>OX463242.1:94030226-94035226 GCA_949820135.1 Sylvilagus floridanus
GGGCTAGGGTTCGGGTTAGGGCTAGGTCTAGGGTTAGGGTTAGGGTTAGGTTTGGTCTAGGTTATGGTTAGGGTTAGGGTTAGGGCTAGGGCAAGTGCTATTTCTAGGGCTAGGGTTAGGGTTAGGGTTAGGCCTATGGTTAGGGTTAGGGTTAGGGTTAGGGTTAGGGTTAGGGCTAGGGTTAGGTCTAGGGTTAGGTCTAGGGCAAGTGCTAGGGCTAGGGTTAGGGTTATTGTTAGGGTTAGAGTTAGGGTTATGTTTAGGGTTAGGTCTATGGCTAGCGCTAGAGTTTGGGTTAGGGCTAGGGTTAGGGTTAGGGCTAGGGCTAGTGCTAGGGCTAGGGCTAGGGCTACGGCTAGTGCTAGGGTTAGGTTTAGGGTTAGGGCTAGGGTTAGGGTTAGGGCTAGGGCTAGGGCTAGGGTTTGGGCTAGGGCTAGGGTTAGGGTGAGGGTCAGGGTTATGTCTAGGGCTAGGGCTAGGGCTAGGTTTAGGGCTAGGTCTAGGGCTAGGGCTTAGGCTAGGGCTACCTCTAGGGCTAGGGTTAGGGTTATTGCTAGGGCTAGGGTTAGTGTTAGAGTTAGGGTTAGTGTTAGGCCTTGGGTTAGATTTAGGGTTAGGGTTTGGGTTAGGGCTAGGGCTAGGGCTAGGTCTAGTTCTAAGGCTAGGGTAAGGTTTAGGTCTAGGGCTAGCGTTAGGGCTAGGGTTTGGGTTAGGGTTAGGGCTAGATCTAGGGCTAGGGCTCGAGCTAGGGTTAGGGTTAGGGTTAGGGTTAGGGCTAGGGTTAGGGTTATGGTTAGGGTTAGGCCTAGGCTAGGGCTAGGGTTAGGGCTAGGGCTACAGCTAGGGCTAGGGTTAGGATTATGGTCAGGGCTAGTGCTAGGGCTAGGGCTAGGGTTAGGGTTAGGGTTAGGGCTAGGGCTAAGGCTAGGGTTAGGGTTAGGGTTAGGGCTAGGACTAGGGCTAGGCCTGGGGTTAGGGTTAGGGCTAGGGCTAGGGTTAGGGCTATGGCTAGGTTTAGGTTAGGGTTAGGGTTAGGGCTACGGCTAGTGCTAGCCTTAGGGTTAGGGTTACGGCTAGGGTTAGGGTTACGGTTGGGTTTAGGTCTAGCGCTAGGCCTGGGGTAGGGCTAGGGTTAGGGTTAGGGTTAGGGTTAGGGCTAGGGCTAGGGTTAGGGCTAGGGCTAGTGCTAGGGCTAGGGCTAGGGTTAGGTTTAGGGTTAGGGCTAGGGCTAGGGTTAGGGCTATGGCTAGTGCTAGGGCTAGGGCTAGGTTTAGGGTTAGGGTTAGGATTAGGGCTAGGGCTAGGGCTAGGGAAAGGTCTAGGGCGAGGGCTAGGGTAGGGTTAGGGTTAGGGTTAGGGTTAGGGCTAGGGCTCGGGTTAGGGATAGGTTTAGGGTGAGTACTAGGGTTAGGGTTAGGGTTAGGGTTAAGGATATGATTAGGGTTAACGTTAGATCTAATGCTAGGGCTAGGGCTAGGGCTAGGGCTAGGGCTAGGTTTAGGGTTAGGGTTAGGGATAGGGTTAGGGTTAGGGCTAGGGCTAGGGTTATGGTTATTGTTAGGGTTAGGGTTAGGGCTAGTGTTAGGGTTAGGGTTAGGGTTAGGATTAGGGTTAGGGCTAGGGTTAGGGTTAGGGTTAGGATTAGAGCTAGGGCTATGGCTATGGCTAGGGCTAGGTTTAGGGTTAGGGCTAGGCCTAGGGCTAGGGTTAGGGTTAGGGTTAGGGCTAGGGCTAGGGCAAGGGCTAGGGCTTGGGCTAGGGCTAGGGTTAGCTTAAGGGTTAGGGTTAGGGCTAGGGCTAGGGCTAGGGCTAGGGTTAGGGTTAATGTTAGGGCTATGGCTAGGGTTAGGGTTAGGGTTAGGGTTAGGGCTAGGGTTAGGGTTAGGGTTAGGGTTAGAGCTTGGGCTATGGCTAGGGCTAGGGCTAGGGCTAGGTTTAGGGTTAGGGTTAGCCTAGGGTTAGGGTTAAGGTTAGGGTTAGAGCTAGGGCTAGGGCTAGGGCTAGGGCTAGGTTTAGTGTTAGGGCTATGGCTAGGGTTAGGGCTAGGGTTAGGGTTAGGTCTAGGGCTAGGGTTACGGCTAGAGCTAGGGTTAGGGTTAGGGTTAGGGTTAGGGCTAGGGTTAGGTTTTGTGTTAGGGCTAGGGCTAGGGCTAGGGCTAGGCCTAGGGCTAGGGCTAGGGTTAGGATTAGGGTGAGGGCTACGGCTAGCGCTAGGGCTAGGGTTAGGATTAGGGTTAGGTTTAGGGCTATGGCTAGGGCTAGGTCTATGGTTAGGGTAATGGCTAGGGCTAGGGCTAGGGCTAGGGCTAGGGTTAGGGTTAGGTTTAGGGTTAGGTCTAGGGCTAGGGCTAGGGCTAGGGCTAGGGCTAGGGGTAGGGTTAGGGTTAGGGTTAGGGTTAGGGCTAGGGCTAGGGCTAGGGTTATGGTTAGGTTTAGGGTTAGGGCTAGGGACAGGGCTATGATTAGAGTTAGGATTAGGTTTAGGGCTAGGGTTAAGGTTAGGGCTAGGGTTAGGGTTAGTGCTAGGGTTAGGGCTAGGGCAAGTGCTATGGCTAGGGCAAGGGCTAGGGCTAGGGTTAGGGTTATTGTTAGGGTTAGGGTTAGGGTTAGGGTTAGTGCTAGGGCTAGGGATAGGGTTAGGGTTAGGGCTAGGGTTAGCGTTAGGGTTAGGGCTAGTGCTAGGTCTAGGGCTAGGGCTAGGGCTAGTGTTAGGGTTAGGGTTAGGGCTAGGCCTTGGGTTTGGGCTAGGGTTAGGGTTAGGGTTAGGTCTAGGGTTAGGGCTAGGGCAAGTGCTAGGGCTAGGACTAGGGCTAGGGCTACGTCTAGAGCTAGGTTTAGGGTTAGTTCTAGGGTTAGAGTTAGGGCTAGGGCTAGGGCTAGGGCTTGGGCTAGGGCTAGATTTAGGGTGAGGGTTAGGGTTATGTCTAGTACTAGGGCTAGGGCTAGGGTTAGGGCTAGTGCTAGGGATAGGGTTAGTATTAGGGCTAGGGCTAGGGTTATTGTTAGGGTTAGGGTTAGGGTTAGGGTTACGGTTAGGGTTAGGCCTAGGGCTAGGGCTAGGGTTAGGGTTAGGTCTAGGGTTAGGGTTAGGGTTAGGGCTAGGGCTAGGGCTATGGCTAGGGCTAGGGTTAGGGTTAGGGTTAGGGCTAGGGCTTGGGTTAGGGCTAGGGTTAGGGTTAGGTTTAGGGCTAGGGTTAGGGCTAGGGCAAGTGCTAGGGCAAAGGCTAGGGCTAGGGCTACCGCTAGGGCTAGGGTTAGGGTTAGGGCTAGGGTTAGGGTTAGGGTTAGGGCTAGGGCTAGGGCTTGGGCTAGGGCTAGGGTTAGGGTTATGTCTAGGGCTAGGGCTAGGGCTAGGGCTAGGGCTAGGGTTAGTGTTAGGGCTAGGGCTAGGGTTAGGGATAGGATTAGGTTTAGGGTTAGGGTTAGAGCTAGGGCTAGGGTAGGGCTAGGGCTAGGGTTAGGGCTAGGGCTAGGGCTAGGGTTAGGGTTAGGGCTAGGTCTAGGGCTAGGGCATAGGCTAGGTCTAGTTGTAGGGTTAGGGTTAGGGTTATTGCTAGGGCTAGGGTTAGTGTTAGGGTTAGGGTTAGTGTTAGGCCTAGGGTTAGGGTTAGGGTGAGTGTTAGGTTTAGGGCTAGGGCTAGGGCTAGGGCTAGGGCTAGGGTAAGGTTTAGGTCTAGGGCTAGGGTTAGGGCTACGGTTAGGGTTAGGGTTAGGGCTAGGTCTAGGGCTAGGGCTAGAGCTAGGGTAGTCTTAGGGTTAGGGTTAGGGCTAGGGTTAGGGTTATGGTTAGGGTTAGGCCTAGGGCTAGGGCTAGGTTAGGGCTAGGCCTAGGGCTAGGGCTAGGGTTAGGATTATGCTGAGGGCTAGGGCAAGGGCTAGGGCTAGCGCTAGGGCTAGGGTTAGGTTTAGGGCTAGGGCTAGGGTTAGGATTAGGGTTAGGGTAAGAGCTAGGGCTAGGGTTAGGGCTAGGGCTAGGGCTAGGGTTAGGGTTAGGGCTAGGTCTAGGGCTAGGGCATAGGCTAGGCCTAGGTTTAGGCTTAGGGTTAGGGTTATTGCTAAGGCTAGGGTTAGTGTTAGGGTTAGGGTTAGTGTTAGGCCTAGGGTTAGGGTTACGGTTAGGGTTAGGGTTAGGGCTAGGGCTAGGGCTAGGGCTAGGGCTAGGGTAAGGTTTAGGTCTAGGGCTAGGGTTAGGGCTAGGGTTAGTGTTAGGGTTAGGGCTAGGTCTAGGTCTAGGGCTAGAGCTAGGGTTAGGGATAGGTTTAGGGTTAGGGCTAGGGTTAGGGTTATGGTTAGGGTTAGGCCTAGAGCTAGGGCTAGGTTAGGGCTAGGCCTAGGGCTAGGGCTAGGGTTAGGATTATGGTGAGGGCTAGGGCTAGGGCTAGGGCTAGGGCTAGGGTTAGGGTTAGGGTTAGGTTTAGGGCTAGGGCTAGGGCTAGGGCTAGGGTTAGGGTTAGGGTTAGGGTTAGGGTTAGGTTTAGGGCTAGGGCTAGGTCTAGGCCTGGGGTTAGAGTTAGGGCTAGGGCTAGGGTTAGGGCTATTGCTAGGGTTAGGTTAGGGTTAGGGTTAGGGCTACGGCTAGTGCTATGGTTAGGGTTAGGGTTACGGCTAGGGTTAGGGTTACGGTTGCGTTTAGGTCTAGGGCTACGCCTGGGGTAGGGCTAGGGTTAGGGTTAGGGTTAGGGTTAGGGCTAGGGCTAGGGCTAGGACTAGGCCTAGGGTTAGGTTAGGGTTAGGGTTAGGGCTAGGGCTAGTGCTAGGCTTAGGGTTAGGGCTAGGGCTAGGGCTAGGGCTAGGGTTAGGGTTAGGGCTAGTGTTACGGCTAGGGTTAGGGTTACGGTTGGGTTTAGGTCTAGGGCTAGCCCTGGGGTAGGGCTAGGGTTAGGGTTAGGGTTAGGGTTAGGGCTAGGGCTAGGGTTAGGGCTAGGGCTAGTGCTAGTGCTAGGGCTAGGGCTAGGGTTAGGTTTAGGGTGAGGGCTAGGGCTAGGGTTAGGGCTATGGCT
>OX463242.1:94037726-94042726 GCA_949820135.1 Sylvilagus floridanus
AGTGTTAGGATTAGGGTTAGGGTTAGGGCTAGGGCTATAGCTAGGGCTAGTTCTAGTGTTAGCGTTAGGGTTAGGTTTAGGGTTAGGGCTAGGGTTAGGGTTAGGGTTAGGGCTAGGGCTAGGGTTAGGGCTAGGCCTAGGGCTAGGGATAGGGTTAGGATTATGGTGAGGGCTAGGGCTAGGGCTAGGGCTAGGGTTAGGGTTAGGGTGAGGGTTAGGTTTAGGGCTAGAGCTAGTGCTAGGGCTATGGTTAGGGTTAGGGTTAGGGTTAGGGTTAGGGTTAGGGCTAGGGATAGGGCTAGGGTTAGGGCTAGGGCTAGGGTTAGTTTTAGGGTTAGGGTTAGGGCTAGGGCTAGGGCTAGGGCTAGGGTTAGGTTTAGGGTTAGGGTTAGGGCTAGGGTTATGGTTAGGTTTAGGGTTAGGGCTAGTGCTAGGGCTAGGGTTATGGTTATTGTTAGGGTTAGGGTTATGGCTAGTGTTAGGGTTAGGGTTAGGGTTAGTATTAGGGTTAGGTCTAGGGTTAGGGCTAGGGTTAGGTTTAGTGTTAGGGCTAGGGTTAGGGCTAGGGCTAGGCCTAGTGCTAGGTTTAGGATTAGGGTGAGGGCTAGGGCTAGCGCTAGGGCTAGTGTTAGGATTAGGGTTAGGGTTAGGGCTAGGGCTAGGATTGGTCTAAGGTTAGGGTTAGGGCTAGGGCTAGGGTTAGGGCTAGGGCTAGGATTAGGGTTAGGGTTAGGGCTAGGCCTTGGGTTAGGCCTTGGGTTAGGGCTAGGGTTAGGGTTAGGGTTAGGTCTAGGGTTAGGGCTAGGGCTACGTCTAGAGCTAGGGTTAGGGTTAGGGCTAGGGTTAGTGTTAGGGCTAATGCTAGGGCTAGGGCTTGGGCTAGGGCTAGGGTTAATGTTAGGTCTAGCGCTAGGGCTAGGGCTAGGGTTAGGGCTAGGTCTAGGGATAGGGTTAGTGTTAGGACTAGGGCTAGGGTTAGGGATAGGGTTAGGTTTAGGGTTAGGGTTAGAGCTAGGGCTAGGGTGAGTGCTAGGGCTAGGGTAGGGTTAGGGTTAGGGCTAGGTCTAGGGCTAGGGCTTAGGCTAGGGCTAGGTTTAGGGTTAGGGTTAGGGTTATTGCTAGGGCTAGGGTTAGTGTTAGGGTTAGGGTTAGTGTTAGGCCTAGGGTTAGGGTTAGGGTTAGGGTTAGGGTTAGGGCTAGGGCTAGGGCTACATCTAGGGCTAGGGCTAGGGCTAGGGTTAGGTTTAGGGCTAGGGCTAGGGTTAGGGCTAGGGCTAGTGCTAGGGCTAGGACTAGGGTTAGGGTTAGGGTTAGGGCTAGGGCTAGGGTTAGGGCTAGGGCTAGTGCTAGGGCTAGGGCTAGGTTTAGGGTTAGGGTTATGGCTGGGGCTAGGGCTAGGGCTAGGTAAAGGTCTAGGGCTAGGGCTAGGGCTAGGGTTAGGGTTAGGGTTAGGACTAGGGCTTGGGTTACGGCTAGGGTTAGGGTTAGGGTTAGGGTTAGTTCTAGGGCTAGGGATAGGGTTAGGGTTAGGGCTAGGGTTAGCGTTAGGGTTAGGGCTAGGGATAGGGCTAGGGCTAGGGCTAGGGCTAGGGTTAGGGTTAGGGTTAGGGCTAGGCCTTGGGTTTGGGCTAGGGTTAGGGTTAGGGTTAGGTCTAGGGTTAGGGCTAGGGCAAGTGCTAGGGCTAGGACTAGTGCTAGGGCTACGTCTAGAGCTAGGGTTAGGGTTAGTTCTAGGGTTAGAGTTAGGGCTAGGGCTAGGGCTAGGGCTTGGGCTAGGGCTAGGGTTAGGGTGAGGGTTAGGGTTATGTCTAGTGCTAGGGCTAGGGCTAGGGTTAGGGCTAGGGCTAGGGATAGGGTTAGTGTTAGGGCTAGGGCTAGGGTTATTGTTAGGGCTAGGGCTAGGGTTAGGGATAGAATTAGGTTTAGGGTTAGGGTTAGGGTTAGAGCTAGGGCTAGGGTTAGGGCTAGGGCTAGGGTTAGGGCTAGGGCTAGGGCTAGGTTTAGGGTTAGGGCTAGGTCTAGGGCTAGGGCATAGGCTAGGTCTAGTTGTAGGGTTAGGGTTAGGGTTATTGCTAGGGCTAGGGTTAGCGTTAGGGTTAGGGTTAGTGTTAGGCCTAGGGTTAGGGTTAAGGTGAGTGTTAGGGTTAGGGCTAGGGCTACGGCTAGGGCTAGGGCTAGGGCTAGGGTAAGGTTTAGATCTAGGGCTAGGGTTAGGGCTACGGTCAGGGTTAGGGTTAGGGCTAGGTCTAGGGCTAGGGCTAGAGCTAGGGTTAGTCTTAGGGTTAAGGTTAGGGCTAGGGTTAGGGTAATGGTTAGGGTTAGGCCTAGGGCTAGGGCTAGGTTAGGGCTAGGCCTAGGGCTAGGGCTAGGGTTAGGATTATGCTGAGGGCTAGGGCAAGGGCTAGGGCTAGCGCTAGGGCTAGGGTTAGGGTTAGGGCTAGGGCTAGGGTTAGGAATAGGGTTAGGATTAGGGTTAGGGTAGGAGCTAGGGCTAGGGTTAGGGCTAGGGCTAGGGCTAGGGTTAGGGTTAGGGCTAGGTCTAGGGCTAGGGCATAGGCTAGGCCTAGGTTTAGGCTTAGGGTTAGGGTTATTGCTAAGGCTAGGGTTAGTGTTAGGGTTAGGGTTAGTGTTAGGCCTAGGGTTAGGGTTAGGGTTAGGGTTAGGGTTAGGGCTAGGGCTAGGGCTAGGGCTAGGGCTAGGGTAAGGTTTAGGTCTAGGGCTAGGGTTAGGGCTAGGGTTAGTGTTAGGGTTAGGGCTAGGTCTAGGTCTAGGGCTAGAGCTAGGTTTAGGGATAGGGTTAGGGTTAGGGCTAGGGTTAGGGTTATGGTTAGGGTTAGGTCTAGAGCTAGGGCTAGGTTAGGGCTAGGCCTAGGGCTAGGGCTAGGGTTAGGATTATGGTGAGGGCTAGGGCTAGGGCTAGGGCTAGGGTTAGGGTTAGGGTTAGGTTTAGGGCTAGGGCTAGGGCTAGGGCTAGGGTTAGGGTTAGGGTTAGGGTTAGGGTTAGGTTTAGGGCTAGGGCTAGGGCTAGGCCTGGGGTTAGAGTTAGGGCTAGGGCTAGGGTTAGGGCTATTGCTAGGGTTAGGTTAGGGTTAGGGTTAGGGATACGGCTAGTGCTATGGTTAGGGTTAGGGTTACGGCTAGGGTTAGGGTTACGGTTGCGTTTAGGTCTAGGGCTACGCCTGGGGTAGGGCTAGGGTTAGGGTTAGGGTTAGGGTTAGGGCTAGGGCTAGGGCTAGGACTAGGCCTAGGGTTAGGTTAGGGTTAGGGTTAGGGCTAGGGCTAGTGCTAGGCTTAGGGTTAGGGCTAGGGCTAGGGCTAGGGCTAGGGTTAGGGTTAGGGCTAGGGTTACTGCTAGGGTTAGGGTTACGGTTGTGTTTAGGTCTAGGGCTAGCCCTGGGGTAGGGCTAGGGTTAGGGTTAGGTTTAGGGTGAGGGCTAGGGCTAGGGTTAGGGCTATGGCTAGTGCTAGTGCTAGGGCTAGGGCTAGGGTTAGGTTTAGGGTTAGGGCTAGGGCTAGGGTTAGGGCTGTGGCTAGTGCTAGGGCTAGGGCTAGGTTTAGGGTTAGGGTTAGGGTTAGGGCTAGGGCAACGGCTAGGGAAAGGTCTAGGGCTAGGGCTAGGGCTAGGGTTAGGGTTAGGGTTAGGGTTATGGCTAGGGCTCGGGTTAGGCATAGTGTTAGGGTGAGGACTAGTGTTAGGGTTAGGGTTAGGGTTAAGGTTATGATTAGGGTTAGCATTAGGGCTAATGCTAGGGTTAGGGCTAGGGCTAGGGCTAGGTTTAGGGTTAGGGTTAGGGTTAGGGCTAGGGCTAGGATTATGGTTATTGTTAGGTTTAGGGTTAGGGCTAGTGTTAGGGTTAGGGTTAGGGTTAGCATTAGGGTTAGGGCTAGGGTTAGGGTTAGGGTTAGGGTTAGAGCTAGGGCTATGGCTATGGCTAGGGCTAGGGCTAGGTTTAGGGTTAGGGTTAGGCCTAGGGTTAGGGTTAGGGTTAGGGTTAGGGCTAGGGCTAGGGCTAGGTCTAGGGCTAGGTTTAGGGTTAGGGCTAGGGCTAGGGTTAGGTTTATGGCTAGGGCTAGGGTTAGGGCTAGGGCTAGGGTTAGGGTTAGGGTTAGGGCTAGTGCTAGGGCAAGGGCTAGGGCTAAGGCTAGGGCTAGGGTTAGCTTTAGGGTTAGGGTTAGGGCTAGGGCTAGGGCTAGGGCTAGGGTTAGGGTGAAGGTTAGGGCTATGGCTAGGGTTAGGGTTAGGGTTAGGGTTAGGGTTAGGGCTAGGGTTAGGGTTAGGGTTAGAGCTTGGGCTATGGCTATGGCTAGGGCTAGGGCTAGGTTTAGGGTTAGGGTTAGGCCTAGGGTTAGGGTTAGGGTTAGGGTTAGGGTTAGGGCTAGGGCTAGGGCTAGGGCTAGGGTTAGTGTTAGGGCTAGGGCTAGGGTTAGGGCTAGGGCTAGGGTTAGGGTTAGGTCTAGGGCTAGGGTTAGGGCTAAAGCTAGGGTTAGGTTTAGGGTTAGGGTTAGGGCTAGGGCTAGGGCTAGGTCTAAGTTTCGGATTAGGGCTAGGGCTAGGGTTAGGGCTAGGGCTAAGGTTATGGTTAGGGTTAGTGTTAGGTATAGGGCTAGGGCTAGGGCTAGGGCTAGGGCTAGGGCTAGGGTTAGGGTTAGGTTTAGGGCTAGGGTTAGGGTTAGGGCTAGGGTTAAGGTTAGGGTTAGGGTTAGGGTTAGCGTTAGGTTTAGGGCTAGGGCTAGGGGTAGGGAAAGGTCTAGGGCTAGGGCTAGGGCTAGGGTTAGGTTCTAGGTTAGGGTTAGGGTTAGGGTCAGGGCTAGGGTTCAGTTTAGGGCTAGGGCTAGGGTTAGGGTTAGGGTTAGGGTTAGGTTTGGGATAGGGTTTTGGTTAGGGTTAGGGTTAAGACTAGGTCTAGGGCTAGGTTTAGCGTTAGTGTTAAGGTTAGGGCTAGGGCTAGGGTTAGGGTTACGGCTAGGGCTAGGGCTAGGGCTTGGTCTAGGGCTAGGGT
>OX463242.1:94045226-94047726 GCA_949820135.1 Sylvilagus floridanus
CTAGGGCTAGGGTTAGGGTTAGGTCTAGGTCTAGGGTTAGGGCTAAAGCTAGGTTTAGGTTTTGGGTTAGGGTTAGGGCTAGGGTTAGTTTTAGTGTTAGAGCTAGGGCTAGGGCTAGTGCTAGGCCTAGGGCTAGGGCTAGGGTTAGGATTAGGGTGAGGGCTAGGGCTAGCGCTAGGGCTAGGGTTAGGATTAGGGTTAGGGTTAGGGCTAGGGCTAGGGCTAGGTCTAAGGTTAGGTTTACGGCTAGGGCTAGGGTTAGGGCTAGGGCTAAGGTTAGGGTTAGGGTTAGTGTTAGGTATAGGGTTAGGGCTAGGGCTAGGGCTAGGGCTAGGGCTAGGGCTAGGGCTAGGGCTAGGGTTAGCGTTAGGTTTAGGGCTAGGGCTAGGGGTAGGGAAAGGGCTAGGGCTAGGGCTAGGGCTAGGGTTAGGTTTAAGGTTAGGGTTAGGGTTAGGGTTAGGGTTAGGGCTAGGGTTCGGTTTAGGGCTAGGGCTAGGGTTAGGGTTAGGGATAGGGTTAGGTTTGGGATAGGGTTTTGGTTAGGGTTAGGGTTAAGACTAGGTCTAGGGCTAGGTTTAGCGTTAGTGTTAAGGTTAGGGCTAGGGCTAGGGTTAGGGTTACGGCTAGGGGTAGGGCTATAGCTAGGGCTAGGGCTAGGCCTGGGCTAGGGTTAGGTTCAGGGTTAGGGTTAGGGTTAGGGTTAGGGCTAGGGTTAGGGTTAAGGTTAGGGTTAGGGCTAGGGTTATGGCTAGGTCTAGGGCTAGGGCTAGGGCTAGGGTTAGTGTTAGGGCTATGGCAAGGGCTAGGGCTAGGGCTACGGCTAGGGCTAGGGCTAGGGTTAGTGTTAGGGCTTGGGTTAGGCTTAGGGTTAGTGCTAGGATTAGGGCTAGGGCAAGTGCTATGTCTAGGGTTAGGGTTAGGGTTAGTGTTAGGCCTAGGGTTAGGGTTAAGTTTAGGGTTAGGGGTAGGGCTAGTGTTAGGGTTAGGGTTAGGGTTAGGGTTAGGGCTAGGGCTAGGGATAGGGTTAGGGTTAGGGCTAGGGTTAGGGTTAGGGTTAGGGCTAGGGCTAGGGTAGGGCTTGGGCTAGGGTTAGGGTTAGGGTTAGGGTTATGGTTAGGGCTAGGCCTTGGGTTAGGGCTAGGGTTAGGGTTAGGGTTAGGTCTAGGTTAGGGCTAGGGCAAGTGCTAGGGCTAGGACTAGGGCTAGGGCTACGTCTAGAGCTAGGGTTAGTGTTAGGGCTAGGGCTAGGGTTGGGGTTAGGGCTAGGGCTAGGGCTAGGGCTTGGTCTAGGGCTAGGGTTAGGGTTATGTCTAGGGCTAGGGCTAGGGCTAGGGTTAGGGTTACGGCTATGGCTAGTGTTAGGGTTAGGGCTAGGTCTAGGGCTAGGGCTTAGGCTAGGGCTAGGTTTAGTGTTAGGGTTAGGGTTATTGCTAGGGCTAGGGTTAGTGGTAGGTTTAGGGTTAGTGTTAGGCCTAGGGTTAGGGTTAGGGTTAGGGTTAGGGTTAGGGTTAGAGCTAGGGCTAGGGTTAGGGCTAGGGCTAGGGTTAGGGCTAGGGCTAGTGCTATGGCTAGGGCTAAGTTTAGGGTTAGGGTTATGGCTGGGGCTAGGGCTAGGGCTAGGGAAAGGTCTAGGGCTAGGGCTAGGGCTAGGGTTAGCGTTAGGGTTAGGGCTAGTGTTAGGGTTAAGGTTAGGGTTAGGGCTAGGGCTAGGTCTTGGTTTAGGCCTAGGGCTAGGGTTAGGGTTAGGGTTAGTGTTAGGGTTAGTGTTAGGCCTAGGGCTAGGGCTAGGTCTAGGGCTAGGGTTAGGTTTAGGGTTAGGGCTAGGGCTAGGTCTATGGTTAGCGTTAGGTTTAGGGTTAGGGCTAGGGTTAAGGTTAGGGCTAGGGTTAAGGTTATGGTTAGGGTTAGGGTTTGGGCTAGGGCTAGGGTTAGCGAAAGGTCTAGGGCTAGGGCTAGGGCTAGGGTTAGGTTTAGGGTTAGCGTTAGGGTTAGGGTTAGGGTTAGGGCTAGAGTTAGGGTTAGGGCTAGGGCTAGGGTTAGCTTTATTGCTAGGACTAGGTTTAGGGCTAGTGTTAGGATTAGGGTTAGGGTTAGGGCTAGGGCTATGGCTAGGGCTAGTTCTAGTGTTAGCGTTAGGGTTAGGTTTAGGGTTAGGGCTAGGGTTAGGGTTAGGGTTAGGGCTAGGGCTAGGGTTAGGGCTAGGCCTAGGGCTAGGGATAGGGTTAGGATTATGGTGAGGGCTAGGGCTAGGGCTAGGGCTAGGGTTAGGGTTAGGGTGAGGGTTAGGTTTAGGGCTAGAGCTAGGGCTAGGGCTAGGGTTAGGGTTAGGGTTAGGGTTAGGGTTAGGGTTAGGGCTAGGGATAGGGCTAGGTTTAGGGCTAGGGCTAGGGTTAGTTTTAGGGTTAGGGTTAGGGCTAGGGCTAGGGCTAGGGCTAGGGTTAGGTTTAGGGTTAGGGTTAGGGCTAGGGTTATGGTTAGGGTTAGGTTTAGGGCTAGGGCT
>OX463242.1:94052726-94062726 GCA_949820135.1 Sylvilagus floridanus
CTTAGGTTAGGGCTAGGTTTAGGGTTAGGGTTAGGGTTATTGCTAGGGCTAGGTTTAGTGTTAGGGTTAGGGTTAGTGTTAGGCCTAGGGTTAGTGTTAGGGTTAGGGTTAGGGTTAGGGCTAGGGCTAGGGCTTCGGCTAGGGCTAGGGCTAGGGCTAGGGCTAGGGTTAGGGTTAGGGCTAGGGCTAGGGTTAGGGCTAGGTTTAGGGTTAGGTCTAGGGCTAGTGCTAGGGCTAGGGCTAGGGCTAGGGCTAGGGTTAGGGTTAGGGCTAGGGCTAGGGTTAGGGCTAGGGTTAGGGTTAGGTCTAGGGCTAGGGTTAGGGCTAGGGCTAGGGCTAGGGTAAGGGTTAGGGCTAGGGCTAGGGCTAGGGTTAGGGTTAGCATTAAGATTAGGGCTAGGGCTAGGGTTAGCGTTAGGTTTAGGGCTAGGGCTAGGGCTAGGGCTAGGGCTAGGGCAAGGGTTAGGGTTAGGGTTAGGGTTAGGGTAGGGTTAGGTCTAGGGGTTGAGTTAGGGCTAGGGTTAGTTTTAGGGTTAGGAGTAGGGTTAGGGCTAGGGCAAGTGCTAGGGCTAGGGCTAGGGCTAGGGCTAGGGCTACGGCTAGGGCTAGGGTTAGGGTTAGGGCTAGGGTTAGGGTTAGGGCTAGGGCTAGGGCTAGGTCTAGGGCTTGGGCCAGGCTAGGGTTAGGGTGAGGGTTAGTGTTATGTCTAGGGCTAGGGCTAATGCTATGGCTAGGGCTAGGGTTAGGGTTAGGGTTAGGGCTAGGGCTAGGGTTAGGGATAGGGTTAGGTTTAGGTTTAGGGTTAGAGCTAGGGCTAGGGTTAGGGCTAGGGCTAGGGCTAGGGTTAGGGTTAGGGCTAGGTCTAGGGCTAGGGCTTAGGCTAGGGCTAGATTTAGGGTTAGGGTTTTTGCTAGTGCTAGGGTTAGTGTTAGGGTTAGGGTTAGTGATAGGCCTAGGGTTAGGTTTAGGGTTAGGTTTAGGGTTAGGGTTAGGGTTAGGGTTAGGTCTAGGGCTAGGGTTAGGGCTAGAGCTAGGGTTAGGGTTAGGGTTAGGGTTAGGGCTTGGGTTAGGTTTAGTGTTAGGGCTAGGGCTAGGGCTATTGCTAGGCCTAGGGCTAGGGTTAGGATTAGGGTGAGGGCTAGGGCTAGCGCTAGGGCTAGTGTTAGGATTAGGGTTAGGGTTAGGGCTAGGGCTAGGGTTGGTCTAAGGTTAGGGTTAGGGCTAGGGCTAGGGTTAGGGCTAGGGCTAGGATTAGGGTTAGGGTTAGGGCTAGGCCTTGGGTTAGGGTTAGGGTTAGGGTTAGGGTTAGGTCTAGGGTTAGGTCTAGGACTAGGGCTAGGGCTACGTCTAGAGCTAGGGTTAGGGTTAGGGCTAGGGTTAGGGTTAGGGCTAGGGCTAGGGCTAGGGCTTGGGCTAGGGCTAGGGTTAGGGTTATGTCTAGCGCTAGGGCTAGGGCTAGGGTTAGGGCTTGGGCTAGGGATAGGGTTAGTGTTAGGGCTAGGGCTAGGGTTAGGGATAGGGTTAGGTTTAGGGTTAGGGTTAGAGCTAGGGCTAGGGTTAGGGCTAGGGCTAGGGCTAGGGTTATGGTTAGGGCTAGGTCTAGGGCTAGGGCTTAGGCTAGGGCTAGGTTTAGGGTTAGGGTTAGGGTTATTGCTAGGGCTAGGGTTAGTGTTAGGGTTAGGGTTAGTGTTAGGCCTAGGGTTAGGGTTAGGGTAAGGGTTAGGGTTAGAGCTAGGGCTAGGGCTACGGCTAGGGCTAGGGCTAGGGCTAGGGTTAGGGTTAGGACTACGGCTTGGGTTAGGGCTAGGGCTAGTGCTAGGGCTAGGGCTAGGGTTAGGGTTAGGGTTAGGGCTAGGGCTAGGGTTAGGGCTAGGGTAGTGCTAGGGCTAGGGCTAGATTTAGGGTTAGGGTTATGGCTGGGGCTAGGGCTAGGGCTAGGGAAAGGTCTAGGGCTAGGGCTAGGGCTAGGGTTAGGGTTAGGGTTAGGGCTAGTGTTAGGGTTAGGGTTAGGGTTAGGGCTAGGGCTAGGGCTTGGGTTAGGGCTAGGGCGAGGGTTAGGGTTAGGGTTAGGGTTAGGGTTCGGGCTAGGGCTAGGGCTAGGTCTAGGGCTAGGCTTAGGGTTAGGGTTAGGGCTAGGGCTAGGTCTATGGTTAGCGTTAGGTTTAGGGTTAGGGCTAGGGTTAGGGTTAGGGCTAGGGTTAGGGTTATGGTTAGGGTTAGGTTTTGGGCTAGGGCTAGGGTTAGCGAAAGTTCTAGGGCTAGGGCTAGGGCTAGGGTTAGGTTTAGGGTTAGGGTTAGGGTTAGGGTTAGGGTTAGGGTTAGGGCTAGGGTTAGGGTTAGGGATAGGGCTAGGGTTAGGTTTAGTGCTAGGACTAGGGTTAGGGCTAGTGTTAGGATTAGGGTTAGGGTTAGGGCTAGGGCTAGGACAAGGGTTAGGGTTAGGGCTAGGTCTAGGGCTAGGGCTTAGGCTAGGGCTAGATTTAGGGTTAGGGTTTTTGCTAGTGCTAGGGTTAGTGTTAGGGTTAGGGTTAGTGATAGGCCTAGGGTTAGGTTTAGGGTTAGGGTTAGGGTTAGGGTTAGGTCTAGGGCTAGGGTTAGGGCTAGGCCTAGGGCTAGGGCTAGGGCTAGGGCTAGGGTTAGGATTATGGTGAGGGCTAGGGCTAGGGCTAGGCCTAGGGTTAGGGTTAGGGTGAGGGTTAGGGCTCGGGCTAGGGCTAGGGCTAGGCCTAGGGCTAGTGTTAGGGTTAGGGTTAGGGTTAGGATTAGGGTTAGGTCTAGGGTTAGGACTAGGGTTAGGGTTAGGGTTAGGGTTAGGGCTCGGGCTAGGGATAGGGCTAGGCCTAGGGCTAGGGCTAGGATTAGGGTGAGGGCTAGGGCTAGCGCTAGGGCTAGTGTTAAGATTAGGGTTAGGGTTAGGGCTAGGGCTAGGGTTGGTCTAATGTTAGGGTTAGGGCTAGGGCTGTGGTTAGGGCTAAGGCTAGGATTAGGGTTAGGGTTAGGGCTAGGCCTTGGGTTAGGGCTAGGGTTAGGGTTAGGGTTAGGTCTAGGGTTAGGTCTAGGACTAGGGCTAGGGCTACGTCTAGAGCTAGGGTTAGGGTTAGGGCTAGGGTTAGGGTTAGGGCTAGGGCTAGGGCTAGGTCTTTGGCTAGGGCTAGGGTTAGGGTTATGGCTGGGGCTAGGGCTAGGGCTAGGGAAAGGTCTAGGGCTAGGGCTAGGGCTAGGGTTAGGGTTAGGGTTAGGGTTAGAGCTAGGGCTATGGCTTGGGTTAGGGCTAGGGCTAGGGTTAGGGTTAGGGTTAGGGTTAGGGTTAGGGTTAGGGCTAGGGCTAGGGGTAGGTCTAGGGCTAGGGTTAGGGTTAGGGCTAGGGCTAGGGTTAGGGCTAGGGCTAGTGCTAGGGCTAGGCCTTGGGTTAGGGCTAGGGCTAGTGCTAGGGCTAGGGCTAGGGTTAGGGATAGGGTTAGGTTTAGGGTTAGGGCTAGGGCTAGGGCTAGGGTTAGGTTAGGGCTAGGACTAGGGCTAGGGCTTAGGTTAGGGCTAGGTTTAGGGTTAGGGTTAGGGTTATTGCTAGGGCTAGGTTTAGTGTTAGGGTTAGGGTTAGTGTTAGGCCTAGGGTTAGGGTTAGGGTTAGGGTTAGGGTTAGGGCTAGGGCTAGGGCTTCGGCTAGGGCTAGGGCTATGGCTAGGGCTAGGGTTAGGGTTAGGGCTAGGGCTAGGGTTAGGGTTAGGGCTAGTGCTAGGGCTAGGGCTAGGGTTAGGGTTAGGTTTAGGGCTAGGGCTAGGGTTAGGGCTAGGGCTAGTGCTAGGGCTAGGGCTAGGGTTAGGGTTAGGGTTATGGGTGGGGCTAGGGCTAGGGCTAGGGAAAGGTCTAGGGTTAGGGCTAGGGCTAGGGTTAGGGTTAGGTTTAGGGCTAGTGTTAGGGTTAGGGTTAGGGTTAGGGCTAGGGCTAGGGCTATGGCTTGGGTTAGGGCTAGGGTTAGGGTTAGGTTTAGGGTTAGGGTTAGGGCTAGGGCTAGGGCTAGGTCTAGGGCTAGGGTTAGGGTTAGGGCTAGGGCTAGGTCTATGGTTAGCGTTAGGTTTAGGGTTAGGGCTAGGGTTAGGGTTAGGGCTAGGGTTAGGTTTGTGGTTAGGGTTAGGGTTTGGGCTAGGGCTAGGGTTAGCGAAAGGTCTAGGGCTAGGGCTATGGCTAGGGTTAGGTTTAGGGTTAGGGTTATGGTTAGGGTTAGGGTTAGGGCTAGGGTTAGGGTTAGGGCTAGTGCTAGGGCTAGGGCTAGGGCTAGGGCTAGGTTTAGGGTTAGGGATAGGGCTAGGGCTAGGGCAAGGGTTAGGGCTAGGGCTAGGGCTAGGGATAGGGTTAGGTTTAGGTTTAGGGTTAGAGCTAGGGCTAGGGTTAGGGCTAGGGCTAGGGTTAGGGCTAGGGTTAGGGTTAGGGCTAGGTCTAGGGCTAGGGCTTAGGCTAGGGCTAGATTTAGGGTTAGGGTTATTGCTAGGGCTAGGGTTAGTGTTAGGGTTAGGGGTAGTGATAGGCCTAGGGTTAGGGTTAGGGTTACGGTTAGGGCTAGGGCTAGGGTTAGGGCTAGGCCTAGGGCTAGGGCTAGGGTTAGGATTATGGTGAGGGCTATGGCTAGGGTTAGGGTTAGGGTAAGGGTTAGGTTTAGGGCTAGAGCTAGGGCTATGGCTAGGGTTAGGGTTAAGGTTAGGGTGAGGGTTAGGGCTAGGGATACGGCTAGGGTTTGGGCTAGGGCTTGGGCCAGGGCTAGGGTTAGGGTGAGGGTTAGGGTTATGTCTAGGGCTAGGGCTAATGCTAGGGCTAGGGCTAGGGATAGGGTTAGGGTTAGGGCTAGGGCTAGGGTTAGGGATAGGGTTAGGTTTAGGTTTAGGGTTAGAGCTAGGGCTAGGGTTAGGGCTAGGGCTAGGGTTAGGGCTAGGGTTAGGGTTAGGGCTAGGGCTAGGGCTAGGCCTAGGGCTAGGGTTAGGATTAGGGTGAGGGCTAGGGCTAGCGCTAGGGCTAGTGTTAAGATTAGGGTTAGGGTTAGGGCTAGGGCTAAGGTTGGTCTAATGTTAGGGTTAGGGCTAGGGCTAGGGTTAGGGCTAGGGCTAGGATTAGGGTTAGGGTTAGGACTAGGCCTTGGGTTAGGGCTAGGGTTAGGGTTAGGGTTAGGTCTAGGGTTAGGTCTAGGACTAGGGCTAGGGCTACGTCTAGAGCTAGGGTTAGGGTTAGGGCTAGGGTTAGGGTTAGGTCTAGTGCTAGGGCTAGGTCTTTGGCTCGGGCTAGGGTTAGGGTTATGGCTGGGGTAGGGCTAGGGCTAGGGAAAGGTCTAGGGCTAGGGATAGGGCTAGGGTTAGGGTTAGGGTTAGGGCTAGTGTTAGGGTTAGGGTTAGGGTTAGGGCTAGGGCTAGGGCTATGGCTTGGGTTAGGGCTAAGGCTAGGGTTAGGGTTAGGGTTAGGGTTAGGGTTAGGGTTAGGGCTAGGGCTAGGGCTAGGTCTAGGGCTAGGGTTAGGGTTAGGGCTAGGGCTAGGGTTAGGGCTAGGGCTAGTGCTAGGGCTAGGCCTTGCGTTAGGGCTAGGGCTAGTGCTAGGGCTAGGGCTATGGTTAGGGATAGGGTTAGGTTTAGGGTTAGGGCTAGGGCTAGGGCTAGGGTTAGGGTAGGGCTAGGTCTAGGGCTAGGGCTTAGGCTAGGGCTAGGTTTAGGGTTAGGGTTAGGGTTTTTGCTAGGGCTAGGTTTAGTGTTAGGGTTATGGTTAGTGTTAGGCCTAGGGTTAGGGTTAGGGTTAGGGTTAGGGTTAGGGCTAGGGCTAGGGCTACGGCTAGGTCTAGGGCTAGGGCTAGGGTTAGGGTTAGGGCTAGGGCTAGGGTTAGGGCTAGGGCTAGTGCTAGGGCTAGGGCTAGGGTTAGGGTTAGGTTTAGGGCTAGGGCTAGGGTTAGGGCTAGGGCTAGTGCTAGGGCTAGGGCTAGGTTTAGGGTTAGGGTTATGGCTGGGGCTTGGCTAGGGCTAGGTAAAGGTCTAGGGCTAGGGCTAGGGCTAGGGTTAGGGTTAGGGTTAGGGCTAGTGTTAGGGTTAGGGTTAGGGTTAGGGCTAGGGCTAGGGCTATGGCTTGGGTTAGGGCTAGGGATAGGGTTAGGGTTAGGGTTAGGGTTAGGGCTAGGGCTAGGGCTAGGTCTAGGGCTAGGGTTAGGGTTAGGGCTAGGGCTAGGTCTATCGTTAGCGTTAGGTTTAAGGTTAGGGCTAGGGTTAGGGTTAGGGCTAGGGTTAGGTTTGTGGTTAGGGTTAGGGTTTGGGCTAGGGCTATGGTTAGCGAAAGGTCTAGGGCTAGGGCTATGGCTAGGGTTAGGTTTAGGGTTAGGGTTATGGTTAGGGTTAGGTTTAGGGCTAGGGTTAGGGTTAGGGCTAGTTCTAGGGCTAGGGCTAGGGCTAGGGCTAGGTTTAGGGTTAGGGCTAGGGCTAGGGCTAGGGCAAGGGTTATGGCTAGGGCTAGGGCTAGGGATAGGGTTAGGTTTAGGTTTAGGGTTAGAGCTAGGGCTAGGGTTAGGGTTAGGGCTAGGGCTAGGGTTAGGGCTAGGGTTAGGGTTAGGGCTAGGTCTAGGGCTAGGGCTTAGGCTAGGGCTAGATTTAGGGTTAGGGTTATTGCTAGGGCTAGGGTTAGTGTTAGGGTTAGGGGTAGTGATAGGCCTAGGGTTAGGGTTAGGGTTACGGTTAGGGCTAGGGCTAGGGTTAGGGCTAAGCCTAGGGCTAGGGCTAGGGTTAGGATTATGGTGAGGGCTATGGCTAGGGTTAGGGTTAGGGTAAGGGTTAGGTTTAGGGCTAGAGCTAGGGCTAGGGCTAGGGTTAGGGTTAGGGTTAGGGTTAGGGTTACGGCTAGGGATACGGCTAGGGTTAGGGCTAGGGCTTGGGCCAGGGCTAGGGTTAGGGTGAGGGTTAGGGTTATGTCTAGGGCTAGGGCTAACGCTAGGGCTAGGGGTAGGGATAGGGTTAGGGTTAGGGCTAGGGCTAGGGTTAGGGATAGGGTTAGGTTTAGGTTTAGGGTTAGAGCTAGGGCTAGGGTTAGGGCTAGGGCTAGGGTTAGGGCTAGGGTTAGGGTTAGGGCTAGGTCTAGGGCTAGGGCTTAGGCTAGGGCTAGATTTAGGGTTAAGGTTATTGCTAGGGCTAGGGTTAGTGTTAGGGTTATGGGTAGTAATAGGCCTAGGTTTAGGGTTAGGGTTACGGTTAGGGCTAGGGCTAGGGTTAGGGCTAGGCCTAGGGCTAGGGCTAGGGTTAGGATTATGGTGAGGGCTATGGCTAGGGTTAGGGTTAGGGTGAGGGTTAGGTTTAGGGCTAGAGCTAGGGCTAGGGCTAGGGTTAGGGTTAGGGTTAGGGTTAGGGTTAGGGCTAGGGATACGGCTAGGGTTAGGGCTAGGGCTAGGGTTAGGGTTAGGGTTAGGGTTAGGGCTAGGGCTAGGGCTAGGGCTAGGGTTAGGGTTAGGGCTAGGGCTAGGGTTACGGTTAGCGTTAGGGTTAGGGTTAGGGCTAGGGTTAGGGTTAGGGTTAGCGTTAGGGCTAGGGCTAGGGTTAGGGCTAGGGCTAGGGTTACGGTTAGCGTTAGGGTTAGGGTTAGGGCTAGGGTTAGGGTTAGGGTTAGCGTTAGGGCTAGGGCTAGGGTTAGGGTTAGGGCTAGGGTTAGGGCTAGGGCTAGGGCTAGGGCTAGGGTTAGGGTTAGGGTTAGGGATAGGGCTATGTTTTGCGTTAGGGTTAGGGTTAGGGCTAGGGTTACGGTTATGGTTAGGGTTATGGTTTGGGCTAGGGCTAGGGGTAGGGTGAGGGTTAGGGTCATGTCTAGGGCTAGGGTTAGGTTTAGGGTTAGGGTTAGGGTTAGGGTTAGAGCTAGGGTTATGGTTAGGGCTAGGGCTAGGGCTAGGTCTAGGGCTTGGCCTGGGCTAGGGCTAGGGCTAGGGTTAGGATTAGGGCTAGGGCTAGGGTTATGGATAGGGTTAGGTTTAGGGTTAGGGTTAGAGCTAGGGCTAGGGTTAGGGCTAGGGCTAGGGCTAGGGTTAGGGTTACAGCTAAGTCTAGTGCTAGGGCTTAGGCTAGGTCTAGGTTTAGTTTTAGGGTTAGGGTTATTGCTAGGGCTAGGGTCAGTGTTAGGTTTAGGGTAGTGTTAGGCCTAGGGTTAGGGTTAGGGTTAGGGTTAGGGTTAGGGCTATGGCTATGGCTAGGGCTAGGGTTATGGTTATTGTTAGGGTTAGGGTTAGGGTTAGGGCTAGTGTTAGGGTTAGGGTTAGGGTTAGGATTAGGGTTAGGTCTAGGGTTAGGGTTAAGGTTAGGGTTAGAGCTAGGGCTATGGCTATGGCTAGGGCTAAGGCTAGGGTTAGGGTTAGGGTTAGGACTAGGGTTAGGTTTAGGGTTAGGGTTAGGGTTAGGGCTAGGGCTAGGGCTATTGCTAGGGCTAGGGTTAGGGTTAGGGCTAGGGCTAGGGTTAGGGCTAGGGTTAGGGTTAGGTCTAGGGCTAGGGTTAGGGCTAGATGTAGGGTTAGGGTTAGGGTTAGGGTTAGGGTTAGGGCTAGGGTTAACTTTAGTATTAGGATTAGGGCTAGGGCTAGGGCTAGGCCTAGGGCTACGGTTAGGATTAGGGTGAGGGCTAGGGCTAGCGCTAGGGCTAGTGTTAGGTTTAGGGTTAGGGTTAGGGCTAGGGCTAGGGTTGGTCTAATGTTAGGGTTAGGGCTAGGGCTAGGGTTAGGGCTAGGGCTAGGGTTAGGGCTAGGGTTAGGGCTAGGCCTTGGGTTAGGGCTAGGGTTAGGGTTAGGGTTAGGTCTAGGGTTAGGGCTAGGACTAGGGCTAGGGCTACATCTAGAGCTAGGGTTAGGGTTAGGGCTAGGTTTAGGGTTAGGGCTAGGGCTAGGGCTAGGGCTTGGGCTAGGGCTAGAGTTAGGGTTATGTCTAGGGCTAGGGCTAGGGCTAGGGTTAGGGCTAGGGCAAGGGATAGGGTTAGTGTTAGGGCTAGGGCTAGGGTTAGGGATAGGGTTAGGTTTAGGGTTAGGGTTAGAGCTAGGGCTAGGGTTTGGGCTAGGGCTAGGGCTAGGATTAGGGTTAGGGCTAGGTCTAGAGCTAGGGCTTAGGCTAGGGCTAGGTTTAGGGTTAGGGTTAGGGTTACTGCTAGGGCTAGGGTTAGTGTTAGGGTTAGGGTTAGTGTTAGGCCTAGGGTTAGGGTTAGGGTTAGGATTAGGGCTAGGGCTAGGGCTACGGCTAGGGCTAGGGCTAGGGCTAGGGTTAGGGTTAGGGCTAGGACTAGTGTTAGGGCTAGGGCTAGTGCTAGGGCTAGGGCTAGGTTTAGGGTTAGGGTTAGGGCTAGGGCTAGGGTTAGGGCTAGGGCTAGTGCTAGGGCTAGGGCTAGGTTTAGGGTTAGGGTTATGGCTGGGGCTAGGGCTAGGGCTAGGGAAAGCTCTAGGGCTAGGTCTTGGGCTAGGGTTAGGTTTAGGGTTAGGGTTAGGGCTAGGGCTCGGGTCAGGGTTAGGGTTAGGATTAGGGCTAGGGTTAGGGTTAGGGTTAAGGTTAGGATTAGGCTAGGGCTAGGGTAGGGATTGGACTAGGGCTAGGGCTAGGGCTAGGGTTAGGTTTAGGGTTAGGGTTAGGGTTAGGGTTAGGGTTAGGGCTAGGGTTCGGGTTAGGGCATGGGTTAGGGCTAGGGCTCGGGCTAGGTTTAGGGTTAGTGTTAAGGTTAGGGCTAGGGCTAGGGTTAGGGTTAGGGTTTGGGTTAGGGCTAGGGCTAGGGCTAGGGCTAGGGCTAGGGTTAGGGTTAGGTTTAGGGTTAGGGCTAGGGTTAGGGTTAGGGCTTGGGGTAGGGTTAAGCTTAGTGTAGGGCTAGGGTTATGGCTAGGGCTAGGGCTAGGTCTAGGGCTAGGTTTAGGGTTAGGTCTATGGCAAGGGCTAGGGCTAGGGCTAGGGCTAGGGTTAGTGTTAGGGCTAGGGTTAGGGTTAGGGTTAGGGTTAGGGCTAGGGTTAGGGATAGGGTTAGGTCTAGGGCAAGTGCT
>OX463242.1:94070226-94075226 GCA_949820135.1 Sylvilagus floridanus
GGGCTAGGTCTAGGGCTAGGGTAGGGCTAGGGCTAGGTTTAGGGTTAGGGTTAGGGTTATTGCTAGGGCTAGGTTTAGTGTTAGGGTTAGGGTTAGTGTTAGGCCTAGGGTTAGGGTTAGGGTTAGGGTTAGGGTTAGGGCTAGGGCTAGAGCTACGGCTAGGGCTAGGGCTAGGGCTAGGGTTAGGGTTAGGGCCAGGGCTAGGGTTAGGGCTAGGGCTAGTGCTAGGCCTAGGGCTAGTGTTAGGGTTAGGGTTAGGGCTAGGGCTAGGGTTAGGGCTAGGGCTAGTGCTAGGGCTAGGACTAGGTTTAGGGTTAGGGTTATGGCTGGGGCTAGGGCTAGGGCTAGGGAAAGGTCTAGGGCTAGGGCTAGGGCTAGGGTTAGGGTTAGGGTTAGGGCTAGTGTTAGGGTTAGGGGTAGGTTTAGGGCTAGGGCTATGGCTTGGGTTAGGGCTAGGGCTAGGGTTAGGGTTAGGGTTAGGATTAGGGTTAGGGTTAGGGCTAGGGCTAGGGCTAGGTCTAGGGCTAGGGTTAGGGTTAGGGTTAGGGCTAGGGCTAGGTCTATGGTTAGCGTTAGGTTTAGGGTTAGGGCTAGGGTTAGGGTTAGCGAAAGGTCTAGGGCTAGGGCTATGGCTAGGGTTAGGTTTAGGGTTAGGGTTATGGTTAGGGTTAGGGTTAGGGCTAGGGTTAGGGTTAGGGCTAGTGCTAGGGCTAGGGTTAGGGCTAGGGCTAGGTTTAGGGTTAGGGCTAGGGCAAGGGCTAGGGCAAGGGTTAGGGCTAGGTCTAGGGCTAGGGCTAGGGTTAGGGTTAGCATTAAGATTAGGGCTAGGGCTAGGGTTAGCGTTAGGGTTAGGGCTAGGGCTAGGGCTAGGGCTAGGGCTAGTGCTAGGGTTAGGGTTAGGGTAGGGTTAGGTCTAGGGCTTGGGTTAGGGCTAGGGTTAGGGATAGGCTTAGGGCTAGGGTTAGGGCTAAGGCAAGTGCTAGGGCTAGGGCTAGGGCTAGGGCTAGGGTTAGGGTTAGGGTTAGGGTTAGGGCTAGGGCTAGGGCTAGGGTTAGGGTTAGGGTTAGGGCTAGGGCTAGGGTTAATGTTAGGGCTAGGGTTAGGGCTAGGGCTAGGGCTAGGGCTAGGGCTAGGGTTAGGGTTAGGGTTAGGGATAGGGCTATGTTTAGCGTTAGGGTTAGGGTTAGGGCTAGGGTTACGGTTACGGTTAGGGTTATGGTTTGGGCTAGGGCTAGGGATAGGGTGAGGGTTAGGGTCATTTCTAGGGCTAGGGTTAGGTTTAGGGTTAGGTTTAGGGTTAGGGTTAGAGCTAGGGCTAGGGTTAGGGCTAGGGCTAGGGCTAGGGTTAGGGTTACGGCTAGGTCTAGTGCTAGGGCTTAGGCTAGACTAGGTTTAGGTTTAGGGTTAGGGTTTTTGCTAGGGCTAGGGTCAGTGTTAGGGTTAGGGTATTGTTAGGCCTAGGGTTATGGTTAGGGCTAGGGTTAGGTTTAGGGCTAGGGCTAGGGCTAGGGTTATGGTTAGGGTTAGGTTTAGGGCTAGGGTTAGGGCTAGGGCTTGGGCTAGAGCTAGGGTTAGGGTTAGGGTTAGGGTTAGGGCTAGGGCAAGTGCTAGGGCTAGGTCTACGGCTAGGGCTAGGTTAGGGCTAGGGCAAGAGATAGGGCTAGGGCTAGGGCTACGGCTAGGGCTAGGGTTAGGGTTAGGGCTAGGGTTAGGGTTAGGGTTAGGGCTAGGCCTAGGGCTAGGGCTTGGGCTAGGGCTAGGGTTAGAGTGAGGGTTAGGGTTATGTCTAGGGCTAGGTCTAGGGCTAGGTCTAGGGCTAGGGCTAGGGCTAGGGATAGGGTCAGGGTTAGGGCTAGGGCTAGGGTTAGGGATAGGGTTAGGTTTAGGGTTAGGGTTAGAGCTAGGGCTAGGGTTAGGGCTAGGGCTAGGGCTAGGGTTAGGGTTACGGCTAGGTCTAGGGCTAGGGCTTAGGCTAGGTATAGGTTTAGGGTTAGTGTTAGGGTTATTGCTAGGGCTAGGGTTAGTGTTAGGTTTAGGGTTAGTGTTAGGCCTAGGGTTAGGGTTAGGGTAAGGGCTAGGGCTAGGGCTTGGGCTAGGGCTAGGGTAAGGTTTAGGTCTATGGCTAGGGTTTGAGCTATGGTTAGGGTTAGGGTTAGGGCTAGGTCTAGGGCTAGGGCTAGAGCTAGGGTTAGTGTTAGGGTTAGGGTTTGGGCTAGGGTTAGGGTTATGGTTAGGGTTAGGCTTAGGGCTAGGGCTAGGGTTAGGGCTAGGCCTAGGGCTAGGGCTAGGGTTAGGATTATGGTGAGGGCTAGGGCTAGGGCTAGGGCTAGGGTTAGGGTTAGGGTTAGGTTTAGGGCTAGGGCTTGGGCTAGAGCTAGGTTTAGGGTTAGGGTTAGGGTTAGGGCTAGGGCAAGTGCTAGGGCTAGGGCTAGGGTTACGGCTAGGGCTAGGGTTAGGGCTAGGGCAAGTGCTAGGGCTAGGGCTAGGACTAGGGTTAGGGTTAAGGTTAGGGTTAGTGCTAGGGCTAGGGCTAGGGCTAGGGTTAGTGTTAGGGTTAGGGTTAGGTTTAGGGCTAGGGCTAGGGCTAGGGCTAGGGTTAGGTTTAGGGTTAGGGCTAGGGCTAGGGCTAGGGCTAGGGCTAGGCCTGGGTTTAGGGTTAGGGCTAGGGCTAGGTTTAGGGATAGGGCTAGGGCTAGGGTTAGGTTTAGGGCTAGGTTTAGGGTTAGCGCTAGTGTTAGAATTAGGGTTAGGGTTAGGGTAGTGCTAAGGCTAGGGCTAGTTCTAGTGTTAGGGTTAGGGTTAGGTTTAGGGCTAGGACTAGGGCTAGGGCTTAGGCTAGGGCTACGTTTAGGGTTAGGGTTAGGGTTATTGCTAGGGCTAGGGTTAGTGTTAGGGTTAGGGTTAGTGATAGGCCTAGGGTTAGGATTAGGGTTAGGGTTAGGGTTAGGGTTAGGGCTAGTGCTAGGGCTAGGGCTAGGGCTAGGGCTGGGCTAGGGTAAGATTTAGGTCTAGGGCTAGGGTTAGGGCTAGGGTTAGGTTTAGGGTTAGGGCTAGGTCTAGGGCTAGGGCTAGAGCTAGTGTTAGGGTTAGGGTTAGAGTTAGGGTTAGGGCTAGGGTTAGGGTTATGTTTAGGGTTAGGCCTAGGGCTAGGGCTAGGGTTAGGACTAGGCCTAGGGCTAGGGCTAGGGTTAGGATTATGGTGAGTTCTAGCGCTAGGGTTAGGGTTAGGGTTAGGGTTAGGGTTAGGTTTAGGGCTAACGCTAGGGTTAGGGTTAGGGCTAGGGCTAGGGCTAGGGTTAGGGTTAAGGTTAGGGTTAGTGCTAGGGCTAGGGCTAGGACTAGGGCTAGGGTTAGGGTTAGGGTTAGGGTTAGGGCTAGGGCTAGGGCTATGGTTAGCGTTAGAGTTAGGGTTAGGGCTCGGGTTAGGGTTAGGGCTAGGGTTAGGGTTATGGTTAGGGTTAGGGTTTGGACTAGGGCTAGGGGTAGGGAAAAGTCTAGGGCTAGGGCTAGGGCTAGGGTTAGGTTTAGGGTTAGGGTTAGGGTTAGGGTTCGGGCTAGGGTTAGGGTTAGGGCTAGGGCTAGGTTTAGGGATAGGGCTAGGACTAGGGTTAGGGCTAGTGTTTGTATTAGGGTTAGGGTTAGGGCTTGGGCTATGGCTAGGGCTAGTTCTAGTGTTAGGGTTAGGGTAAGGTTTAGGGTTAGGGCTAGGGTTAGGGTTAGGATTAGGGCTAGGGGTATGGCTAGGGCTAGGGCTAAGGCTAGGGCTAGGGCTAGGGCTAGGGCTAGACTTAGGGTTAGGGCTAGGGCTAGGGCTAGGGCAAGGGTTAGGGCTAGGGTTAGGGCTAGGGCTAGGGTTAGGTTTAGACTTAAGATTAGGGCTAGGGCTATGGTTAGGTTTAGGGCTAGGGTTAGCGCTAGGGCTAGGGCTAGGGCTAGGGCTAGGGCTAGGGCTAGGGTTAGGATTAGGGTGAGGGCTAGGGCTAGCGCTAGGGCTAGTGTTAAGATTAGGGTTAGGGTTAGGGCTAGGGCTAGGGTTGGTCTAAGGTTAGGGTTAGGGCTAGGGCTAGGGTTAGGGCTAGGGCTAGTATTAGGGTTAGGGTTAGGGCTAGGCCTTGGGTTAGGGCTAGGGTTAGGGTTAGGGTTAGGTCTAGGGTTAGGTCTAGGACTAGGGCTAGGGCTACGTCTAGAGCTAGGGTTAGGGTTAGGGCTAGGGTTAGGGTTAGGGTTAGGGTTAGGGTTAGGGTTAGGGCTAGGGCTAGTGCTAGGGCTAGGGCTAGGGTTAGGGTTTGGGTTAGGGCTAGGGCTAGGGTTAGGGCTAGGGCTAGTGCTAGGGCTAGGGCTAGGTTTAGGGTTAGGGTTATGGCTGGGGCTAGGGCTAGGGCTAGGGAAAGGTCTAGGGCTAGGGCTAGGGCTAGGGTTAGGGTTAGGGTTAGGGCTAGTGTTAGGGTTAGCATTAGGGTTAGGGCTAGGGTTATGGCTTGGGTTAGTGCTAGGGCTAGGGTTAGGGTTAGGGTTAGGGTTAGGGCTAGGGCTAGGGCTAGGTCTAGGGCTAGGGTTAGGGTTAGGGTTAGGGCTAGGGTTATGGCTTGGGTTAGTGCTAGGGCTAGGGTTAGGGTTAGGGTTAGGGCTAGTGTTAGGGTTAGCGTTAGGGTTAGGGCTAGGGTTATGGCTTGGGTTAGTGCTAGGGCTAGGGTTAGGGTTAGGGTTAGGGTTAGGGCTAGGGCTAGGGCTAGGTCTAGGGCTAGGGTTAGCGTTAGGGTTAGGGCTAGGGTTATGGCTTGGGTTAGTGCTAGGGCTAGGGTTAGGGTTAGGGTTAGGGTAAGGGCTAGGGCTAGGGCTAGGTCTAGGGCTAGGGTTAGGGTTAGGGTTAGGGCTAGGGCTAGGTCTATGGTTAGCGTTAGGTTTAGGGTTAGGGCTAGGGTTAGGGTTAGGGCTAGGGTTAGGGTTGTGGTTAGGGTTAGGGTTTGGGCTAGGGCTAGGGTTAGCGAAAGGTCTAGGGC
>OX463242.1:94077726-94080226 GCA_949820135.1 Sylvilagus floridanus
GCTAGGGTTAGGGATAGGCTTAGGTTTAGGGTTAGGGCTAGGGCTAGGGCTAGGGTTAGGGTAGGGCTAGGTCTAGGGCTAGGGCTTAGGCTAGGGCTAGGTTTAGGGTTAGGGTTAGGGTTATTGCTAGGGCTAGGTTTAGTGTTAGGGTTAGGGTTAGTGTTAGGCCTAGGGTTAGGGTTAGGGTTAGGGTTAGGGTTAGGGCTAGGGCTAGGGCTACGGCTAGGGCTAGGGCTAGTGCTAGGGTTAGGGTTAGGGCCAGGGCTAGGGTTAGGGCTAGGGCTAGTGCTAGGGCTAGGGCTAGGGTTAGGGTTAGGGTTAGGGCTACGGCTAGGGTTAGGGCTAGGACTAGTGCTAGGGCTAGGGCTAGGTTTAGGGTTAGGGTTATGGCTGGGGCTAGGGCTAGGGCTAGGGAAAGGTCTAGGGCTAGGGCTAGGGCTAGGGTTAGGGTTAGGGTTAGGGCTAGTGTTAGGGTTAGGGTTAGGGCTAGGGCTATGGCTTGGGTTAGGGCTAGGGCTAGGGTTAGGGTTAGGGTTAGGGTTAGGGTTAGGGTTAGGGTTAGGGCTAGGGCTAGGGCTAGGTCTAGGGCTAGGGTTAGGGTTAGGGTTAGGGCTAGGGCTAGGTCTATGGTTAGCGTTAGGTTTAGGGTTAGGGCTAGGGTTAGGGTTAGGGCTAGGTTTAGGGTTGTGGTTAGGGTTAGGGTTTGGGCTAGGGCTAGGGTTAGCGAAAGGTCTAGGGCTAGGGCTATGGCTAGGGTTAGGTTTAGGGTTAGGGTTATGGTTAGGTTAGGGTTAGGGTTAGGGTTAGGGTTAGGGCTAGTGCTAGGGCTAGGGCTAGGGCTAGGGCTAGGTTTAGGGTTAGGGCTAGGGCAAGTGCTAGGGCAAGGGTTAGGGCTAGGGCTAGGGCTAGTGCTAGGGTTAGGGTTAGCATTAAGATTAGGGCTAGGGCTAGGGTTAGCGTTAGGGTTAGGGCTAGGGCTAGGGCTAGGGCTAGGGCTAGTGCTAGGGTTAGGTTTATGGTAGGGTTAGGTCTAGGGCTTGGGTTAGGGCTAGGGTTAGGGTTAGGCTTAGGGCTAGGGTTAGGGCTAGGGCAAGTGCTAGGGCTAGGGCTAGGCTAGGGCTACGGCTAGGGCTAGGGTAAGGTTTAGGGCTAGGGTTAGGGTTAGGGCTAGGGCTAGGGCTAGGGCTAGGGCTTGGGCCAGGGCTAGGGTTCGGGTGAGGGTTAGGGTTATGTCTAGGGCTAGGGCTAATGCTAGGGCTAGGGCTAGGGATAGGGTTAGGGTTAGGGCTAGGGCTAGGGTTAGGGATAGGGTTAGGTTTAGGTTTAGGGTTAGAGCTAGGGCTAGGGTTAGGGCAAGGGCTAGGGTTAGGGCTAGGGTTAGGGTTAGGGCTAGGTCTAGGGCTAGGGCTTAGGCTAGGGCTAGATTTAGGGTTAGGGTTATTGCTAGGGCTAGGGTTAGTGTTAGGGTTAGGGGTAGTGATAGGCCAAGGGTTAGGGTTAGGGTTACGGTTAGGGCTAGGGCTAGGGTTAGGGCTAGGCCTAGGGCTAGGGCTAGGGTTAGGATTATGGTGAGGGCTATGGCTAGGGTTAGGGTTAGGGTGAGGGTTAGGTTTAGGGCTAGAGCTAGGGCTAGGGCTAGGGTTTGGGTTAGGGTTAGGGTTAGGGTTAGGGTTAGGGTTAGGGCTAGGGATACGGCTAGGGTTAGGGCTAGGGCTAGGGTTAGGGTTAGGGTTAGGGCTAGGGCTAGGGCTAGGGCTAGGGTTAGGGTTAGGGCTAGGGCTAGGGCTATGGTTAGCGTTAGGGTTAGGGTTAGGGCTAGGGTTAAGGTTAGGGTTAGGGTTAGGGCTAGGGCTAGGGTTAGGTTTAGGGCTAGGGTTAGGGCTAGGGCTAGGGCTAGGGCTAGGGTTAGGGTTAGGGTTAGGGATAGGGCTATGTTTAGCGTTAGGGTTAGGGTTAGGGCTAGGGTTACGGTTATGGTTAGGGTTATGTTTTGGGCTAGGGCTAGGGGTAGGTTGAGGGTTAGGATCATGTCTAGGGCTAGGGTTAGGTTTAGGGTTAGGGTTAGGGTTAGGGTTAGAGCTAGGGTTAGGGTTAGGGCTAGGGCTAGGGCTAGGTCTAGGGCTTGGCCTGGGCTAGGGCTAGGGATAGGGTTAGGATTAGGGCTAGGGCTAGGGTTATGGATAGGGTTAGGTTTAGGGTTAGGTTTAGAGCTAGGGCTAGGGTTAGGGCTAGGGCTAGGGCTAGGGTTAGGGTTACGGCTAGGTCTAGTGCTAGGGCTTAGGCTAGGTCTAGGTTTAGGTTTAGGGTTAGGGTTATTGCTAGGGCTAGGGTCAGTGTTAGGGTTAGGGTAGTGTTAGGCCTAGGGTTAGGGTTAGGGTTAGGATTAGGTTTAGGGCTATGGCTATGGCTAGGGCTAGGGTTATGGTTATTGTTAGGGTTAGGGTTAGGGTTAGGGCTAGTGTTAGGGTTAGGGTTAGGGTTAGGATTAGATTTAGGTCTA
>OX463242.1:94090226-94095226 GCA_949820135.1 Sylvilagus floridanus
GGTTAGGGTTAGGGTTTGGGCTAGGGCTAGGTGTAGTGAAAGGTCTAGGGCTAGGGCTAGGGCTAGGGTTACGTTTAGGGTTAGGGTTAGGGTTATGGTTAGGGCTAGGATTAGGGTTAGGGCTAGGGCTAGGGCTAGGGTTATGGTTAGGGTTAGGGTTAGGGCTAGGGTTAGGGCTAGGGCTTAGCTAGAGCTAGGGTTAGGGTTAGGGTTAGGGTTAGGGCTAGGGCAAGTGCTAGGGCTAGGGCTAGGGCTACGGCTAGGGCTAGGTTAGGCCTAGGGCAAGTGATAGGGCTAGGGCTAGGGCTACGGCTAGGGCTAGGGTTAGGGTTAGGGCTAGGGTTAAGGTTAGGGTTAGGGTTAGGGCTAGGCCTAGGCCTAGGGCTTGGGCTATGGCTAGGGTTAGAGTGAGGGTTAGGGTTATGTCTAGGGCTAGGGCTAGGGCTAGGTCTAGGGCTAGGGCTAGGGCTAGGGCTAGGGATAGGGTCAGGGTTAGGGCTAGGGCTAGGGTTAGGGATAGGGTTAGGTTTAGGGTTAGGGTTAGAGCTAGGGCTAGGGTTAGGGCTAGGGCTAGGGCTAGGGTTAGGGTTAGGATTAGGGTTAGGGTTAGGGATAGGGATAGGGCTAGGGTTAGGGCTAGGGCTAGGGTTAGGGTTAGGATTAGGGTTAGGGCTAGGGCTAGGGCTAGGGCTAGGGTTAGGGTTAGGGCTAAGGCTAGGGCTATGGTTAGCGTTACGGTTAGGGTTAGGGCTAGGGTTAGGGTTAGGGTTAGGGCTAGGGCTAGGGTTAGGGTTAGGGCTAGGGTTAGGGCTAGGGCTAGGGCTAGGGCTAGGTTTAGTGTTAGGGTAGGGCTAGGGCTAGGGCTATGGCTTGCGTTAGGGTTAGGCTTAGGGCTAGGGTTAGGGTTAGGGCTAGGGTTAGGGTTATGGTTAGGGTTATGGTTTGGGCTAGGGCTAGGGGTAGGGAAAGGTATAGGTCTAGGGCTAGGGCTAGGGTTAGGTTTAGGGTTAGGGTTAGGGTTAGGGTTAGGGTTAGGGTTAGGGCTAGGGTTAGGGTTAGGGCTAGGGCTAGGGCTACGGTTAGGGTTAGGGTTAGGGCTAGGGCTAGTTCTAGGGCTTGGGCTAGGACTAGGGCTAGGGATAGGGTTAGGGTTAGGGCTAGGGCTAGGGTTAGGGATAGGGTTAGGTTTAGGGTTAGTTTTAGAGCTAGGGCTAGCGTTAGGGCTAGGGCTAGGGCTAGGGTTAGGGTTACGGCTTGGTCTAGTGCTAGGGCTTAGGCTAGGTCTAGGTTTAGGGTTAGGGTTAGGGTTATTGTTAGGGCTAGGGTCAGTGTTAGGGTTAGTGTTAGGGTTAGGGCTAGGGTTAGGGTTAGGGCTAGGTTTAGGGTTATGGTTAGGTTTAGGGTTTGGGCTAGGGCTAGGGTTAGGGAAAGGTCTAGGGCTAGGGCTAGGGCTAGGGTTAGGGTTAGGGTTAGGGTTAGGGCTAGCGCTACGGCTAGGGCTAGGGTTAGGGTTAGGGTTAGGGTTAGGGCTAGGGCTAGGGCTATGGTTAGCGTTAGGGTTAGGGTTAGGGCTAGGGTTAGGGTTAGGGCTAGGGTTATGGTTATGGTTAGGGTTAGGGTTTGGGCTAGGGCTAGGTGTAGTGAAAGGTCTAGGGCTAGGGCTAGGGCTAGGGTTACGTTTAGGGTTAGGGTTAGGGTTATGGCTAGGGCTAGGATTAGGGTTAGGGCTAGGGCTAGGGCTAGGGTTATGGTTAGGGTTAGGGTTAGGGCTAGGGTTAGGGCTAGGGCTTGGGCTAGAGCTAGGGTTAGGGTTAGGGTTAGGGTTAGGGCTAGGGCAAGTGCTAGGGCTAGGGCTAGGGCTACGGCTAGGGCTAGGTTAGGGCTAGGGCAAGTGATAGGGCTAGGGCTAGGGCTACGGCTAGGGCTAGGGTTAGGGCTAGGGTTAGTGTTAGGGTTAGGGTTAGGGCTAGGCCTAGGGCTAGGGCTTGGGCTAGGGCTAGGGTTAGAGTGCGGGTTAGGGTTATGTCTAGGGCTAGGGCTAGGGCTAGGTCTAGGGCTAGGGCTAGGGCTAGGGATAGGGTCAGGGTTAGGGCTAGGGCTACGGTTAGGGATAGGGTTAGGTTTAGGGTTAGGGTTAGAGCTAGGGCTAGGGCTAGGGCTAGGGTTAGGGTTACGGCTAGGTCTAGGTCTAGGGCTTAGGCTAGGTATAGGTTTAGGGTTAGTGTTAGGGTTATTGCTAGGGCTAGGTTTAGTGTTAGGGTTAGGGTTAGTGTTAGGCCTAGGGTTAGGGTTAGGGTTAGGGCTACGGCTAGGGCTAGGGCTAGGGCTAGGGTAAGGTTTAGGTCTATGGCTAGGGTTAGAGCTAGGGTTAGGGTTAGGTTTAGGGCTAGGTCGAGGGCTAGGGCTAGAGCTAGGGTTAGTGTTAGGGTTAGGGTTTGGGCTAGGGTTAGGGTTATGGTTAGGGTTAGGCCTAGGGCTAGGGCTAGGGTTAGGGCTAGGCCTAGGGCTAGGGCTAGGGTTAGGATTATGGTGAGGGCTAGGGCTAGGGCTAGGGCTAGGGTTAGGGTTAGGGTTAGGGTTAGGGCTAGGGCAAGTGCTAGGGCTAGGGCTAGGGCTACGGCTAGGGCTAGGGTTAGGGCTAGGGCAAGTGCTAGGGCTAGGGCTAGGACTAGGGTTAGGGTTAAGGTTAGGGTTAGTGCTAGGGCTAGGGCTAGGGCTAGTGTTAGTGTTAGGGTTAGGGTTAGGGTTAGGCCTAGGGTTAGGGCTAGGGATAGGGCTAGGGTTAGGTTTAGGGCTAGGGCTAGGGTTAGGTCTAAGGCAAGTTCTAAAGCTAGGGTTAGGGTTATTGTTAGGGTTGGTTAGAGTTAGGTTTAGGGTTAGGGCTAGGGCTAGGGCTATGGTTAGGATTAGGGTTAGGGTTAGGGTTAGGGCTAGGGCTAGGGCTAGGTCTTGGGCTAGGGCTAGGGTTAGGGTGAGGGTTAGGGTTAGGGCTAGGTCAAGTGCTAGGGCTAGGGCTAGGGCTACGGCTAGGGCTAGGCTTAGGGCTAGGGCAAGTGCTACGTCTAGGGCTAGGGCTACGGCTAGGGCTAGGGTTAGGGCTTAGGCTAGGTCTAGGTTTAGGGTTAGGGTTAGGGTTATTGCTAGGGCTAGGGTTAGTGTTAGGGTTAGGATTAGTGTTAGGCCTAGGGTTAGGGTTAGGGTTAGGGTTAGGGTTAGGGCTAGGGCTAGGGCTAGGGCTAGGGCTTGGGCTAGGGTAAGGTTTAGGTCTAGGGCTAGGGTTAGAGCTAGCGTCAGGGTTAGGGTTTGGGCTAGGGTTTGGGTTATGGTTAGGGTTAGGCCTAGGCCTAGGGCTAGGGTTAGGGCTAGGCCTAAGGCTAGGGCTAGGGTTAGGATTATGGCGAGGGCTAAGACTAGGGCTTGGGCTAGGGTTAGGGTTAGGGTTAGGTTTAGGTTTAGGGCTAGGGCTAGGGTCAGGGTTAGGGTTAGGTTTAGGGTTAGGGCTAGGGCTAGGGCTAGGCCTGGGGTTAGGGTTAGGGCTAGGGCTAGGGTTAGGGCTAGAGCTAGTGTTAGGGTTAGGGTTAGGGTTACGGATAGGGCTAGGGCTTGGGTTAGGGCCAGGGCTAGGGTTAGGGTTAGGGTTAGGGTTAGGGCTAGGGCTAGGGCTAGGGCTAGGGCTAGGGCTAGGTTTAGGGTTAGGGCTATGGCAAGGGCTAGGGCTAGGGCTAGGGCTAGGGTTAGGGTTAGGGTTAGGGTTAGTGCTAGGGCTAGGGCTAGGGCTAGGGCTAGGGTTAGGGTTAGGGTTAGGGTTAGGGCTAGGGCTAGGGCTATGGTTAGCGTTAGGGTTAGGGTTAGGGCTCGGGTTAGGGTTAGGGCTAGGGTTAGGGTTATGGTTAGGGTTAGGGTTTGGACTAGGGCTAGGGGTAGGGAAAAGTCTAGGGCTAGGGCTAGGGCTAGGGTTAGGTTTAGGGTTAGGGTTAGTGTTAGGGTTAGGGTTCGGGCTAGGTTTAGGGTTAGGGCTAGGGCTAGGTTTACGGATAGGGCTAGGACTAGGGTTAGGGCTAGTGTTTGTATTAGGGTTAGGGTTAGGGCTTGGGCTATGGCTAGGGCTAGTTCTAGTGTTAGGGTTAGGGTAAGGTTTAGGGTTAGGGCTAGGGTTAGGGTTAGGATTAGGGTAGGGGTAGGGCTAGGGCTAGGGCTAAGGCTAGGGCTAGGGCTAGTGCTAGGGCTAGACTTAGGGTTAGGGCTAGGGCTAGGGCTAGGGCTAGGGCAAGGGTTAGGGCTAGGGTTAGGGCTAGGGCTAGGGTTAGGTTTAGACTTAAGATTAGGGCTAGGGCTATGGTTAGGGTTAGGGCTAGGGTTAGCGCTAGGGCTAGGGCTAGGGCTAGGGGTAGGGTTAGGTTTAGCGTTAGCGTTAGGATTAGGGCTAGGGTTAGGGTTAAGGCTAGGGTTAGGGTTAGGGTTAGAGCTAGGGTTAGGGCTAGGGCAAGTGCTCGGGCTAGGGCTAGGGCTAGTGCTAGGGTTAGGGTTAGGGTTAGGGTTAGGTTTAAGGCTTGGTCTAGGGCTAGGTTTAGGTTTAGGGTTAGGGCTAGGGGTAGGGCTAGGGCTAGGGCTAGGGCTAGGGCTAGGGCTAGATTTAGTGTTAGGTTTAGGGCTAGGGCTTGGGCAAGGGTTTGGGCTAGGGTTAGGGCTAGGGCTAGGGTTAGGGTTAGACTTAAGATTAGGGCTAGGGCTATGGTTAGGGTTAGGGCTAGGGTTAGCGCTAGGGCTAGGGCTAGGGCTAGGGCTAGGGCTAGGGTTAGGTTTAGCGTTAGCGTTAGGATTAGGGCTAGGGTTAGGGTTAAGGCTAGGGTTAGGGTTAGGGTTAGGGCTAGGGTTAGGGCTAGGGCAAGTGCTAGGGCTAGGTCTAGGGCTAGTGCTAGGGTTAGAGTTAGGGTTAGGGTTAGGGTTAAGGCTAGGTCTTGGGCTAGGGTTAGGGTTAGAGCTAGGATTAGGGTTAGTGT
>OX463242.1:94107726-94130226 GCA_949820135.1 Sylvilagus floridanus
GGGCTAGATCAAGTGCTAGGGCTAGGGCTAGGGCTTGGGCTAAGGCTAGGGCTATTGTTAGGGTTAGGGCTAGGGTTAGGGTTAGGGCTAGGGCTAGGGCTAGGGCTTGGGCTAGGGCTAGGGTTAGGGTGAGGGTTAGGGTCATGTCTAGGGCTAGGGATAGGCCTAGGTCTAGGGCTAGGGATAGGGTTAGGGTTAGGGCTAGGGCTAGGGTTAGGGATAGGGTTAGGTTTAGGTTTAGGGTTAGAGCTTTTGCTTGGGTTAGGGCTAGGGCTAGGGCTAGGGTTAGGGTTAGGGCTAGGTCTAGGGCTAGGGCTTAGGCTAGGGCTACGTTTAGGGTTAGGGTTAGGGTTATTGCTAGGGCTAGGGTTAGTGTTAGGGTTAGGGTTAGTGATAGGCCTAGGGTTAGGGTTAGGGTTAGGGTTAGGGTTAGGGTTAGGGTTAGGGCTAGTGCTATGGCTAGGGCTAGGGCTAGGGCTGGGCTAGGGTAAGATTTAGGTCTAGGGCTAGGGTTAGGGCTAGGGTTAGGTTTAGGGTTAGGGCTAGGTCTAGGGCTAGGGCTAGAGCTAGTGTTAGGGTTAGAGTTAGGGTTAGGGCTAGGGTTAGGGTTATGGTTAGGGTTAGGCCTAGGGCTAGGGCTAGGGTTAGGGCTAGGCCTAGGGCTAGGGCTAGGGTTAGGATTATGGTGAGTGCTAGGGCTAGGGTTAGGGTTAGGGTTAGGGTTAGGTTTAGGGCTAACGCTAGGGTTAGGGTTAGGGTTAGGGTTAGGGCTAGGGCTAGGGCTAGGGTTAGGGTTAAGGTTAGGGTTAGTGCTAGGGCTAGGGCTAGGGCTAGGGCTAGGGTTAGGGTTAGGGTTAGGGTTAGGGCTAGGGCTAGGGCTATGGTTAGCGTTAGGGTTAGGGTTAGGGCTCGGGTTAGGGTTAGGGCTAGGGTTAGGGTTATGGTTAGGGTTAGGGTTTGGACTAGGGCTAGGGGTAGGGAAAAGTCTAGGGCTAGGGCTAGGGCTAGGGTTAGGTTTAGGGTTAGGGTTAGGTTTAGGGTTCGGGCTAGGGTTAGGGTTAGGGCTAGGGCTAGGTTTAGGGATAGGGCTAGGACTAGGGTTAGGGCTAGTGTTTGTATTAGGGTTAGGGTTAGGGCTTGGGCTATGGCTAGGGCTAGTTCTAGTGTTAGGGTTAGGGTAAGGTTTAGGGTTAGGGCTAGGGTTAGGGTTAGGATTAGTGCTAGGGGTAGGGCTAGGGCTAGGGCTAAGGCTAGGGCTAGGGCTAGGGCTAGGGCTAGACTTAGGGTTAGGGCTAGGGCTAGGGCTAGGGCAAGGGTTAGGGCTAGGGCTAGGGTTAGGTTTAGACTTAAGATTAGGGCTAGGGCTATGGTTAGGGTTAGGGCTAGGGTTAGCGCTAGGGCTAGGGCTAGGGCTAGGGCTAGGGTTAGGTTTAGCGTTAGCGTTAGGATTAGGGCTAGGGTTAGGGTTAAGCCTAGGGTTAGGGTTAGGGTTAGGGTTAGGGTTAAGCCTAGGGTTAGGGTTAGGGTTAGGGCTAGGGTTAGGGCTAGGGCAAGTGCTAGGGCTAGGGCTAGGGCTAGTGCTAGGGTTAGAGTTAGGGTTAGGGTTAGGGTTAAGGCTAGGTCTAGGGCTAGGTTTAGGTTTAGGGTTAGGGCTAGGGGTAGGGCTAGGGCTAGGGCTATGGCTAGGGCTAGATTTAGGGTTAGGGCTAGGGCTAGGGCTAGGGCAAGGGTTTGGGCTAGGGTTAGGGCTAGGGCTAGGGTTAGGATTAGACTTAAGATTAGGGCTAGGGCTATGGTTAGGGTTAGGGCTAGGGTTAGCGCTAGGGCTAGGGCTAGGGCTAGGGCTAGGGCTAGGGCTAGGGTTAGGTTTAGCGTTAGCGTTAGGATTAGGGCTAGGGTTAGGGTTAAGGCTAGGGTTAGGGTTAGGGTTAGGGCTAGGGCAAGTGCTAGGGCTAGGGCTAGGGCTAGTGCTTGTGTTAGAGTTAGGGTTAGGGTTAGGGTTAAGGCTAGGTCTAGGGCTATGTTTAGGGTTAGAGCTAGGGTTAGGGTTAGTGTTATGGTTAGGGCTAGAACTAGGGCTAGGGCTAGGGTTAGTTTTAGGGTTAGAGTGAGGGCTAGGGTTAGGGCTAGGGTTAGGGTTAGTGTTAGCCCTAGAGCTAGGGTTAGGGTTAGGGCTAGGGCTAGGGCTAGGCCTAGGGTTAGGTTAGGGTTAGGGTTAGGGCTAGGGCTAGTGCTAGAATTAGGGTTAGGGCTAGGGCTATGGCTAGGGCTAGGGTTAGGGTTAGGGCTAGGGTTACGGCTAGGGTTAGGGTTACGGTTGGGTTTAGGTCTAGGGCTAGGCCTTGGGTAGGGCTAGGGTTACGGTTAGGGCTAGGGTTAGGGCTAGGGCAAGTGCTAGGGCTAGGGCTAGGGCTAGTGCTAGGGTTAGAGTTAGGGTTAGGGTTAGGGTTAAGGCTAGGTCTAGGGCTAGGCTTAGGGTTAGAGCTAGGGTTAGGGTTAGGGTTAGGGTTAGTTCTAGGGCTAGGGTTAGGGCTGGGGTTAGTTTTAGGGTTAGAGTTAGGGCTAGGGTTAGGGCTAGGGTTATTGTTAGTGTTAGCCCTAGAGCTAGGGTTAGGGTTAGGGCTAGGGCTAGGGCTAGGCCTAGGGTTAGGTTAGGGTTAGGGTTAGGGCTAGGGCTAGTGCTAGGATTAGGGTTAGGTCTAGGGCTAGGGCTAGGGCTAGGGTTAGGGTTAGGGCTAGGGTTACGGCTAGGGTTAGGGTTACGGTTAGGTTTAGGTCTAGGGCTAGGCCTTGGGTAGGGCTAGGGTTAGGGTTAGGGCTAGGGCTAGGGTTAGGGCTAGGGCTAGTACTAGGGCTAGGGCTAGGGTTAGGGTTAGGGTTAGGGCTAGGGCTAGGGTTAGGGCTAGGGCTAGTGCTAGCACTTGGGCTAGGTTTAGGGTTAGGGTTAGGGTTAGGGCTAGGGCTAGGTCTAGGCCTGGGTTTAGGTTTAGGGCTAGGGCTAGGGTTAGGGCTAGGGTTATGGTTAAGGCTAGGGCTCGTGTTAGGGATAGGGTTAGGGTGAGGACTAGGGTTAGGGTTAGGGTTAGGGTTAAGGTTATGATTAGCGTTAGGGTTAGGGCTAATGCTAGGGCTAGGGCTAGGGCTAGGGCTAGTGTTAGGGTTAGAGTTAGGGTTAGGGCTAGGGCTAGGGTTATGGTTATTGTTAGGGTTAGGGTTAGGGCTAGTGTTAGGGTTAGGGTTAGGGTTAGGATTAGGGCTAGGGCTAGGGTTAAGGCTAGGGCTAGGGTTAGGGCTAGGGTTAGGGTTAGGGCTAGGGCTAGGGCTAGGGTTAGGGCTAGGGCTAGGGTTAGGGTTAGTGTTAGGGTTAGGCTTAGGGTTAGGGTTAGGTCTAGGGCTAGGTTTAGGGCTAGGGCTAGGTTTAGGGTTAGGGTTAGGTTTAGGGCTAGGGCTAGGGCTAGGGTTAGGGCTAGGGCTAGGGTTAGGCTTAGGGTTAGGGTTAGGCTTAGGGTTAGGGTTAGGTTTAGGGCTAGGGCTTGGGGTAGGGAAAGGTCTAGGTCTAGGGCTAGGCCTAGGGTTAGGGTTAGGGCTAGGGTTAGGGTTAGGGTTAGTGCTAGGGCTAGGGCTAGGGTTAGGGCTAGGGCTAGTGCTAGGGTTAGGGCTAGGGTTAGGGTTAGGTTTAGGGTAAGGGTTAGGGCTAGGGCTAGGGCTAGGCCTGGGGTTATGTTTAGGGCTAGGGCTAGGGTTAGGGCTAGGGCTAGGGTTAGGGTTAGGGTTAGGTTTAGGGCTAGGGCTAGGGCTAGGGCTAGGGTTAGGGCTATGACTAGGGTTAGGCTTAGGGTTAGGGTTAGGCTTAGGGTTAGGTTTAGGGCTAGGGCTAGGTTTAGGGTTAGGGTTAGGGTTAGGGTTAGGGCTAGGGCTAGGGTTAGGGCTAGGGCTAGGGCTAGGTTTAGGGTTAGGGTTAGGGCTAGGGCTAGGTCTAGGGTTAGGGCTAGGGCTAGGGTTAGGGTTAGTGTTAGGGTTAGGCTTAGGGTTAGGGTTAGGGCTAGGCCTAGGGTTAGGGTTAGGGTGAGGGTTAGGGTTAGGGCTAGGGTTAGGGCTATGGCTAGGGTTAGGGTTAGGGTTAGGGTTAGGGCTAGGGCTAGGTTTAGGGCTAGGGCTAGGTTTAGGGTTAGGGTTAGGGTTAGCGTTAGGGCTAGGGCTAGGGTAAGGGCTAGGGCTAGGTTTAGGGTTAGGGTTAGTGTTAGGGCTAGGGCTAGGGCTAGGGTTAGGGCTAGGGTTAGGGCTGGGGTTAGGGCTAGGGCTAGGGTTAGGGTTAGGGTTAGGGTTAGGGCTAGGGCTAGGTTTAGGGCTAGGGCTAGGTTTAGGGTTAGGGTTAGGGTTAGCGTTAGGGCTAGGGCTAGGGTAAGGGCTAGGGCTAGGTTTAGGGTTAGGGTTAGTGTTAGGGCTAGGGCTAGGGCTAGGGTTAGGGCTAGGGCTAGGGTTAGGGTTAGGTTTAGGGCTAGGGTTCGGGTTAGGGCTAGGGCTAGGGTTAGGGTTAGGGTTAGGGCTAGGCTTATGGTTATGGTTAGGGTTAGGGCTAGGGCTAGGGCTAGGTTTAGGGTTAGTGTTAAGGTTAGGGCTAGGGCTAGGGTTAGTGTGAGGGTTAGGTTTATGTCTAGGGCAAGGGATAGGTCTAGGGTTAGGGCTATGTCTAGTGCTAGGGCTTAGGCTAGGGCTAGGTTTAGGGTTAGGGTTAGGGTTATTACTAGGGCTAGGATTAGTGTTAGGGGTTGGGATAGTGTTAGGCCTAGGGTTAGGGTTAGGGTTAGGGTTAGGGTTAGGGTTAGGGTTAGTGTTAATGCTATGTCTAGGGCTAGGTTTAGGGTTAGGGTTAGGGCTAGGGGTAGGGCTAGGGCTAGGGCTAGGGCTAGGGCTAGATTTAGGGTTAGGGCTAGGGCTAGGGCTAGGGCAAGGGTTTGGGCTAGGGTTAGGGCTAGGGCTAGGGTTAGGGTAAGACTTAAGATTAGGGCTAGGGCTATGGTTAGGGTTACGGCTAGGGTTAGCGCTAGGGCTAGGGCTAGGGCTAGGGCTAGGGTTAGGTTTAGTGTTAGCGTTAGGATTAGGGCTAGGGTTAGGGTTAAGGCTAGGGTTAGGGTTAGGGTTAGGGCTAGGGTTAGGGCTAGGGCAAGTGCTAGGGCTAGGGCTAGGGCTAGTGCTAGGGTTAGAGTTAGGGTTAGGGTTAGGGTTAAGGCTATGTCTAGGGCTAGGGTTAGGGTTAGAGCTAGGGTTAGGGTTAGTGTTAGGGTTAGGGCTAGAACTAGGGCTAGGGCTAGGGTTAGTTTTAGGGTTAGAGTTAGGGCTAGGGTTAGGGCTAGGGTTAGGTTTAGTGTTAGCCCTAGAGCTAGGGTTAGGGTTAGGGCTAGGGCTAGGGCTAGGCCTAGGGTTAGGTTAGGGTTAAGGTTAGGGCTAGGGCTAGTGCTAGGATTAGGGTTAGGGCTAGGGCTAGGGCTAGGGCTAGGGTTAGGGTTAGGGCTAGGGTTACGGCTAGGGTTAGGGTTACGGTTGGGTTTAGGTCTAGGTCTAGGCCTTAGGTAGGGCTAGGTTTAGGGTTAGGGTTAGGGTTAGGGCTAGGGCTAGGGGTAGGGCTAGGGCTAGTGCTAGGTCTAGGGCTAGGGTTAGGGTTAGGGTTAGTGCTAGGGCTAGGGTTAGGGCTAGGGCTAGTGCTAGCACTTGGGCTAGGTTTAGGGTTAGGGTTAGGGTTAGGGCTAGGGCTAGGTCTAGGCCTGGGTTTAGGGTTAGGGCTAGGGCTAGGGTTAGGGTTAGGGTTAGGTTTAGGGCTAGGGCTAGGTCTAGGGTTAGGGCTAGGGCTAGGGTTAGGGTTAGTGTTAGGGTTAGGCTTAGGGTTAGGGTTAGGGCTAGGGCTAGGTTTAGGGTTAGGGTTAGGGTTAGGGTTAGGGTTAGGGCTAGGGTTAGGGCTAGGGCTAGGTTTAGGGTTAGGGTTAGGGTTAGGGCTAGGGCTAGGGTTAGGGCTAGGGCTAGGTTTAGGGTTAGGGTTAGGGTTAGCGTTAGGGCTAGGGCTAGGGTTAGGGCTAGGGCTAGGGTTAGGGTTAGGGTTAGGGTTAGGGCTAGGGCTAGGGCTAGGGTTAGGGCTAGGGCTAGGGTTAGGGTTAGGGTTAGGGTTAGGGTTAGGGTTAGGGCTAGGGCTAAGGTTAGGGTTAGGGTTAGGGTTAGGGCTAAGGCTAGGGCTAGGCCTGGCGTTAGGGTTAGGGTTAGGGTTAGGGTTAGGGCTAGGGCTAGGGTTAGGGTGAGGGTTAGGTTTATGTCTAGGGCAAGGGCTAGGTCTAGGGTTAGGGCTAGGTCTAGTGCTAGGGGTTAGGCTAGGGCTAGGTTTAGGGTTATGGTTAGGGTTATTGCTAGGGCTAGGTTTAGTGTCAGGGGTAGGGTTAGTGTTAGGCCTAGGGTTAGGGTTAGGGTTAGGGTTAGGTTTAGGGCTAGGGCTTGGGGTAGGGAAAGGTCTAGGGCTAGGGCTAGGCCTAGGGTTAGGGTTAGGGCTAGGGTTCGGGTTAGGGCTAGGGCTAGGGTTAGGGTTAGGGTTAGGGCTAGGGCTAGGGTTAGGGCTAGGGCTAGGGTTAGGGTTAGTGTTAGGGCTAGGTCTAGGGCTAGGGTTAGGGCTAGGGCTAGGGTTAGGGTTAGCGTTAGAGTTAGGGTTAGGGTTAGGGCTAGGGCTAGGGTTAGGGTTAGGGTTAGGGTTAGGGCTAGGGCTAGGGCTAGGCCTGGGGTTAGGGTTAGGGCTAGGGCTAGGGTTAGGGCTAGGGCTAGGGTTAGTGTGAGGGTTAGGTTTATGTCTAGGGCAAGGGCTAGGTCTAGGGTTAGGGCTATGTCTAGTGCTAGGGCTTAGGCTAGGGCTAGGTTTAGGGTTAGGGTTAGGGTTATTGCTAGGGCTAGGGTTAGTGTTAGGGGCAGGGTTAGTGTTAGGCCTAGGGTTAGTGTTAGGGTTAGGGTTAGGGTTAGGGTTAGGGCTAGGGCTAGGGCTAGGGCTAGGGCTAGGGTAAGGTTTAGGTCTAGGGCTAGGGTTAGGGCTAGGGTTAGGGTTAGGGTTAGGGATAGGTCTAGGGCTAGGACTAGAGCTAGGGTTAGGTTTAGGGTTAGGGTTAGGGCTAGGGTTAGGGTTATGGTTAGGGTTAGGCCTAGGGCTAGGGCTAGGGTTAGGGCTAGGCCTAGGGCTAGGGCTAGGGTTAGGATTATGGTGAGGGATAGGGCTAGGGCTAGGGCTAGGATTAGGGTTAGGGTTAGGGTTAGGGTTAGGGTTAGGGTTAGGGTTAGGGCTAGGGCTAAGGTTAGGGTTAGGGTTAGGGTTAGGGCTAGGGCTAGGGCTAGGGCTAGGCCTGGGGCTAGGGCTAGGGTTAGGATTAGGGTGAGGGCTAGGGCTAGCGCTAGGGCTAGGGCTAGGGCTAGGGTTAGGGTTAGGGCTAGGGCTAGGGTTAGGGCTAGGGTTAGGGTTAGGTCTAGGTCTAGGGTTAAGGCTAGAGCTAGGGTTAAGGTTAGGGTTAGGGTTAGGGCTAGGGTTAGGGTTAGGTTTAGTGTTAGGGCTAGGGCTAGGTCTAGCCCTAGGGCTAGGGCTAGGGTTAGGATTAGGGTGAGGGCTAGGCCTAGCGCTAGGGCTAGGGTTAGGATTAGGGTTAGCGTTAGGGCTAGGGCTAGGGCTAGGGCTAGGGTTAGGGTTAGGGTTAGGGTTAGGTCTAGGGCTAGGGCTAGGGCTAGGGCTAGGGTAAGGGTTAGGGTTAGGGCTTGGGCTAGGTCTAGGGCTAGGGTTATGGTTAGGTTTAGGGATAGGACTAGGGACAGGGCTATGATTAGGGTTAGGATTAGGTTTACGGCTAGGGTTAGGGTTAGGGCTAGGGTTAGGGTTAGGGCTAGGGCTAGGGCTAGGCCTGGGGTTAGGGTAAGGGCTAATGCTAGGGCTAGGGCTAGGGCTAGGGCTTGGCCTGGGGTTAGGGCTAGGGCTAGGGCTAGGCCTGGGGTTAGGGTTAGGGCTAGGGCTAGGTTTAGGTTTAGGTTTAGGGCTAGGGCTTGGGGTATGGAAAGGTCTAGGGCTAGGGCTAGGGCTGGGGCTAGGGTTAGGGTTAGGTTTAAGGTTATGATTAGGGTTAGGGTTAGGGCTAATGCTACGGCTAGGGCTAGGGCTAGGGCTAGGGTTAGGGTTAGCGTTAGGGTTAGGGCTAGGGCTAGGGTTATGGTTATTGTTAGGGTTAGGGTTAGGGCTAGTGTTAGGGTTAGGGTTAGGGTTAGGATTAGGGTTAGGGCTAGGGTTGGGTTAGAGTTAGGGTTAGAGCTAGGGCTAGGGTTAGGTTTAGGGTTAGGGTTAGGGTTAGGACTACGGCTAGGGCTAGGGTTAGGGTTAGGTTTAGGGCTAGGGCTTGGGGTATGGAAAGGTCTAGGGCTAGGGCTAGGGCTAGGTTTAGGTTTAGGGTTAGGGTTAGGGTTAGGGTTAGGGTTAGGGTTATGGCTAGAGTTCGGGTTAGGGCTAGGGCAAGTGCTAGGGCTAGGGCTAGTGCTAGGGCTAGGGCTAGGGTTAGGGTTAGGTTTAGTGTTAGGGTTAGGGCTAGGGCTAGGGCTAGGCCTGGGGTTAGGGTTAGGGCTAGGGCTAGGGTTAGGGCTAGGGCTAGGGTTAGGGTTAGGGTTAGGTTTAGGGCTAGTGCTAGGGCTAGGGTTAGGGCTAGGACTAGGGTTAGGCTTATGGTTAGGGTTAGGCTTAGGGTTAGGGTTAGGGCTAGGGCTAGGTTTAGGGTTAGGGTTAGTGTTAGGGTTAGGATTAGGGCTAGGGCTAGGGTTAGGGTTAGGGTTAGGGTTAGGGCTAGGGCTAGGTCTAGGGTTAGGGCTAGGTCTAGGGTTAGGGTTAGTGTTAGGGTTAGGCTAAGGGTTAGGGTTAGGGCTAGGGCTAGGTTTAGGGTTAGGGTTAGGGTTAGGGTTAGGGTTAGGGCTAGGGTTAGGGCTAGGGCTAGGGTTAGGGTTAGGGTTAGGGTTAGGGTTAGGGCTAGGGCTAGGGTTAGGGCTAGGGCTAGGTTTAGGGTTAGGGTTATGGTTAGCGTTAGGGCTAGGTCTATGGTTAGGGCTAAGGCTAGGGTTAGGGTTAGGGTTAGGGTTAAGGCTAGGGCTAGGGCTAGGGTAGGGCTAGGGCTAGGGTTAGGGTTAGGGTTAGTGTTAGGGTTACGGTTAGGGCTAGGGCTAGGGTTATGGTTAGGGTTAGGGTTAGGGCTATGGCTAGGGCTAGGCCTGGCGTTAGGGTTAGGGCTAGGGCTAGGGTTAGGGCTAGGGCTTAGGTTAGGTTGAGGGTTAGGTTTATGTCTAGGGCAAGGGCTATGTCTAGGGTTAGGGCTAGGTCTAGTGCTAGGGCTTAGGCTAGGGCTAGGTTTAGGGTTATGGTTAGGGTTATTGCTAGGGCTAGGGTTAGTGTTAGGGGTAGGGTTAGTGTTAGGCCTAGGGTTAGGGTTAGGGTTAGGGTTAGGTTTAGGGATAGGGCTTGGGGTAGGGATAGGTCTAGGGCAAGGGCTAGGTTTAGGGTTAGTGTTAAGGTTAGGGCTAGGGCTAGGGTTAGGGTTAGGGCCAGGGTTAGGGCTAGGGCTAGTGCTAGGGCTAGGGCTAGGGTTAGGTTTAGGGTTAGGGCTAGGGTTAGGTTTAGGGTTAGGGTTAAGGTTAGGTTTAGGGCTAGGGTTATGGCTAGGGCTAGGGCTAGGGCTAGGGCTTGGGCTAGGGCTAGGGTTAGGACTATGGCAAGGGATAGGGCTATGGCTAGGGCTAGGTTTAGTGTTAGGGCTAGGGTTAGGGTTAGGGTTAGTGCTAGGGTTAGGGCTAGGGCAAGTGCTAGGGCTAGGGCTAGGGCTAGGGTTAGGGTTAGGGTTAGGTTTAGGGCTAAGGCTAGGGTTAGCGTTAGGGCTAGGGTTAGGGTTAGGGTTATTGCTAGGGCTAGGGCTCGGGCTAGGGCTAGGGCTAGGGCTATGGTTAGGGATAGGGTTAGGGTTAGGGTTAGGGTTACACTTAAGTCTAGGGCTAGGGTTAGGGCTAGGTCTAGGGCTAGGGTTAGGGTTAGGGCTAGGGCTAGGGCTTGGGCTAGGACTAGGGTTAGGGTTAGGATTATTGCTAGGGAAAGGGTTAGTGTTAGGGTTAGGGATAGGTTTAGGGCTAGGGTTAGGGTTAGGGTTAGGGTTAGGGCTAGGGCTAGGGCTAGGGCTAGGGATAGGGCAAGGGTTAGGGTTAGGGCTAGGGATTAGGGTTAGGTCTAGGGCAAGTGCTAGGGCTAGGGTTAGGGTTATTGTTAGGGTTAGGGTTAGAGTTAGGTTTAGGGTTAGGGCTAGGGCTAGGGATAGTGTTAGGGTTAGGTTTAGGTTTAGGGCTAGGGCTAGGTTTAGGGGGAGGGTTAGGTTTAGGGTTAGGGCTAGGGTTAGGGCTAGGGCTAGGGTTAGGGCTAGGGCTAGGGTTAGTGTTAGGTTTAGGGCTAGGGCTAGGGCTAGAGCTAGGGCTAGGGTTAGGTTTAGCATTATCGTTAGGATTAGGGCTAGGGTTAGGGTTAAGGCTAGGGTTAGGGTTAGGGTTAGGGCTAGGGTTAGGGCTAGGGCAAGTGCTAGGGCTAGGGCTAGGGCTAGGGTTAGAGTTAGGGTTAGGGTTAGGGTAAGGATTAGGTTTAGGGCTAGGGCTAGGGTTAGGGTTAGGGCTAGGGTTAGGGCTAGGGCTAGGGCTAGGGCTAGGGTTATGGTTAGGGTTAGGGCTAGGGCTAGGGCTATGGTTAGCGTTAGGGTTAGGGTTAGGACTAGGGTTAGGGTTAGGGCTAGGTTTAGGGTTATGGATAGGGTTATGGTTTGGGCTAGGGCTAGGGGTAGGGAAAGGTATAGGGCTAGGGCTAGGGTTAGGTTTAGGGTTAGGGTTAGGGTTAGGGTTAGGGCTAGGGTTAGGGTTAGGGCTAGAGCTAGGGCTAGGGTTAGGGTTAGGGTTAGGGTTAGAGCTAGGGCTAGGGTAAGGGCTTGGGCTAGGGCTAGGGCTAGGGATAGGGTTAGTGCTAGGGCTAGGGTTAGGGTTATGGTTAGGGCTAGGGTTAGGGTTAGGGTTAGGGTTTGGGCTAGAGCTAGGTTTAGGGAAAGGTCTCGGGCTAGGGCTAGGGCTAGGGTTAGGGTTAGGGTTAGGGTTAGGGCTAGGGCTAGGGGTAGGTCTAGGGATAGGGTTAGTGTTAGGGCTAGGGCTAGGGCTATGGCTAGGGCTAGGTTTAGTGTTAGGGCTAGGGCTTGGGCTAGGGCTAGGGTTAGTGTGAGGGTTAGGGTTAGGGCTAGGGCCAGTGCTAGGGCTAGGGCTAGGGCTACGGCTAGGGCTAGGGTTAGGGCTAGGGCAATTGCTAGGGTTAGGGCTAGACTACGGCTAGGGCTAGGGTTAGGGTTAGGGCTAGGGTTAGGGTTAGGGTTAGGGTTATGTCTAGGGCTAGGGCTTGGGCTAGGTCTAGGGCTAGGGATCGGGATAGGGTTAGGGTTAGGGCTAGGGCTAGGGTTAGGGATAGGGTTAGGTTTAGGGTTAGGGTTAGAGGTAGGGCTAGGGTTAGGGCTAGGGCTACGGCTAGGGTTAGGGTTACGGCTAGGTCTAGGGCTATGGCTTAGGCTAGGTATAGGTTTAGGGTTAGCGTTAGGGTTATTGCTTGGGCTAGGGTTAGTGTTAGGTCAGGGTTAGTGTTAGGCCTAGGGTTAGGGTTAGTGTTAGGGCTAGGGCTAGGGCTAGGGCTAGGGTTAGGTTTAGGGCTAGGACTAGGGTTAGCGCTAGTGTTAGGATTAGGGTTAGGGTTAGGGCTAGGGCTATGGCCAGGTATAGTTCTACTGTTAGGCTTAGGGTTAGGTTTAGTGTTAGGGCTATGGATAGGGTTAGGATTATGGTGAGGGCTAGGGCTAGGGCTAGGGCTAGGGTTAGGGTTAGGGTTAGGGTTAGGTTTAGGGCTAGGGCTAGGGCTAGGGCTAGGGTTAGAGTTAGGGTTAGGGTTATGGCTAGGGCTAGGGCTAGAGTTAGGTTTAGGGCTAGGACTAGGGTTAGCACTAGTGTTAGGATTAGGGTTAGGGTTAGGGCTAGGGCTATGGCTAGGGCTAGTTCTAGTGTTAGGGTTAGGGTTATGTTTAGGGTTAGGGCTAGGGTTAGGGTTAGTGTTAGGGCTAGGGCTAGGGCTAGGGCTAGGTCTAGGGCTAGGGCTAGGGCTAGGTTTAGGGTTAGGGCTAGGGCTAGGGCTAGGGCAAGGGTTAGGGCTAGGGCTAGGGCTAGGGCTAGGGTTAGGATTAGCGTTAAGATTAGGGCTAGGGCTAGGTTTAGGGTTAGGGTTACGGCTAGGGCTAGGGCTAGGGCTAGGGCTAGGGTTAGGGTAGGGTTAGGGTTAGGGCTAGGGCTTGTGTTAGGGCTAGGGTTAGGGTTAGGGTTAGGGCTAGGGTTAGGGCTAGGGCAAGTGCTAGGGCTAGGGCTAGGGCTAGGGCTAGGGCTAGGGTTAAGGCTAGGGCTATTGTTAGGGTTAGGGTTAGGGCTAGGGCTAGGGCTAGGGCTTGGGCTAGGTCTAGGGTTAGCGTGAGGGTTAGGGTCATGTCTAGGGCTAGGGCTAGGGTTAGGGTTAGGGTTAGGGTTAGGTTTAGGGCTAGGGCTAGGGTTAGGGTTAGGGTTAGGGTTAGGGTTAGGGCTAGGGCTAGGGCTAGGGCTAGGGCTAGGGTTAGGGTTAGGGTTAGGGTTAGGGCTAGGGCTAGGACTAGGGTTAGGTTTAGGGCTAGGACTAGGGTTAGCGCTAGTGTTAGGATTAGGGTTAGGGTTAGGGCTAGGGCTATGGCCAGGGATAGTTCTACTGTTAGGGTTAGGGTTAGGTTTAGGGTTCGGGCTAGGGATAGGGTTAGTGTTAGGGCTAGGGCTAGGGCTAGGGCTAGGGCTAAGGCTAGGGCTAGGGCTAGGGCTAGGGCAAGGGTTAGGGCTAGGGCTAGGGATAGGGCTAGCGTTAGGTTTAGCGTTAAGTTTAGGGCTAGGGCTAGGGATAGGGTTAGGGTTAGGGCTAGGGCTAGGGCTAGGGCTAGGGTTAGGGTAGGGTTAGGGTTAGGGCTAGGGCTTCTGTTAGGGCTAGGGTTAGGGTTAGGGTTAGGGCTAGGTTTAGTGCTAGGGCAAGTGCTAGGGCTAGGGCTAGGGCTAGGGCTAGGGCTAAGACTAGGGCTATTGTTTGGGTTAGGGCTAGGGTTAGGGTTAGGGCTAGGGCTTGGGCTAGGGCTAGGGTTAGGGTGAGGGTTAGGGTCATGTCTAGGGCTAGGGCTAGGTCTAGGGCTAGGGCTAGGGTTAGGTTTAGGGCTAGGGATAGGGTTAGGGATAGGTTTAGGTTTAGGTTTAGGGTTAGAGCTATGGCTAGGTTTAGGGCTAGGGCTAGGGCTAGGGTTAGGGTTAGGGCTAGGTCTAGGGCTAGGGCTTCGGCTAGGGCTACGTTTAGGGTTAGGGTTAGGGTTATTGCTAGGGCTAGGGTTAGTGTTAGGTTTAGGGTTAGTGATAGGCCTAGGGTTAGGGTTAGGGTTAGGGTTAGGGTTAGGGCTAGTGCTAGGGCTAGGGCTAGGGCTAGGGCTGGGCTAGGGTAAGATTTAGGTCTAGGGCTAGGGTTAGGGCTAGGGTTAGGTTTAGGGTTAGGGCTAGGTCTAGGGCTAGGGTTAGAGCTAGGGTTAGGGTTAGAGTTAGGGTTAGCGTTAGGGTAAGGGTTATGGTTAGGATTAGGCCTAGTGCTAGGGCTAGGGTTAGGGCTAGGCCTAGGGCTAGGGCTAGGGTTAGGATTATGGTGAGGGCTAGGGCTAGGGCAAGGCTAGGGTTAGGGTTAGGGTTAGGGTTAGGTTTAGGGCTAGGGCTAGGGTTAGGGTTAGGGTTAGGGTTAGGGTTAGAGTTAGGGCTAGGGCTAGGGCTAGGGTTAGGGTTAGGGTTAGTGCTAGGGCTAGGGCTAGGGCTAAGGCTAGGGTTAGGGTTAGGGTTAGTGTTAGGGCTAGAGCCAGGGCTATGGTTAGCGTTAGGGTTAGGTTTAGGGCTAGGGTTAGGGGTAGGGCTAGGGTTAGGGTTATGGTTAGGATTAGGGTTTGGGCAAGGGCTAGGGGTAGGGAAAGGTCTAGGGCTAGGGCTAGGGCTAGGGTTAGGGAGAGTGCATGGACTAGTGTTAGGGCTAGTGTTTGGATTAGGGTTGGCTAGGGCTCGGGCTATGGCTAGGGCTAGTTCTAGTGTTAGGGTTAGGGTTAGGTTTAGGGTTAGGGTTAGAGTTAGGGTTAGGGTTAGGGCTAGGGGTAGGGCTAGGGCTAGGGCTAAGGCTAGGGCTAGGGCTAGGGCTAGGGCTAGATTTAGGGTTAGGGCTAGGGCTAGGGCAAGGGTAAGGGCAAGGGTTAGGGCTAGGGCTAGGGCTAGGGCTAGGGTTAGGGTTAGCTTTAAGATTATGGCTAGGGCTAGGGTTAGGGTTAGGGCTAGGGTTAGCGATAGGGCTAGGGCTAGGGCTAGGGCTAGGGCTAGGGTTAGGTTTAGCGTTAGCGTTAGTATTAGGGCTAGGGTTAGGGTTAAGGCTAGTGTTAGGGTTAGGGTTAGGGCTAGGGTTAGGGCTCGGGCAAGTGCTAGGGCTAGGGCTAGGGCTAGTGCTAGGGTTAGAGTTAGGGTTAGGGTTAGGTTTAAGGATAGGTGTAGTGCTAGGGTAAGGGTTAGAGGTAGGGTTAGGGTTAGGTTTAGGGCTAGGGCTAGGGCTAGGGCTAGGGTTAGTTTTAGGGTTAGAGTTATGGCTAGGGTTAGGGCTAGGGTTAGGGTTAGTGTTAGCCCTAGAGCTAGGGTCAGGGTTAGGGTTAGGGTTAGGGCTAGGGCTAGGGCTAGGCCTAGGGTTAGGTTAGGGTTAGGGTTAGGGCTAGGGCTAGTGCTAGGATTAGGGTTAGGGCTAGGGGTAGGGCTAGTTCTAGGGTTAGGGTTAGGGCTAGGGTTACGGCTAGGGTTAGGGTTAGGGTTACGGTTAGGTTTAGGTCTAGGGCTAGGCCTGGGGTAGGGCTAGGGTTAGGGTTAGGGTTAGGGTTATGGCTAGGGCTAGGGTTAGGTCTAGGGCTAGTGCTAGGGCTAGGGCTAGGATTAGGGTTAGGGTTAGTGCTAGGGCTACGTTTAGGGCTAGGGCTAGTGCTACTGCTGGGGCTAGGTTTAGGGTTAGGGTTAGGGTTATGGCTAGGGCTAGGGCTAGGGAAAGGTCTAGGGCTAGGTCTAGGGCTAGGGTTAGGGTTAGGGTTCGTGTTAGGGTTAAGGCTAGGGCTCGGTTTAGGGATAGGGTTAGGGTGAGGACTAGGGTTAGGGTTAGGGTTAGGGTTAAGGTTATGATTAGGGTTAGGGTTAGGGCTAATGCTAGGGCTAGGGCTAGGGCTAGGGCTAGGGCTAGGGTTAGGGTTAGGGTTAGGGTTAGGGCTAGGGCTAGGGTTATGGTTATTGTTAGGGTTAGGGTTAGGGCTAGGGTTAGGGTTAGGGTTAGGGTTAGGATTAGGGTTAGGGCTAGGGTTAGGGTTAGGGTTAAGTTTAGGTTTAGAGCTAGGGCTATGGCTATGGCTAGGGCTAGGACTAGGGTTAGGGTTAGGGTTAGGCCTAGGGTTAGGGTTAGGTCTAGGGCTAGGGTTAGGGCTATAGCTAGGGTTAGGGATAGGGTTAGGGTTAGGGCTAGGGTTAGGTTTAGTGTTAGGGTTAGGCCTAGGGCTATTGCAGGGCCTAGGGCTAGGGCTAGGGTTAGGATTAGGGTGAGGGCTAGGGCTAGCGCTAGGGCTAGGGCTAAGTTTAGGGTTAGGGCTAGGGCTAGCGTTAGGGCTAGGGTTAGGTTTAGGGTTAGGGCTAGGGCTAGGGTTAGGGTTAGTTTTAGGCCTAGGGTTAGGGATAGGGTTAGGGTTAGGGTTAGGGTTAGGGTTAGGGCTAGGTCTAGGGTTAGGGCTAGGGCTAGGGCTAGGGTTAGGGTTAGGGCTAGGGCTAGGGCTTGGGCTAGGACTAGGGTTAGGGTTATGGTTGGGGTTATTGCTAGGGCTAGGGTTAGTGTTAGGGTTAGGGTTAGGGTTAGGCCTAGGGTTAGGGTTAGGTTTAGGGTTAGGGCTCGGGCTAGGGCTAGGGCTAGGGCTAGAGCTAGGGTTTGGGCCAGGACTAGGGTTAGGGTTAGGGTTAGGGTTATTGCTAGCGCTAGGGTTAGTGTTAGTGTTAGGGTTAGGGTTAGGCCTAGGGTTAGGACTAGGGTTAGGGCTAGGGTTAGGGCTAGGGCAAGTGCTAGGGCTAGGGCTAGGGCTAGGGCTAGGGCTAGGGTTAGGGTTAGGTTTAGGGTACGGCTAGGGCTAGGGTTAGGTTTAGGGCTATGGTAGGGTTAGGGTTAGGGCTAGGGCTAGGGCTAGGGTTTGGGCCAGGACTAGCGTTAGCGTTAGGGTTAGGGTTATTGCTAGGGCTAGGGTTAGTGTTAGGGTTAGGGTTAGGGTTAGGCCTAGGGTTAGGCCTAGGGTTAGGGCTAGGGTTAGGGCTAGGGTTAGGGCTAGTGTTAGGTTTAGGGTTAGGTTTAGGGTACGGCTAGGGCTAGGGTTAGGGTTAGGGCTACGGTAGGGTTAGGGTTAGGGCTAGGGCTCGGGCTAGGGCTAGGGCTAGGGTTAGGGTTAGGTTTAGGGTACGGCTAGGGCTAGGGTTAAGGTTAGGGTTAGGGTTAGGGCTAGGGTGAGTGTTAGGGTTATTGTTAGGGTTAAGTTTGGGTTAGTGTTAGGGTTAGGTTTAGGGCTAGGGTTAGGGTTAGGGTTAGGGCTAGGGTTAGTGTTAAGGTTAGGTTTAGGGCTAGGGTTAGGTTTAGGTTTAGGGCTAGGGCTAGGGCTAGGGCTAGGGTTAGTGTTAGGGTTAGGTTTAGGGTTAGGGCTAGGGTTAGGGCTAGTGTTAGGTTTAGGGTTAGGTTTAGGGTACGGCTAGGGCTAGGGTTAGGGTTAGGGCTACGGTAGGGTTAGGGTTAGGGCTAGGGCTCGGGCTAGGGCTAGGGTTAGGGTTAGCGTTAAGATTAGGGCTAGGGCAAGGGTTAGGGTTAGGGTTAGGGCTAGGGCTAGGGCTAGGGCTAGGGCTAGGGTTAGGGTAGGGTTAGGGTTAGGGCTAGGTTTAGGGCTAGGGCAAGTACTAGGGCTAGGGCTAGGGCTAGGGCTAAGACTAGGGCTATTGTTAGGGTTAGGGCTAGGGTTAGGGTTAGGGCTAGGGCTAGGGCTAGGGCTTGGGCTAGGGCTAGGGTTAGGGTGAGGGTTAGGGTCATGTCTAGGGCTAGGGCTAGGGCTAGGGCTAGGGCTAGGGCTAGGGTTAGGTTTAGGGCTAGGGATAGGGTTAGGGATAGGTTTAGGTTTAGGTTTAGGGTTAGAGCTAGGGCTAGGGTTAGGGCTAGGGCTAGGGATAGGTTTAGGGTTAGGGCTAGGTCTAGGGCTAGGGCTTCGGCTAGGGCTACGTTTAGGGTTAGGGTTAGGGTTATTGCTAGGGCTAGGGTTAGTGTTAGGTTTAGGGTTAGTGATAGGCCTAGGGTTAGGGTTAGGGTTAGGGTTAGGGTTAGGGCTAGTGCTAGGGCTAGGGCTAGGGCTAGGGCTGGGCTAGGGTAAGATTTAGGTCTAGGGCTAGGGTTAGGGCTAGGGTTAGGTTTAGGGTTAGGGCTAGGTCTAGGGCTAGGGCTACAGCTAGGGTTAGGGTTAGATTTAGGGTTAGCGTTAGGGTTAGGGTTATGGTTAGGATTAGGCCTAGGGCTAGGGCTAGGGTTAGGGCTAGGCCTAGGGCTAGGGCTAGGGTTAGGATTATGGTGAGGGCTAGGGCTAGGGCTAGGGCTAGGGTTAGGGTTAGGGTTAGGGTTAGGGTTAGGGTTAGGGCTAGGGCTAGGGCTATGGTTAGCGTTAGGGTTAGGGTTAGGGCTAGGGTTAGGGTTAGGGTTAGGGCTAGGGCTAGGGTTAGGGTTAGGGTTAGGGTTAGGGTTAGGGCTAGGGCTAGGGCTATGGTTAGCGTTAGGGTTAGGGTTAGGGCTAGGGTTAGGGTTAGGGCTAGGGTTAGGGTTATGGTTAGGATTAGGGTTTGGGCTAGGGCTAGGGGTAGGGAAAGGTCTAGGGCTAGGGCTAGGGCTAGGGTTAGGTTTAGGGTTAGGGTTAGGGCTAGGGCTAGGTTTAGGGCTAGGGCTAGTGCTACTGCTAGGGCTAGCTTTAGGGTTAGGGTTAGGGTTAGGGCTAGGGCTAGGGCTAGGGATAGGGCTAGGACTAGTGTTAGGGCTAGTGTTTGGATTAGGGTTGGGTAGGGCTCGGGCTATGGCTAGGGCCAGTTATAGTGTTAGGGTTAGGGTTAGGTTTAGGGTTAGGGATAGGGTTAGGCTTAGGGTTAGGGCTAGGGGTAGGGCTAGGGCTAGGGCTAAGGCTAGGACTAGGGCTAGGGCTAGGGCTAGATTTAGGGTTAGGGCTAGGGCTAGGGCTAGGGCAAGGGCAAGGGTTAGGGCTAGGGCTAGGGCTAGGGCTAGGGCTAGGGTTAGGGTTAGCTTTAAGATTAGGGCTAGGGCTAGGGTTAGGGTAAGGGCTAGGGTTAGCGCTAGGGCTAGGGCTAGGGCTAGGGCTAGGGCTAGGGTTAGGTTTAGCGTTAGTGTTAGGATTAGGGCTAGGGTTAGGGTTAAGGCTAGTGTTAGGGTTAGGGTTAGGGCTAGGGTTTGGGCTAGGGCAAGTGCTAGGGCTAGGGCTAGGGCTAGTGCTAGGGTTAGAGTTAGGGTAAGGGTTAGGGTTAAGGATAGGTCTAGTGCTAGGGTAAGGGTTAGAGGTAGGGTTAGGGTTAGGTTTAGGGCTAGGGCTAGGGCTAGGGCTAGGGTTAGTTTTAGGGTTAGAGTTATGGCTAGGGTTAGGGCTAGGGTTAAGGCTAGGGCTCGGTTTAGGGATAGGGTTAGGGTTAGCTTTAGGTCTAGGGCTAGGCCTGGGGTAGGGCTAGGGTTAGGTTTAGGGTTAGGGTTAGGGCTAGGGCTAGGGTTAGGTCTAGGGCTAGTGCTAGGGCTAGGGTTAGGGTTAGGGTTAGGGCTAGGGCTAGGGTTAGGGTTAGGGTTAGGTCTAAGGCTAGGGCTAGTGCTACTGCTAGGGCTAGGTTTAGGGTTAGGGTTAGGGTTAGGGCTAGGGCTAGGGCTATGGAAAGGTCTAGGGCTAGGTCTAGGGCTAGGGTTAGGGTTAGGGTTAGGGTTAGGGTTAAGGCTAGGGCTGGGGTTAGGGATAGGGTTAGGGTGAGGACTAGGGTTAGGGTTAGCGTTAGGGTTAAGGTTATGATTAGGGTTAGGGTTAGGGCTAATGCTAGGGCTAGGGCTAGGGCTAGGGCTAGGGCTAGGTTTAGGGTTAGGGTTAGGGTTAAGGCTAGGGCTAGGGCTAGGGTTTGGGCCAGGACTAGGGTTAGGGTGAGGGTTAGGGTTATTGCTAGGGCTAGGGTTAGTGTTAGGGTTAGGGTTAGGGTTAGGCCTAGGGTTAGGCCTAGGGTTAGGGCTAGGTTTAGGGCTAGGGTTAGGGCTAGTGCAAGTGCTAGGTCTAGGGCTAGGGCTAGGGCTAGGTTTAGGGTTAGGGTTAGGGTTAGGGTTAGGGCTAGGGCTAGGGTTAGGGTTAGGGTACGGCTAGGGCTAGGACTAGGGCTAGGGCTAGGGTTAGGGTAGGGTTAGGGTTAGGGCTAGGGCTTGTGTTAGGGCTAGGGTTAGGGTTAGAGTTAGGGCTAGGGTTAGGGCTAGGGCAAGTGCTAGGGCTAGGGCTAGGGCTAGTTCTAAGGCTAGGGCTATTGTTAGGGTTAGGGCTAGGGTTAGGGTTAGGGCTAGGGCTAGGGCTACGGCTTGGGCTAGGGCTAGGGTTAGGGTGAGGGTTAGGGTCATGTCTAGGGCTAGGGCTACGGCTAGGGCTAGGGCTAGGGCTAGGGATAGGGTTAGGTTTAGGGCTAGGGATAGGGTTAGGGATAGGTTTAGGTTTAGGTTTAGGGTTAGAGCTAGGGCTAGGGTTAGGGCTAGGGCTAGGGCTAGGTTTAGGGTTAGGTCTAGGTCTAGGGCTTGGGCTTCGGCTAGGGCTACGTTTAGGGTTAGGGTTAGGGTTATTGCTAGGGCTAGGGTTAGTGTTAGGTTTAGGGTTAGTGATAGGCCTAGGGTTAGGGTTAGGGTTGGGGTTAGGGTTAGGGCTAGTGCTAGGGCTAGGGCTAGGGCTAGGGCTGGGCTAGGGTAAGATTTAGGTCTAGGGCTAGTGTTAGGGCTAGGGTTTGTTTAGGGTTAGGGCTAGGTCTAGGGCTAGGGCTAGAGCTAGGGTTAGGGTTAGAGTTAGGGTTAGCGTTAGGGTTAGGGTTATGGTTAGGATTAGGCCTACGGCTAGGGCTAGGGTTAGGGCTAGGCCTAGGGCTAAGGCTAGGGTTAGGATTATGGTGAGGGCTAGGGCTAGGGCTAGGGTTAGTGTTAGGGTTAGGGTTAGGTTTAGGGCTAGGTCTAGGTTTAGGGTTAGGGTTAGGGTTAGGGCTAGGGCTAGGGTTAGGGTTAGGGTTAGTGCTAGGGCAAGGGCTAGGGCTAGGGCTAGGGTTAGGGTTAGGGTTAGGGTTAGGGCTAGGGCTAGGGCTATGGTTAGCGTTAGGGTTAGGGTTAGGGCTAGGGTTAGGGTTAGGGCTAGGGTTAGGGTTATGGTTAGGATTAGGGTTTGGGCTAGGGCTAGGGGTAGGGAAAGGTCTAGGGCTAGGGCTAGGGCTAGGATTAGGTTTAGGGTTAGGGTTAGGGTTAGGGTTCGGGCTAGAGTTAGGGTTAGGGCTAGGGCTAGGTTTAGGGATAGGGCTAGGACTAGTGTTAGGGCTAGTGTTTGGATTAGGGTTGGGTAGGGCTCGGGCTATGGCTAGGGCTAGTTCTAGTGTTAGGGTTAGGGTTAGGTTTAGGGTTAGGGATAGGGTTAGCGTTAGGGTTAGGGCTAGGGGTAGGGCTAGGGCTAGGGCTAAGGCTAGGGCTAGGGCTAGGGCTAGGGCTAGATTTAGGGTTAGGGCTAGGGCTAGGGCTAGGGCAAGGGCAAGGGTTAGGGCTAGGGCTAGGGCTAGGGTAGGGCTAGAGTTAGGGTTAGCTTTAAGATTAGGGCTAGGGCTAGGGTTAGGGTTAGGGCTAGGGTTAGCGCTAGGGCTAGGGCTAGGGCTAGGGCTAGGGCTTGGGTTAGGTTTAGCGTTAGCGTTAGGATTAGGGCTAGGGTTAGGTTTAAGGCTAGTGTTAGGGTTAGGGTTAGGGCTAAGGTTAGGGCTAGGGCAAGTGCTAGGGCTAGGGCTAGGGCTAGTGCTAGGGTTAGAGTTAGGGTTAGGGTTAGGGTTAAGGATAGGTCTAGTGCTAGGGTAAGGGTTAGAGGTAGGGTTAGGGTTAGGTTTAGGGCTAGGGCTAGGGCTAGGGCTAGGGTTAATTTTAGTGTTAGAGTTATGGCTAGGGTTAGGGCTAGGGTTAGGGTTAGTGTTAGCCCTAGAGCTAGGGTTAGGGTTAGGGTTAGGGTTAGGGTTAGGGCTAGGGCTAGGGCTAGGCCTAGGTTTAGGTTAGGGTTAGGGTTAGGGCTAGGGCTAGTGCTAGGATTAGGGTTAGGGCTAGGGGTAGGGCTAGTTCTAGGGTTAGGGTTAGGGCTAGGGTTACGGCTAGGGTTAGAGTTACGGTTAGGTTTAGGTCTAGGGCTAGGCCTGGGGTAGGGCTAGGGTTAGGGTTAGGGTTAGGGTGAGTACTAGGTCTAGGGTTAGGTCTAGGGCTAGTGCTAGGGCTAGGGCTAGGATTAGGGTTAGGGTTAGGGCTAGGACTAGGTTTAGGGCTAGGGCTAGTGCTACTGCTAGGGCTAGGTTTAGGGTTAGGATTAGGGTTAGGGCTAGGGCTAGGGCTAGGGAAAGGTCTAGGGCTAGGTCTAGGGCTAGGGTTAGGGTTAGGGTTAGGGTTAGGGTTAGGGTTAAGGCTAGGGCTCGGGTTAGGGATAGGGTTAGGGTGAGGACTAGGGTTAGGGTTAGGGTTAGGGTTAAGGTTATGATTAGGGTTAGGGTTAGGGCTAATGCTAGGGCTAGGGCTAGGGCTAGGGTTAGGGTTAGGGTTAGGGTTAGGGCTTGGGCTAGGGTTATGGTTATTGTTAGGGTTAGGGTTAGGGCTAGTGTTAGGGTTAGGGTTAGGGTTAGGATTAGGGTTAGGGCTAGGGTTAGGGTTAGGGTTAAGGTTAGGTTTAGAGCTAGGGCTATGGCTATGGCTAGGGCTAGGACTAGGGTTAGGGTTAGGGTTAGGCCTAGGGTTAGGGTTAGGGTTAGAGTTAGGGCTAGGGCTAGGGCTAGGGCTAGGGCTAGGGTTAGGGTTAGGGCTAGGGCTAGGGTTAGGGCTAGGGTTAGGGTTAGGTCTAGGGCTAGGTTTAGGGCTATAGCTAGGGTTAGGGATAGGGTTAGGGTTAGGGCTAGGGTTAGGTTTAGTGTTAGGGTTCGGCCTAGGGCTAGTGCTAGGCCTAGGGCTAGGGCTAGAGTTAGGATTAGGGTGAGGGCTAGGGCTAGCGCTAGGTCTAGGGCTAAGTTTAGGGT
>OX463242.1:94135226-94157726 GCA_949820135.1 Sylvilagus floridanus
GTTAGGGTCATGTCTAGGGCTAGGGCTACGGCTAGGGCTAGGGCTAGGGCTAGGGATAGGGTTAGGTTTAGGGCTAGGGATAGGGTTAGGGATAGGTTTAGGTTTAGGTTTAGGGTTAGAGCTAGGGCTAGGGTTAGGGCTAGGGCTAGGGCTAGGTTTAGGGTTAGGGCTAGGTCTAGGCCTTGGGCTTCGACTAGGGCTATGTTTAGGGTTAGGGTTAGGGTTATTGCTAGGGCTAGGGTTAGTGTTAGGTTTAGGGTTAGTGTTAGGCCTAGGGTTAGGGTTAGGGTTAGGGTTAGGGCTAGTGCTAGGGCTAGGGCTAGGGCTAGGGCTGGGCTAGGGTAAGATTTAGGTCTAGGGCTAGTGTTAGGGCTAGGGTTAGGTTAAGGGTTAGGGCTAGGTCTAGGGCTAGGGCTAGAATTATGGTTAGGGTTAGAGTTAGGGTTAGCGTTACGGTTAAGGTTATGGTTAGGATTAGGCCTACGGCTAGGGCTAGGGTGAGGGCTAGGCCTAGGGCTAGGGCTAGGGTTAGGATTATGGTGAGGGCTAGGGGTAGGGAAAGGTCTAGGGCTAGGGCTAGGGCTAGGGTTAGGTTTAGGGTTAGGGTTAGGGTTAGGGTTCGGGCTAGAGTTAGGGTTAGGGCTAGGGCTAGGTTTAGGGATAGGGCTAGGACTAGTGTTAGGGCTAGTGTTTGGATTAGGGTTGGGTAGGGGTCGGGCTATGGCTAGGGCTGTTCTAGTGTTAGGGTTAGGGTTAGGTTTAGGGTTAGGGATAGGGTTAGCGTTAGGGTTAGGGCTAGGGGTAGGGCTAGGGCTAGGGCTAAGGCTAGGGCTAGGGCTAGGGCTAGGGCTAGATTTAGGGTTAGGGCTAGGGCTAGGGCTAGGGCAAGGGCAAGGGTTAGGGCTAGGGCTAGGGCTAGGGTAGGGCTAGGGTTAGGGTTAGCTTTAAGATTAGGGCTAGGGCTAGGGTTAGGGTTAGGGCTAGGGTTAGCGCTAGGGCTAGGGCTAGGGCTAGGGCTAGGGTTAGGTTTAGCGTTAGCGTTAGGATTAGGGCTAGGGTTAGGGTTAAGGCTAGTGTTAGGGTTAGGGTTAGGGCTAGGGTTAGGGCTAGGGCAAGTGCTAGGGCTAGGGCTAGGGCTAGTGCTAGGGTTAGAGTTAGGGTTAGGGTTAGGTTTAAGGATAGGTCTAGAGCTAGGGTAAGGGTTAGAGGTAGGGTTAGGGTTAGGTTTAGGGCTAGGGCTAGGGCTAGGGCTAGGGTTAATTTTAGTGTTAGAGTTATGGCTAGGGTTAGGGCTAGGGTTAGGGTTAGTGTTAGCCCTAGAGCTAGGGTTAGTGTTAGGGTTAGGGTTAGGGCTAGGGCTAGGGCTAGGCCTAGGGTTAGGTTAGGGTTAGGGTTAGGGCTAGGGCTAGTGCTAGGATTAGGGTTAGGGCTAGGGGTAGGGCTAGTTCTAGGGTTAGGGTTAGGGCTAGGGTTACGGCTAGGGTTAGAGTTACGGTTAGGTTTAGGTCTAGGGCTAGGCCTGGGGTAGGGCTAGGGTTAGGGTTAGGGTTAGGGTTAGGGCTAGGGCTAGGGTTAGGTCTAGGGCTAGTGCTAGGGCTAGGGTTAGGGTTAGGGTTAGGATTAGGGTTAGGGCTAGGGCTAGGGCTAGGGAAAGGTCTAGGGCTAGGTCTAAGGCTAGGGTTAGGGTTAGGGTTAGGGTTAGGGTTAAGGCTAGGGCTCGGGTTAGGGATAGGGTTAGGGTGAGGACTAGGGTAAGGGTTAGGGTTAGGGTTAAGGTTATGATTAGGGTTAGGGTTTGGGCTAATGCTAGGGCTTGGGCTAGGGCTAGGGTTAGGGTTAGGGTTAGGGTTAGGGCTAGGGCTAGGGTTATGGTTATTGTTAGGGTTAGGTTTAGGGCTAGTGTTAGGGTTAGGGTTAGGGTTAGGATTAGGGTTAGGGCTAGGGTTAGGGTTAGGGTTAAGGTTAGGTTTAGAGCTAGGGCTATGGCTATGGCTAGGGCTAGGACTAGGGTTAGGGTTAGGGTTAGGCCTAGGGTTAGGGTTAGGGTTAGGATTAGGGCTAGGGCTAGGGCTAGGGCTAGGGCTAGGGTTAGGGTTAGGGCTAGGGCTAGGGTTAGGGCTAGGGTTAGGGTTAGGTCTAGGGCTAGGTTTAGGGCTATAGCTAGGGTTAGGGATAGGGTTAGGGTTAGGGCTAGGGTTAGGTTTAGTGTTAGGGTTCGGCCTAGGGCTAGTGCTAGGCCTAGGGCTAGGGCTAGAGTTAGGATTAGGGTGAGGGCTAGGGCTAGCGCTAGGTCTAGGGCTAAGTTTAGGGTTATGGCTAGAGCTAGGGTTAGGTCTAGGGCTAGGGTTCGGGCTAGGGTTAGGTTTAGGGTTAGGGCTAGGGCTAGGGCTAGGATTAGGGTTAGTGTTAGGGCTAGGGTTAGGGATAGGGTTAGGGTTAGGGTTAGGGTTAGGGTTAGGGCTAGGTCTAGGGTTAGGGCTAGGGCTAGGGCTAGGGTTAGGGTTAGGGCTAGGGCTAGGGCTTGGGCTAAGACTAGGGTTAGGGTTATGGTTAGGGTTATTGCTAGGTCTAGGGTTAGTGTTAGGGTTAGGGTTAGGGTTAGGCCTAGGGTTAGGGTTAGGCCTAGGGTTAGGGCTAGGGTTAGGGCTAGGGTTAGGGCTAGGGCAAGTGCTAGGGCTAGGGCTAGGGCTAGGGCTAGGGTTAGGGTTAGGGTTAGGGTTAGGGTACGGCTAGGGCTAGGGTTAGGATTAGGGCTACGGTAGGGTTAGGGTTAGGGCTAGGGGTAGGGCTAGGGCTAAGGTTAGGGTTAGGGTTAGGGTTAGGGTTGGGTCTGTAGCTAGGGTTAGGGCTAGGGTTAGGGTTAGGGTTAGAGTTATGGCTAGGGCTAGGTTTAGGGTTAGGGTTAGGGTTAGGGCTAGGGTTAGTGTTAGGGTTAGGGCTAGGGCTGGGGCTAGGGTTAGGGCTAGGGCTAGTGCTACGGTTAGGGCTAGGGTTAGGGCTAGGGTTAGGGCTAGGTTTAGGGCTAGGCCAAGTGCAAGGCTAGGGCTAGGGCTAGGTTTTGGGTTAGGTTTAGGGTTAGGGTTATGGCTAGGGCTAGGGCTAGGGATATGGTTAGGGCTATGGTTAGGGTTAGGGCTAGGTCTAGGGCTAAGGTTAAGGTTAGGTTTAGGGTTAGGGCTATAGCTAGGGTTAGGGCTAGGGTTAGCGTTAGGGTTAGGGCTTGGTTTAGGGCTAGGGCAAGTGCTAGGGCTAGGGCTAGGGATAGGGATAGGGCTAGGTCTAGGTTTAGGGTTAGCGTTAGGGTTAGGGCTAGGGTTAGGGTTAGGGTTAGGGCTAGGGCTAGTGCGAGGGTTAGGGCTAGTGCTAGTGCTACGGCTAGGGCTAGGGTTAGGGTTAGGGTTAGGGTTAGGGCTAGGGTTAGGGCTAGGGTTAGGTCTAGGGCAAGTGCTAGGGCTAGGTTTAGGGTTATTGTTAGGGTTAGGGTTAGGGTTAGGGCTAGGGCAAGGGCTAGGGTTACGGTTAGGGCTACGGTTAGGGTTAGGGTTAGGGCTAGGGCTAGAGCTAGGGCTAGGGCTAGGGTTAGGGTTAGGGTTAGGGCTAGGGCTTGGGTTAGGGCTAGGGTTAGGGTTAGGGTTAGGGCTAGGGTTAGGGCTAGGGCAAGTGCTAGGGCTAGGGCTAGGGCTAGGGCTTCGGCTAGGGCTAGGGTTAAGTTTAGGGTTAGGGCTAGGGTTAGGGTTAGGGCTAGGGCTAGGGCTAGGGCTTGGGCTCGGGCTAGGGTTAGGGTGAGGGTTAGGGTTAGGGCTAGGGCTAGGGTTAGGGATAGGGTTAGGTTTAGGATTAGGGTTAGAGCTTGGGCTAGGGTTAGGGCTAGGGCTAGGGCTAGGGTTAGGGTTAGCGTTAGGGCTAGGGCTTGGGTTAGGACTAGGGTTAGGGTTAGGGTTAGGGTTAGGGTTATTGCTAGGGTTAGGGTTAGTGTTAGGTTTAGGGTTAGTGTTAGGCCTAGGGTTAGGGTTAGGGTTAGGGTTAGGGTTAGGGTTATGGTTAGGGCTAGGGTTAGGGTTAGGGTTAGGGCTAGGGCTAGGGAATGGGTTAGGGTTAGGGCTAGTGCTAGGTTTAGGGCTAGGGCTAGGGCTAGGGCTAGGGTTAGGGTTAGGGTTAGGGCTAGGTTTAGGGCTAGGGCTAGGGTTAGGATTATGGTTAGGGTTAGGGCTAGTGCTAGGGCTAGGGCTAGGGCTGGGGTTAGGGCTAGGATTAGGGCTAGTTTTAGGATTAGTGTTAGGGCTAGGGCTAGGGTTAGGGTCTAGGTCTAGGGTTAGGGTTAGGGTTAGGGTTAGGGTTAAGTCAAATGCTAGGGCTAGGGCTAGGGCTAGGGCTAGAGTTAGGGTTAGGGTTAGGGTTAGGCCTAGGGCTAGGGTTATGGTTATTGTTAGGGTTAGGGTTAGGGCTAGTGTTAGGTTTAGGGTTAGGGTTAGGGTTAGGGCTAGGGCTAGGTCTAGGGCTAGCGCTAGGATTAAGGTTAGGGTTAGGGTTAGGGCTAGGGCTAGGGCCAGGTTTAGGGTTAGGTTTAGGTTTAGGGTTAGGGTTAGGGTTAAGGTTAGGGTTAGTTCTAGGGTTAGGGTTAGGATTAGCATTAGGGTTAGGGCTAGGGTTAGCGTTAGGGCTAGGGTTAGGGTTAGGTTTAGGGCTAGGGTTAGGGCTAGGGCAAGTGCTAGGGCTAGGGCTAGGGCTAGGGCTAGAGTTAGGGTTAGGGTTAGGGTTAGGTCTAGGGCTAGGGCTAGGGTTAGGGTTATTGTTAGGGTTAGGTTTAGGGCTAGTGTTAGGGTTAGGGTTAGGGTTAGGTTTAGTGCTAGGGCTAGGGCTAGGGCTAGGGTTAGGGTTTGGGTTAGGGTTAGGTGTATGGTTAGGGTTAGGGTTAGGGCTAGGGCTAGGGCTAGGGCTAGGTCTAGGGCTAGGGTTAGGATTAGCGTTAGGGTTAGGGCTAGGGTTAGGGTTAGGGCTAGGGTTAGGGTTAGGGCTAGGGTTACGGTTAGGGTTAGGGCTAGGGTTAATGCTAGGGCAAGTGGTAGGGCTAGGGATAGGGCTAGGGCTAGTTCTAGGGTTAGGGTTAGGGTTAGGTTTAGGGTTAGGGCTAGGGTTAGGGTTAGGGTTAGTGTTAGGGTTAGGGCTAGGTCTAGGGCTAGGGCTAGGGCTAGGTCTAGGGCTAGGGTTAGGGCTAGGGTTAGGTTTAGGGCTAGGGTTAGGGCTAGGGCTAGGTTTAGGGCTAGGGCTAGGGCTAGGGCTAGGGCAAGGGTTAGGGCTATGGCTAGGGCTAGGGCTAGGCTTAGGGTTAGCGTTAAGATTAGGGCTAGGGCTAGGGTTAGGGTTAGGGTTAGGGCTAGGGCTAGGGCTAGGGCTAGGGTTAGGGTAGGGTTAGGGTTAGGGCTAGGGCTTGTGTTAGGGCTAGGGTTAGGGTTAGGGTTATGGCTAGGTTTAGGGCTAGGGCAAGTGCTAGGGCTAGGGCTAGGGCTAGAGCTAGGGCTAGGGCTAAGGCTAGGGCTATTGTTAGGGTTAGGGCTAGGGTTAGTGTTAGGGCTAGGGCTAGGGCTAGGGCTTGGGCTAGGGCTAGGCTTAGGGTGAGGGTTAGGGTCATGTCTAGGGCTAGGGCTAGGGCTAGGGCTAGGGCTAGGGATAGTGTTAGGTTTAGTGCTAGGGCTAGGGTTATGGATAGGTTTAGGTTTAGGTTTAGGGTTAGAGCTAGGGCTAGGGTTAGGGCTAGGGCTAGGGCTAGGGTTAGGGTTTAGGGCTAGGTTTAGGGCTAGGGCTTAGGCTAGTGCTACGTTTAGGGTTAGGGTTAGGGTTATTGCTAGGGCTAGTGTTAGTGTTAGGTTTAGGGTTAGTGATAGGCCTAGGGTTAGGGTTAGGGTTAGGGTTAGGGTTAGGGCTAGTGCTAGGGCTAGGGCTAGGGCTAGGGCTAGGGCTGGGCTAGGGTAGGATTTAGGTCTAGGGCTAGGGTTAGGGCTAGGGTTAGGTTTAGGGTTAGGTTTAGGGCTAGGGCTAGGGCTAGGGCTAGGGCTAGGTTTAGTTTTAGGGTTAGAGTTATGGCTAGGGTTAGGGCTAGGGTTAGGATTAGTGTTAGCCCTAGAGCTAGTTTTAGGGTTAGGGTTAGGGTTAGGGCTAGGGCTAGGGCTAGGCCTAGGGTTAGGTTAGGGTTAGGGTTAGGGCTAGGGCTAGTGCTAGGATTAGGGTTAGGGCTAGGGCTAGGGCTAGATCTAGGGTTAGGGTTAGGGCTAGGGTTACGGCTAGGGTTAGGGTTATGGTTAGGTTTAGGTCTAGGGCTAGGCCTGGGGTAGGGCTAGGGTTAGGGTTAGGGTTAGGGTTAGGGCTAGGGCTAGGGTTAGGGCTAGGGCTAGTGCTAGGGCTAGGGCTAGGGTTAGGGTTAGGGTTAGGGCTAGGGCTAGGTTTAGGGCTAGGGCTAGTGCTACTGCTAGGGCTAGGTTTAGGGTTTGGGTTAGGGTTAGGGCTATGGCTAGGGCTAGGTAAAGGTCTAGGGCTAGGTCTAGGGCTAGGGTTAGGGTTAGGGTTAGGGTTAGGGTTAAGGCTAGGGCTCGGGTTAGGGATAGGTTTAGGGTGAGGACTAGGGTTAGGGTTAGGGTTAGGGTTAAGGTTATGATTAGGGTTAGGGTTAGGGCTAATGCTAGGGCTAGGGCTAGGGCTAGGGCTAGGGCTAGGGCTAGGGTTAGGGTTAGGGTTAGGGCTAGGGCTAGGGTTATGGTTATTGTTAGGGTTAGGGTTAGGGCTAGTGTTAGGGGTAGGGTTAGGGTTAGGATTAGGTTTAGGGCTAGGGTTAGGGTTAGGGTTAAGGTTAGGTTTAGAGCTAGGGCTATGGCTATGGCTAGGGCTAGGACTAGGGTTAGGGTTAGGGTTAGGCCTAGGGTTAGGGTTAGGGTTAGGATTAGGGCTAGGGCTAGGGCTAGGGCTAGGGCTAGGGTTAGGGTTAGGGCTAGGGCTAGGGTTAGGGCTAGGGTTAGGGTTAGGTCTAGGGCTAGGTTTAGGGCTATAGCTAGGGTTAGGGATAGGGTTAGGGTTAGGGCTAGGGTTAGGTTTAGTGTTAGGGTTCGGCCTAGGGCTAGTGCTAGGCCTAGGGCTAGGGCTAGAGTTAGGATTAGGGTGAGGGCTAGGGCTAGCGCTAGGTCTAGGGCTAAGTTTAGGGTTATGGCTAGAGCTAGGGTTAGGTCTAGGGCTAGGGTTCGGGCTAGGGTTAGGTTTAGGGTTAGGGCTAGGGCTAGGGCTAGGATTAGGGTTAGTGTTAGGGCTAGGGTTAGGGATAGGGTTAGGGTTAGGGTTAGGGTTAGGGTTAGGGCTAGGTCTAGGGTTAGGGCTAGGGCTAGGGCTAGGGTTAGGGTTAGGGCTAGGGCTAGGGCTTGGGCTAAGACTAGGGTTAGGGTTATGGTTAGGGTTATTGCTAGGTCTAGGGTTAGTGTTAGGGTTAGGGTTAGGGTTAGGCCTAGGGTTAGGGTTAGGCCTAGGGTTAGGGCTAGGGTTAGGGCTAGGGTTAGGGCTAGGGCAAGTGCTAGGGCTAGGGCTAGGGCTAGGGCTAGGGTTAGGGTTAGGGTTAGGGTACGGCTAGGGCTAGGGTTAGGATTAGGGCTACGGTAGGGTTAGGGTTAGGGCTAGGGGTAGGGCTAGGGCTAAGGTTAGGGTTAGGGTTAGGGTTAGGGTTGGGTCTGTAGCTAGGGTTAGGGCTAGGGTTAGGGTTAGGGTTAGAGTTATGGCTAGGGCTAGGTTTAGGGTTAGGGTTAGGGTTAGGGCTAGGGTTAGTGTTAGGGTTAGGGCTAGGGCTGGGGCTAGGGTTAGGGCTAGGGCTAGTGCTAGGGTTAGGGCTAGGGTTAGGGCTAGGGTTAGGGCTAGTTTTAGGGCTAGGCCAAGTGCAAGGCTAGGGCTAGGGCTAGGTTTTGGGTTAGGTTTAGGGTTAGGGTTATGGCTAGGGCTAGGGCTAGGGATATGGTTAGGGCTACGGTTAGGGTTAGGGCTAGGTCTAGGGCTAAGGTTAAGGTTAGGTTTAGGTTTAGGGCTATAGCTAGGGTTAGGGCTAGGGTTAGCGTTAGGGTTAGGGCTTGGGTTAGGGCTAGGGCAAGTGCTAGGGCTAGGGCTAGGGATAGGGATAGGGCTAGGTCTAGGTTTAGGGTTAGCGTTAGGGTTAGGGCTAGGGTTAGGGTTAGGGTTAGGGCTAGGGCTAGTGCGAGGGTTAGGGCTAGTGCTAGTGCTACGGCTAGGGCTAGGGTTAGGGTTAGGGTTAGGGTTAGGGCTAGGGTTAGGGCTAGGGTTAGGGCTAGGGTTAGGTCTAGGGCAAGTGCTAGGGCTAGGTTTAGGGTTATTGTTAGGGTTAGGGTTAGGGTTAGGGCTAGGGCAAGGGCTAGGGTTACGGTTAGGGCTACGGTTAGGGTTAGGGTTAGGGCTAGGGCTAGAGCTAGGGCTAGGGCTAGGGTTAGGGTTAGGGTTAGGGCTAGGGCTTGGGTTAGGGCTAGGGTTAGGGTTAGGGTTAGGGCTAGGGTTAGGGCTAGGGCAAGTGCTAGGGCTAGGGCTAGGGCTAGGGCTTCGGCTAGGGCTAGGGTTAAGTTTAGGGTTAGGGCTAGGGTTAGGGTTAGGGCTAGGGCTAGGGCTAGGGCTTGGGCTCGGGCTAGGGTTAGGTTGAGGGTTAGGGTTAGGGCTAGGGCTAGGGTTAGGGATAGGGTTAGGTTTAGGATTAGGGTTAGAGCTTGGGCTAGGGTTAGGGCTAGGGCTAGGGCTAGGGTTAGGGTTAGCGTTAGGGCTAGGGCTTGGGTTAGGACTAGGGTTAGGGTTAGGGTTAGGGTTAGGGTTATTGCTAGGGTTAGGGTTAGTGTTAGGTTTAGGGTTAGTGTTAGGCCTAGGGTTAGGGTTAGGGTTAGGGTTAGGGTTAGGGTTATGGTTAGGGCTAGGGTTAGGGTTAGGGTTAGGGCTAGGGCTAGGGAATGGGTTAGGGTTAGGGCTAGTGCTAGGTTTAGGGCTAGGGCTAGGGCTAGGGCTAGGGTTAGGGTTAGGGTTAAGTCAAATGCTAGGGCTAGGGCTAGGGCTAGGGCTAGAGTTAGGGTTAGGGTTAGGGTTAGGCCTAGGGCTAGGGTTATGGTTATTGTTAGGGTTAGGGTTAGGGCTAGTGTTAGGTTTAGGGTTAGGGTTAGGGTTAGGGCTAGGGCTAGGTCTAGGGCTAGCGCTAGGATTAAGGTTAGGGTTAGGGTTAGGGCTAGGGCTAGGGCCAGGTTTAGGGTTAGGTTTAGGTTTAGGGTTAGGGTTAGGGTTAAGGTTAGGGTTAGTTCTAGGGTTAGGGTTAGGATTAGCATTAGGGTTAGGGCTAGGGTTAGGGATAGGGCTAGGGTTAGGGTTAGGTTTAGGGCTAGGGTTAGGGCTAGGGCAAGTGCTAGGGCTAGAGTTAGGGTTAGGGTTAGGGTTAGGTCTAGGGCTAGGGCTAGGGTTAGGGTTATTGTTAGGGTTAGGTTTAGGGCTAGTGTTAGGGTTAGGGTTAGGGTTAGGTTTAGTGCTAGGGCTAGGGCTAGGGTTAGGGTTTGGGTTAGGGTTAGGTGTATGGTTAGGGTTAGGGTTAGGGCTAGGGCTAGGGCTAGGTCTAGGGCTAGGGTTAGGATTAGCGTTAGGGTTAGGGCTAGGGTTAGGGTTAGGGCTAGGGTTAGGGTTAGGGCTAGGGTTACGGTTAGGGTTAGGGCTAGGGTTAATGCTAGGGCAAGTGGTAGGGCTAGGGATAGGGCTAGGGCTAGTTCTAGGGTTAGGGTTAGGGTTAGGTTTAGGGTTAGGGCTAGGGTTAGGGTTAGGGTTAGTGTTAGGGTTAGGGCTAGGTCTAGGGCTAGGGCTAGGGCTAGGTCTAGGGCTAGGGTTAGGGCTAGGGTTAGGTTTAGGGCTAGGGTTAGGGCTAGGGCTAGGTTTAGGGCTAGGGCTAGGGCTAGGGCTAGGGCAAGGGTTAGGGCTATGGCTAGGGCTAGGGCTAGGCTTAGGGTTAGCGTTAAGATTAGGGCTAGGGCTAGGGTTAGGGTTAGGGTTAGGGCTAGGGCTAGGGCTAGGGCTAGGGTTAGGGTAGGGTTAGGGTTAGGGCTAGGGCTTGTGTTAGGGCTAGGGTTAGGGTTAGGGTTATGGCTAGGTTTAGGGCTAGGGCAAGTGCTAGGGCTAGGGCTAGGGCTAGAGCTAGGGCTAGGGCTAAGGCTAGGGCTATTGTTAGGGTTAGGGCTAGGGTTAGTGTTAGGGCTAGGGCTAGGGCTAGGGCTTGGGCTAGGGCTAGGCTTAGGGTGAGGGTTAGGGTCATGTCTAGGGCTAGGGCTAGGGCTAGGGCTAGGGCTAGGGATAGTGTTAGGTTTAGTGCTAGGGCTAGGGTTAGGGATAGGTTTAGGTTTAGGTTTAGGGTTAGAGCTAGGGCTAGGGTTAGGGCTAGGGCTAGGGCTAGGGTTAGGGTTTAGGGCTAGGTTTAGGGCTAGGGCTTAGGCTAGTGCTACGTTTAGGGTTAGGGTTAGGGTTATTGCTAGGGCTAGTGTTAGTGTTAGGTTTAGGGTTAGTGATAGGCCTAGGGTTAGGGTTAGGGTTAGGGTTAGGGTTAGGGCTAGTGCTAGGGCTAGGGCTAGGGCTAGGGCTAGGGCTGGGCTAGGGTAGGATTTAGGTCTAGGGCTAGGGTTAGGGCTAGGGTTAGGTTTAGGGTTAGGTTTAGGGCTAGGGCTAGGGCTAGGGCTAGGGCTAGGTTTAGTTTTAGGGTTAGAGTTATGGCTAGGGTTAGGGCTAGGGTTAGGATTAGTGTTAGCCCTAGAGCTAGTTTTAGGGTTAGGGTTAGGGTTAGGGCTAGGGCTAGGGCTAGGCCTAGGGTTAGGTTAGGGTTAGGGTTAGGGCTAGGGCTAGTGCTAGGATTAGGGTTAGGGCTAGGGCTAGGGCTAGATCTAGGGTTAGGGTTAGGGCTAGGGTTACGGCTAGGGTTAGGGTTATGGTTAGGTTTAGGTCTAGGGCTAGGCCTGGGGTAGGGCTAGGGTTAGGGTTAGGGTTAGGGTTAGGGCTAGGGCTAGGGTTAGGGCTAGGGCTAGTGCTAGGGCTAGGGCTAGGGTTAGGGTTAGGGTTAGGGCTAGGGCTAGGTTTAGGGCTAGGGCTAGTGCTACTGCTAGGGCTAGGTTTAGGGTTTGGGTTAGGGTTAGGGCTATGGCTAGGGCTAGGTAAAGGTCTAGGGCTAGGTCTAGGGCTAGGGTTAGGGTTAGGGTTAGGGTTAGGGTTAAGGCTAGGGCTCGGGTTAGGGATAGGTTTAGGGTGAGGACTAGGGTTAGGGTTAGGGTTAGGGTTAAGGTTATGATTAGGGTTAGGGTTAGGGCTAATGCTAGGGCTAGGGCTAGAGCTAGGGCTAGGGCTAGGGCTAGGGTTAGGGTTAGGGTTAGGGCTAGGGCTAGGGTTATGGTTATTGTTAGGGTTAGGGTTAGGGCTAGTGTTAGGGGTAGGGTTAGGGTTAGGATTAGGTTTAGGGCTAGGGTTAGGGTTAGGGTTAAGGTTAGGTTTAGAGCTAGGGCTATGGCTATGGCTAGGGCTAGGGCTAGGGTTAGGGTTAGGGTTAGGCCTAGGGTTAGGGTTAGGGTTAGGGTTAGGGCTAGGGTTAGGTTTAGTGTTAGGGCTAGGCCTAGGGCTAGTGCTAGGCCTAGTGCTAAGGCTAGGGTTAGGATTAGGGTGAGGGCTTGGGGTAGCGCTAGGGCTAGGGCTAAGTTTAGGGTTAGGGCTAGGGCTAGGGTTAGGGCTAGGGCTAGGGTTAGGGCTTGGGTTAGGTTTAGGGTTAGGGCTAGGGCTAGGGCTAGGATTAGGGTTAGTGTTAGGGCTACGGTTAGGGATAGGGTTAGGGTTAGGTTTAGGGTTAGGGCTAGGGCTAGGGCTAGGGTTAGGGTTAGGGCTAGGGCTAGGGCTTGGGATAGGACTAGGGTTAGGGTTATGGTTAGGGTTATTGCTAGGGCTAGGGTTAGTGTTAGGGGTAGGGTTAGGGTTAGGCCTAGGGTTAGGGTTAGGTTTAGGGTTAGGGCTAGGTCTAGGGCTAGGGCTAGGGCTAGGGCTAGGGTTTGGGCCAGGACTAGGGTTAGGGTTAGGGTTAGGGTTATTGCTAGGGCTAGGGTTAGTGTTAGGGTTAGGGTTAGGGTTAGGCCTAGGTTTAGGGCTAGGGTTAGGGCTATGGTTAGGGCTAGGGCAAGTGCTAGGTCTAGGGCTAGGGCTAGGGCTAGGGTTAGGGTTAGGGTTAGGGTTAGGACTAGGGTTAGGGCTAGGGTTAGGGTTAGGGCTAGGGTAGGGTTAGGGTTAGGGCTAGGGGTAGGGCTAGGGCTAAGGTTAGGGTTAGGGTTAGGGTTAGGGTTAGGTCTGTATCTAGGGTTAGGGCTAGGGTTAGGGTTAGGGTTAGAGTTATGGCTAAGGCTAGGTTTAGGGTTAGTGTTAGGGTTAGGGCTAGGGTTAGTGTTAGGGTTAGGGCTAGGGCTGGGGCCAGGGTTAGGGCTAGGGCTAGTGCTAGGGTTAGGGCTAGGGTTAGGGCTAGGGTTAGGGCTAGGTTTAGGGCTAGGCCAAGTGCAAGGCTAGGGCTAGGGCTAGGGCTAGGGTTAGGGTTAGGGTTAGGGTTAGGGTTATGGCTAGGGCTAGGGCTAGGCCTAGATATATGGTTAGGGCTAGGGTTAGTGTTAGGGCTAGGGCTAGGGCTAAGGTTAAGGTTAGGTTTAGGGTTAGGGCTATTGCTAGGGTTAGGGCTAGGGTTAGCGTTAGGGTTAGGGCTTGGGTTAGGGCTAGGGTAAATGCTAGGGCTAGGGCTAGGGCTAGGGATAGGGCTAGGTCTAGGTTTAGGGTTAGCGATAGGGTTAGGGCTAGTGTTAGGGTTAGGGTTAGGGCTTGGGCTAGGGCTAGGGTTAGGGCTAGTGCTAGTGCTACGGCTAGGGCTAGGGTTAGGGTTAGGTTTAGGGTTAGGGCTAGGGTTAGGGCTAGGGTTAGGTATAGGTTTAGGTCTAGAGCAAGTGCTAGGGCTAGGGTTAGGGTTATTGTTAGGGTTAGGGTTAGGGCTAGGGCAAGGGCTAGGTTTACGGTTAGTGCTAGGGTTAGGGTTAGGGTTAGGGCTAGGGCTAGGGCTAGGGCTAGGGCTAGGGCTAGGGTTAGGGTTAGGGTTAGGGCTAGGGCTTGGGTTAGGGCTAGGGTTAGGGTTAGGGTTAGGGCTAGGGTTAGGGCTAGGGCAAGTGCTAGGGCTAGGGCTAGGGCTAAGGCTTCGGCTAGGGCTAGGGTTAGGTTTAGGGTTAGGGCTAGGGTTAGGGTTAGGGCTAGGGCTTGGGTTAGGGCTAGGGTTAGGGTTAGGGTTAGGGTTAGGGTTATTGCTAGGGCTAGGGTTAGTGTTAGGTTTAGGGTTAGTGTTAGGCCTAGTAAAGGTTAGGGTTAGGGTTAGGGTTAGGGTTAGGGTTAGGGCTAGGGTTAGGGTTAGGGTTAGGTTTAGGGCGAGGGTTAGGGCTAGGGCAAGTGCTAGGGCTAGGGCTAGGGCTAGGGCTAGGGTTAGGGTTAGGGTTAGGGTTAGGGTTAGGGCTAGGGCTAGGGCTAGGGTTAGGGTTAGTGCTAAGGTTAGGGCTAGGGCAAGGGTTAGGGTTATTGTTAGGGTTAGGTTTAGTGCTAGTGTTAGGGTTAGGGTTAGGGTTAGGGTTAGGGTTAGTGCTAGGGCTAGGGCTAGGGCTAGGGTTAGGTTTAGGGTTAGGTGTATGGTTAGGGTTAGGGTTAGGGCTAGGGCTAGGGCTAGGGCTAGGTCTAGGGCTAGGTTTAGGGTTAGCGTTAGGGTTTGGGCTAGGGTTAGTGTTAGGGCTAGGGTTACGGTTAGGGTTAGGGCTAGGGTTAAGGCTAGGGCAAGTGGTAGGGCTAGGGATAGGGCTAGGGCTAGTTCTAGGGTTAGGGTTAGTGTTAGGTTTAGGGTTAGGGCTAGGGTTAGGGTTAGGGTTAGGGTTAGGGCTAGGGCTAGGGCTAGGTCTAGGGCTAGGGTTAGGGCTAGGGTTAGGTTTAGGGCTAGGGTTAGGGCTAGGGATAGGGTTAGGGTTAGTGCTAGGGCTAGGTCTAGGTCTAGGGCTAGGGTTAGGTTAGGGTTAGTGTTAGGGCTAGGGCTAGTGCTAGGGATAGGGTTAGGGCTAGGGCTAGGGCTAGGGCTAGGGCTAGGGTTAGGTTTAGGGCTAGGGTTAGGGCTAGGGTTAGGGTTACGGTTGGGTTTAGGGCTAAGGCTAGGCCTGGGGTAGGGCTAGGGTTAGGGATAGGTTTAGGGTTAGGGCTAGGGTTAGGGCTAGAGTTATGGTTACGGTTGGGTTTAGGGCTAGGGCTTGGCCTGGGGTAGGGCTAGGGTTAGGGTTAGGTTTAGGGTTAGGGCTAGGGGTTAGGGTTAGGGTTAGGGTTAGGGCTAGGGCTAGGGCTAGGCCTAGATCTAGGTTTAGGGTTAGGGTTAGGGCTATGGCTAGGTTTAGGGCTAGGGCTAGGGTTAGGATTATGGTTAGGTTTAGGGCTAGGGCTAGGGCTAGGACTAGGGTTAGGGTTAGGGTTAAGGCTAGGGTAGGTTTAGGGCTAGGGCTAGGGTTAGGATTAGGGTTAGGGTTAGGGCTAGGGCTAGGGCGATGGCTAGGGCTGGGGTTAGGGCTATGATTAGGGCTAGTGTTAGGGTTAGGGTTAGGGCTAGTGCTAGGGCTTGGGCCAGGACTAGGGTTAGGGTTAGGGTTAGGGTTATTGCTAGGGCTAGGGTTAGTGTTAGGGTTAGGGTTAATGTTAGGCCTAGGGTTAGGGCTAGGGTTCGGGCTAGGTTTAGGGCTAGGGCAAGTGCTAGGGCTAGGGCTAGGGCTACGGCTAGGGTTAGGGTTAGTGTTAGGGTTAGGGCTAGTGCTACGGGTAGGGTTAGGGCTAGGGTTAGTTTTAGGGTTAGGGCTAGGGCTAGGGCTAGGGCTAAGGTTAGGGTTAGGGTTAGGGTTAGGGTTAGGGTTAGGGCTATAGCTGGGGTTAGGGCTAGGGTTAGGGTTAGGGTTAGAGGTATGGCTAGGGCTAGGTTTAGGGTTAGGTTTAGGGTTAGTGCTAGGGTTAGTGTTAGGGTTAGGGCTAGGATTTGGGGCTAGGGTTAGGGCTAGGGCTAGCGCTAGGGTTATGGCTAGGGTTAGGGCTAGGGTTAGGGCTAGGTTTAGGACTAGGGCAAGTGCAAGTCTAGGGCTAGGGCTAGGGCTACGGCTATGGCTAGGGTTAGGGTTATGGTTAGTGCTAAGGCTGGGGCTAGGTTTAGGGCTAGGGCTAGTGCTAGGGTTAGGGCTAGGGTTAGGGCTAGGGTTAGGGCTAGGTTTAGGGCTAGGGCAAGTGCAAGGCTAGGGCTAGGGCTAGGGCTAGGTTTAGGGTTAGGGTTAGGGTTAGGGTTAGGGTTAGGGCTAGGGTTAGGGCTAGGGTTATGGTTAGGGCTAGGGTTAGGGTTAGGGCTAGCTCTAGGGCTAAGTTTAGGGTTAGGTTTAGGGTTAGGGCTATAGCTAGGGTTAGGGCTAGGGCAAGGGTTAGGGTTATTGTTAGGGTTAGGTTTAGTGCTAGTGTTAGGGTTAGGGTTAGGGTTAGGGTTAGGGTTAGTGCTAGGGCTAGGGCTAGGGCTAGGGTTAGGTTTAGGGTTAGGTGTATGGTTAGGGTTAGGGTTAGGGCTAGGGCTAGGGCTAGGGCTAGGTCTAGGGCTAGGTTTTGGGTTAGCGTTAGGGTTTGGGCTAGGGTTAGGGTTAGGGCTAGGGTTACGGTTAGGGTTAGGGCTAGGGTTAAGGCTAGGGCAAGTGGTAGGGCTAGGGATAGGGCTAGGGCTAGTTCTAGGGTTAGGGTTAGTGTTAGGTTTAGGGTTAGGGCTAGGGTTAGGGTTAGGGTTAGGGTTAGGGCTAGGGCTAGGGCTAGGTCTAGGGCTAGGGTTAGGGCTAGGGTTAGGTTTAGGGCTAGGGTTAGGGCTAGGGATAGGGTTAGGGTTAGGTCTAGGGCTAGGTCTAGGTCTAGGGCTAGGGTTAGGTTAGGGTTAGTGTTAGGGCTAGGGCTAGTGCTAGGGATAGGGTTAGGGCTAGGGCTAGGGCTAGGGCTAGGGCTAGGGTTAGGTTTAGGGCTAGGGTTAGGGCTAGGGTTAGGGTTACGGTTGGTTTAGGGCTAAGGCTAGGCCTGGGGTAGGGCTAGGGTTAGGGATAGGTTTAGGGTTAGGGCTAGGGTTAGGGCTAGAGTTATGGTTACGGTTGGGTTTAGGGCTAGGGCTTGGCCTGGGGTAGGGCTAGGGTTAGGGTTAGGTTTAGGGTTAGGGCTAGGGGTTAGGGTTAGGGTTAGGGTTAGGGCTAGGGCTAGGGCTAGGCCTAGGTCTAGGTTTAGGGTTAGGGTTAGGGCTATGGCTAGGTTTAGGGCTAGGGCTAGGTTTAGGATTATGGTTAGGTTTAGGGCTAGGGCTAGGGCTAGGACTAGGGTTAGGGTAAGGGTTAAGGCTAGGGTAGGTTTAGGGCTAGGGCTAGGGTTAGGATTAGGGTTAGGGTTAGGGCTAGGGCCAGGGCGAGGGCTAGGGCTGGGGTTTGGGCTATGATTAGGGCTAGTGTTAGGGTTAGGGTTAGGGCTAGGGCTAGGGCTTGGGCCAGGACTAGGGTTAGGGTTAGGGTTAGGGTTATTGCTAGGGCTAGGGTTAGTGTTAGGGTTAGGGTTAATGTTAGGCCTAGGGTTAGGGCTAGGGTTCGGGCTAGGTTTAGGGCTAGGGCAAGTGCTAGGGCTAGGGCTAGGGCTACGGCTAGGGTTAGGGTTAGTGTTAGGGTTAGGGCTAGTGCTACGGGTAGGGTTAGGGCTAGGGTTAGGGTTAGGGTTAGGGCTAGGGCTAGGGCTAGGTCTAAGGTTAGGGTTAGGGTTAGGGTTAGGGTTAGGGTTAGGGCTATAGCTAGGGTTAGGGCTAGGGTTAGGGTTAGGGTTAGAGTTATGGCTAGGGCTAGGTTTAGGGTTAGGTTTAGGGTTAGTGCTAGGGTTAGTGTTAGGGTTAGGGCTAGGATTTGGGGCTAGGGTTAGGGCTAGGGCTAGCGCTAGGGTTATGGCTAGGGTTAGGGCTAGGGTTAGGGCTAGGTTTAGGACTAGGGCAAGTGCAAGTCTAGGGCTAGGGCTAGGGCTACGGCTATGGCTAGGGTTAGGGTTATGGTTAGTACTAAGGCTGGGGCTAGGTTTAGGGCTAGGGCTAGTGCTAGGGTTAGGGCTAGGGTTAGGGCTAGGGTTAGGGCTAGGTTTAGGGCTAGGGCAAGTGCAAGGCTAGGGCTAGGGCTAGGGCTAGGTTTAGGGTTAGGGTTAGGGTTAGGGTTAGGGTTAGGGCTAGGGGTTGGGCTAGGGTTATGGTTAGGGCTAGGGTTAGGGTTAGGGCTAGCTCTAGGGCTAAGTTTAGGGTTAGGTTTAGGGTTAGGGCTATAGCTAGGGTTAGGGCTAGGTTTAGCGTTAGGGTTAGGGCTAGGGTTAGGGCTAGGGCAAGGGCTAGGGCTAGGGCTAGGTCTAGGGCTAGGTCTAGGGTTAGGGTTAGCGTTAGGGTTAGGGCTAGGGTTAGGGTTAGTGTTAGGGCTAGGGTTAGGGCTAGGGCAAGTGCTAGGGCTACGGCTAGGGCTAGTGTTAGGGTTATGGTTAGTGCTAGGGCTGGGGCTAGGGTTAGGGCTAGTACTAGTGCTAGGGTTAGGGCTAGGGTTAGGGCTAGGGCAAGTGCAAGGCTACGGCTAGGCCTAGGGCTAGGGTTAGGGTTAGGGCTAGGGCTAGGGCTATGGTTAGGGTTAGGTTTAGGGTTAGGGCTATAGCTAGGGTTAGGGCTAGGGTTAGCGTTAGGGTTAGGGCTAGGGTTAGGGCTAGGGAAAGTGCTAGGGCTAGGGCTAGGGCTAGGGCTAGGGCTAGGGCTAGGGCTTGGGCTAGGTCTAGGGTTAGCGATAGCGTTAGGGTTAGGGCTAGGGTTAGGGTTAGGGCTAGGGTTAGGTTTAGTGTTAGGGCTAGGTTTAGGGCAAGGGAAGTGCTAGGGCAAGGGCTCGGGCTAGGGCTAGGGCTAGGGTTAGGGTTAGGGCTAGGGTTAGGGTTTGGGTTAGGTCTAGTTTTAGGGTTAGGGTTAGGGCTAGGGTAGGGTTAGGGCTAGGGTTAGGGTTAGAGTTATGGCTAGGGCTAGGTTTAGGGTTAGGGTTATGGTTAGGGCTAGGGTTAGGGTTAGGGTTAGGGCTAGGGCTAGACTAGGGTTAGGGCTAGGGCTAGTGCTACGGCTAGGGCTAGGGTTAGGGTTAGGATTAGGGTTAGTTTTAGGGCTAGTGTTAGCGCTAGGGTTAGTTCTAGGGTTAGGTCTAGGGCAAGTGCTAGGGCTAGGGTTAGGGTTATTGTTAGGGTTAGGGTTAGGGTTAGGTCTAGGGCAAGGGCTAGGGTTAGGGTTAGGGCTAGGGTTAGGGTTAGGGTTAGGGCTAGGGCTAGTGCTAGGGCTAGGGTTAGGGTTAGGGTTAGGGCTATAGCTAGGGTTAGGGCTAGGGTTAGCGTTAGGGTTAGGGCTAGGGTTAGGGCTAGGGCAAGGGCTAGGGCTAGGGCTACGGCTAGGGCTAGAGTTAGGGTTAGGGTTAGGGCTAGGGTTAGGGTTAGGGCTAGGAATAGGGCTAGTGCTTGGGCAAGTCTAGGGTTAGGGTGAGGGTTAGGGTTATGTCTAGGGCTAGGTCTAAGGCTTGGGCTAGGGATAGGGATAGGGTTAGGGTTAGGGCTAGGGTACGGTTAGGATTGGGTTAGGTTTAGGATTAGGGTTAGAGCTAGGGCTAGGGTTAGGGCTAGGGCTAGGGCTAGGGCTAGGGTTAGGGTTAGGGCTAGGTCTATGGCTAGGGCTTGGGCTAGGGCTAGGGCTAGGGCTAGGGCTAGGGCTAGGGTTAGGTTTAGGTTTAGGGTTAGGGCTAGGGCTTGGGTTAGGTCTAGGTTTAGGGTTAGGGTTAGGGTTAGGGTTATTGCTAGGGCTAGGGTTAGTGTTAGGGTTAAGGTTAGTGTTAGGCCTAGGGTTAGGGTTAGGGTTAGGGTTAGGGTTATGGCTAGGGCTAGGGCTAGGGCTAGGGCTAGGGCTAGGGTTAGGGCTAGGGTTAGGCTTAGGGCTAGGGCTAGGGTTAGGGCTAGGGCTAGGGTTAGGGTTAGGGCTAGGGCTAGGGCTAGCGCTAGGGCTAGGTTTAGGGTTAGGTTTAGGGTTAGGGCTAGGTTTAGGGTTAGGGTTAGATTTATGGCTAGGGCTAGGTTTAGGGTTAGGGTTATGGTTAGGGCTAGGGTTAGGGTTAGGTTTAGGGCTAGGGCTAGGGCTAGGCCTAGGGCTAGGGTTAGGGTTAGGGCTAGGGCTAGGGCTATGGTTAGGGTTAGGTTTAGGGTTAGGGCTATAGCTAGGGTTAGGGCTAGGGTTAGCGTTAGGGTTAGGGATAGGGTTAGGGCTAGGGCAAGTGCTAGGGCTAGGGCTAGGGCTAGGGCTAGGGCTTGGGCTAGGTCTAGGGTTAGCGATAGCGTTAGGGTTAGGGCTAAGGTTAGGGTTAGGGCTAGAGTTAGGTTTAGTGTTAGGGCTAGGGTTAGGGCAAGGGAAGTGCTAGGGCAAGGGCTAGGGCTAGGGCTAGGGCTAGGGTTAGGGTTAGGGCTAGGGTTCGGGTTAGGGTTAGGTCTAGGTTTAGGGTTAGGGTTAGGGCTAGGGTAGGGTTAGGGCTAGGGTTAGGGTTAGAGTTATGGCTAGGGCTAGGTTTAGGGTTAGGGTTATGTTTAGGGCTAGGGTTAGGGTTAGGGTTAGGGCTAGGGCTAGACTAGGGTTAGGACTAGGGCTAGTACTAAGGCTAGGGCTAGGGTTAGAGTTAGGGTTAGGGTTAGGGTTAGGGCTAGGGTTAGCGCTAGGGTTAGTTCTAGTTTTAGGTCTAGGGCAAGTGCTAGGGCTAGGGTTAGGGTTATTGTTAGGGTTAGGGTTAGGGTTAGGGTTAGGTCTAGGGCAAGGGCTAGGGTTAGGGTTAGGGCTAGGGTTAGGGTTAGGGTTAGGGCTAGGGCTAGTGCTAGGGCTAGGGTTAGGGTTAGGGCTAGCGCTTGGGTTAGGGCTAGGGTTAGGGTTACTGTTAGGGCTAGGGTTAGGGCTAGGGCAAGTGCTAGGGCTAGGGCTAGGGCTAGGGCTACGGCTAGGGCTAGAGTTAGGGTTAGGGTTAGGGCTAGGGTTAGGGTTAGGGCTAGGAATAGGGCTAGTGCTTAGGCAAGTCTAGGGTTAGGGTGAGGGTTAGGATTATGTCTAGGGCTAGGTCTAGGGCTTGGGATAGGGATAGGAATAGGGTTAGGGTTAGGGCTAGGGCTAGTGTTAGGATTGGGTTAGGTTTAGGATTAGGGTTAGAGCTAGGGCTAGGGTTAGGGCTAGGGCTAGGGCTAGGGCTAGGGTTAGGGTTAGGGCTAGGTCTATGGCTAGGGCTTGGGCTAGGGCTAGGGCTAGGGCTAGGTCTAGGGTTAGGGTTAGGGTTAGGGTTAGGGCTAGGGCTTGGGTTAGGGCTAGGTTTAGGGTTAGGGCTAGCGTTAGGGTTAGGGCTAGGGCTAGGGCTAGTGCTAAGGCTAGGGCTAGGGTTAGAGTTAGGGTTAGGGTTATGGCTAGGGCTAGGGCTAGGGCTAGGGCTAGGGTTAGGGCTAGGGTTAGGCTTAGGGCTAGGGCTAGGGTTAGGGCTAGGGCTAGGGTTCGGGTTAGGGCTAGGGCTAGGGCTAGCGCTAGGGCTAGGTTTAGGGTTAGGTTTAGGGTTAGGGCTAGGTTTAGGGTTAGGGTTAGATTTATGGCTAGGGCTAGGTTTAGGCTTAGGGTTATGGTTAGTGCTAGGGTTAGGGTTAGGGTTAGGGCTAGGGCTAGGGCTAGGCCTAGGGCTAGGTTTAGGGTTAGGGTTAGGGCTATGGCTAGGTTTAGGGATAGGGCTAGGGTTAGGATGAGGGTTAGGGTTAGGGCTAGGGCTAGGGCTAGGGCTAGGGTTAGGGTTAGGGTTAGGGCTAGGGCTAGGTTTAGGGCTAGGGCTAGGGATAGGATTAGGGTTAGGGTTAGGGCTAGGGCTAGGGCTAGGGCGAGGGCTAGGTCTGGGGTTAGGGCTAGGATTAAGGCTAGTGTTAGGTTAGGGATAGGGCTAGGGGTAGGGATAGGGTCTAGGTCTAGGGTTAGGGTTAGGGTTAGGTTTAGGTCTAATGCTAGGGGTAGGGCTAGGGCTAGGGCTAGAGTTAGGGTTAGGGTTAGGGTTAGGGCTAGGGCTAGTGTTATGGTTATTGTTAGGGTTAGGGTTAGGTCTAGTGTTAGGTTTAGGGTTAGGGTTAGGGTTACGGCTAGGGCTAGGGCTAGGGCTAGGGTTAAGGTTAGGGTTAGGGTTAGGGTTAGGGCTAGGGCTAGGGCTAGGGTTAGGGTTAGGTTTCGGTTTAGGGTTAGGGTTAGGGTTAGGGCTAGGGCTAGGGCTAGGCTAGGGTTAGGATTAGCGTTAGAGTTAGGGCTAGGGTTAGGGTTAAGGCTAGGGCTAGGGTTAACCCTAGGGCTAGGCCTAGGGTTAGGGTTAGGTTTAGGGCTAGGGTTGGGGCTAGGGCAAGTGCTAGGTCTAGGTCTAGGGCTAGGGCTAGGGTTAGGGTTAGGGTTAGGGTTAGGGCTAGGGCTAGGGCCAGGGCTAGGGTTAGGGTTAGTGCTAGGGTTAGGGCTAGGGCTAGGGTTAGGGTTATTGTTAGGGTTAGGGTTAGGGCTAGGGTTCGGGCTAGGGTTAGGGCTAGGGCCTGTGCTAGGGCTAGGGCTAGGGCTACGGCTAGGGTTAGGGTTAGGGTTAGGGTTAGGGCTAGGGCTAGGGTTAGGGTTAGGGCTAGGGTTAGGGTTAGGTTTAGGGCTAGGGCTAGGGCTAGGGCTAAGGTTAGGGTTAGGGTTAGGGTTAGGGCTATAGCTAGGGTTAGGGCTAGGGTTAGGGTTAGGGTTAGAGTTATGGCTAGGGCTAGGTTTAGGGTTAGGTTTAGGGTTAGGGCTAGGGTTAGTGTTAGGGTTAGGGCTAGGGCTGGGGCTAGGGTTAGGGCTAGGGCTAGTGCTAGGGTTATGGCTAGGGTTAGGGCTAGGGTTAGGGCTAGGTTTAGGGCTAGGGCAAGTTCAAGGCTAGGGCTAGGGCTAGGGCTAGTGTTAGGGTTGGGGTTAGGGTTAGGGTTAGGGCTAGGGCTAGGGCTAGGGTTATGGTTAGGGCTAGGGTTAGGGTTAGGGCTAGGGCTAGGGCGAAGGTTAGGGTTAGGTTTAGGGTTAGGGCTATAGCTAGGGTTAGGGCTAGGGTTAGCGTTAGGGTTAGGGCTAGGGTTAGGGTTAGGGCTAGGGCAAGTGCTAGGGCTAGGGCTAGGGCTAGGGCTAGGGCTAGGGCTAGGATTAGGGTTAGGGTTAGCGTTAGGGTTAGGGCTAGGGTTAGGGTTAGGGCTAGGGTTAGGGTTAGTGTTAGGGCTAGGGTTAGGGCTAGGGCAAGTGCTAGGGCTAGGGCTATGGCTAGGGCTACGGCTAGGGCTAGGGTTAGGGTTATGGTTAGGGCT
>OX463242.1:94772726-95124237 GCA_949820135.1 Sylvilagus floridanus
TTTTCAGGTGTATTCTTTCGGCAGCATTTGGGTGTCTTGATTGGCAATTTCCTACATTTGTTCTAACTTTGCTTTTGATTCTCCTTCTTCCTTTCCAAAATTTGTATTCTTACTCCTTACAAAAGAGAGGTTCGGCAGAGTATTCCTAATGAAATGAAAAACACAGCACATTGGCGTTTCATGCTAGGAAAATTACAGGCAACTCGACCAAAGTGAGTTTTTGTTTTTGGAAACAGAAATGTAATCATTTTGCCGAGGGGACAGCAAGGATTGCCCTCCACATCGAGTGTAAAAGGGATTTTTAGGTTTATCCAATCTGCAGCATTCAGGTTGCTTGATTTTCAAGTCCCTGAATTTGTTCTGTGTTTTATTTATTTTGCATTCTTCCTTTTCAAATTTGGTATTCAGATTCCATACTAAAAAGAGGTTAGGCAAAGTATTAATAATGAAATAAAAAACACAGCACATTGGCGTTTCATTCATAGAAATCTACAGAAAACTTGTGCATGGTGAGTTTTTATGTTTTGTAAAATGAAATGAAACACTTTGCTTAGGGGACAGCTAGGAATTCCCTCCACATCGAGCGTAAAAGGGATTTTCAGGTGTATTCAATCAGCAGCATTCAGGTTCCTTGATTGGCAATTTCCTAAATTTGTTCTGGGTTTGCGTTTGTTTTGCCTTCTTCCTTTCCAAATTTTGTATTCTGTCCATACAAAAAAGAGGTTAACCAGAGCATTCATAATGAAATAAAAAACCCAGCACATTGCCATTTCATGATAGGAAAACTACAGGCAACTCGACCAAGGTGAGTTTTTGTGTTTTGGAAAATGAAATGGAACGCTTTTGTGAACGGAACAGCAAGGAATTCCCTCCACATCGAGTGTGAATGGGAATTTCAGGTGTATTCAATCAGCAGCATTCAGGTTCCTTGATTAGCAATTTCCTAAACTTGTTCTTGGTTTGCGTTTGTTTTGCCTTCTTCCTTTCCAAATTTGTATTCTGACACCATACAAAAAAGAGGTTAGGCAGAGTATTCATAATGGAATAAAAAACACAGCACCTAGGCGTTTCATGCGAGGAAAACAACAGGCAAATCGACCAAGGTGAGTTTTTGTGTTTTGGAAAATGAAATGGAACACTTTTGATGAGGGGACAGCAAGGATTTCCCTCCACATCGAGTGTAAATGGGATTTTCAAGTGCATTCAATCAGTAGCATTCAGGTTGCTTGATTGGCAATTTTCTAAATTTGTTCTATGTTTGCTATTGTTTTGCCTTCTTCCTTTCCAAATTTTGTATTCTGACTCCTACATAAATGAGTTCAGGCAGAGTATTCATAATGAAATAAAAAACACAGCACATTGGCGTTTCATGCAAGGAAAGTACAGGCGACTCCACCAAGGTGAATTGTTGTGTTTTGGAAAATGAAATGTAACCAATTTCCTATGGAGACAGCTAGGAATTCCCTCCAAAACGAGTGTAAATGGGATTTTTCTGGTGTTTTCATTCAGCAGCATTCGGGTTCCTTGATTGGCAATTTCCTAAATTTGTTCAGGGTTTGCGTTTGTTTTGCCTTCTTTCTTTCCAAATTTTGTATTCTGACTGCATTCAAAAAAGAGGTTAGGCAGAGTATTCATTAAGAAATAAGAAACACAGCACATTGGCTTCTCATGCTTATAAACCTACAGAAAACTCGACCACGGTTAGTTTTTGTGTTTTGGAAAAAGAAATGTAACCATTTTGCCGAGGGGACAGCAAGGAATTCCCTCCACTGCGAGTGTGAGTGGGATATTCAGGTGTATTCAATCAGCAGCATTCAGGTTCCTTGATTTGCAATTTCCTAAATTTGTTCTGGGTTTGCATTTGTATTGTCTTCTTCCTTTCCAAATTTTGTATTCTGATTGCATACAAAAAAGAGGTCAGACAGAGTATTCACAATGAAATGAAAAACACAGCACATTGGCATCTCATGCTTATAAATCTACAGAAAACTAGACCAAGCTGAGTTTATGGGTTTTGGAACATGAAATTTTACACTTTGCCGAAGTGACAGCTAGGAATTCCCACCAAATCGAGTGTGAATGAGATTTTCAGGTGTATTCAATCAGCAGCATTCAGGTTCCTTGATTGGCAATTTCCTAAATTTGTTCTGGGTTTGCATTTGTTTTGCCATCTTCCTTTCCAAATTTTGTATTCTGTCCATACAAAAAAGAGGTTAACCAGAGCATTCATAATGAAATAAAAAACCCAGCACATTGCCGTTTCATGATAGGAAAACTACAGGCAACTCGACCAAGGTGAGTTTTTGTGTTTTGGAAAATGAAATGGAACGCTTTTGTGGACGGAACAGCAAGGAATTCCCTCCACATCGAGTGTGAATGGGAATTTCAGGTGTATTCAATCAGCAGCATTCAGGTTCCTTGATTCGCAATTTCCTAAACTTGTTCTTGGTTTGCATTTGTGATGCCTTCTTCCTTTCCAAATTTGTATTCTGACACCATACAAAAAAGAGGTTAGGCAGAGTATTCATAATGGAATAAAAACACAGCACCTAGGCGTTTCATGCTAGGAAAACAACAGGCAAATCGACCAAGGTGAGTTTTTGTGTTTTGGAAAATGAAATGGAACACTTTTGATGAGGGGACAGCAAGGATTTCCCTCCACATCGAGTGTAAATGGGATTTTCAAGTGCATTCAATCAGTAGCATTCAGGTTGCTTGATTGGCAATTTTCTAAATTTGTTCTATGTTTGCTATTGTTTTGCCTTCTTCCTTTCCAAATTTTGTATTCTGACTCCTACATAAATGAGTTCAGGCAGAGTATTCATAATGAAATAAAAAACACAGCACATTGGCGTTTCATGCAAGGAAAGTACAGGCGACTCCACCAAGGTGAATTGTTGTGTTTTGCAAAATGAAATGTAACCAATTTCCTAAGGAGACAGCTAGGAATTCCCTCCAAAACGTGTGTAAATGGGATTTTTCTGGTGTATTCATTCAGCAGCATTCGTGTTGCTTGATTGGCAATTTCCTAAATTTGTTCTGGGTTTGTGTTTGTTTTGCCTTCTTCCTTTTCAAATTTGGTATTCTGACTCCATTCAAAACTGAGGTTAGGCAGCATATTCATAATGAAATAAAAAACACAGCAAATTGGTGTTCCACCTTTAGGAATCTACAGGCAACTCGACCAAGGTGAGCTTCTGTGTTTTGGAAAATGAAATGTAACCAATTTTCAGAGGGGAAGCTAGGAATTCCCTACACTTCGAGTGTGAATGGGATTTTCAGGTGTGTTCAATCATCAGCATTCAGGTTCCTTGATTGGCAATTTCCTAAATTTGTTCTGGGTTTGCATTTGTGTTGCCTTCTTTCTTTCCAAATTTTGTATTCTGACTCAATACAATAAAGAGGTTAGGCAGAGTATTCATAATGAAATAAGAAACACCACACATTTTGTTGCATGCTAGGAAAACTACGTGCAACTCGACCAAGGTGTGTTTTTGTGTTTTGGAAAAAGAAATGTAACAAATTTGCCAAGGGGAACATAGGAATTCCTTCCACATAGAGTATGAATGGGATTTTCAGGAGTATTCAATCAGCAGCATTCAGGTGCCTTGATTGGCAATTTCCTAAATTTGTTCCAAGTTTGCGTTTGTTTTGGCTTCTTCCTTTAACAATTTTGAATGCTGACTGCATACACAAAAGAGGTTAGGCAGAGTATACCTAATGAAATAAAAAACACAGCACAGTGGCTTCTCATGCTTATAAATCAACAGAAAACTCGAGCAAGTTGTGATTTTGGTTTTTAAAACATGAAATTTTACACTTTGCCTAGGGGAGAGCTACGAATTCTCTCCAAATCGAATGAGTGGGATATTCAGGTGTATTCAATCAGCAGCATTCAGGTTCCTTGATTGGCAACTTCCAAAATTTGTTCTGGGTTTGCGTTTCTTTTGCCTTCTTCCTTTCCAAATTTTGTATTCTGAATCCATGCTAAAAATAGGTTAGGCAGAGTATTTATAATGAAATAAAAGAACAGCACATTTGCTTTTCATTCATATAAATCTACAGAAAACTCGACCAAGGTGAGATTTTGTGTTTTGGAAAAAGAAATCTAACCGTTTGCCGAGGGGACTGCTAGGAATTCCCTCCACATCGAGTGTGAATGGGATTTTCAGGTGTATTCAATCATAGCATTCAGTTGCTTGATTGGCAATTTCCTAAAATTTTTTCTGGGTTTGCGTTTGTTTTGCCTTCTTCCTTTCCAAATTTTGTATTCTGACTCCCTGCAAAAAAGAGGTTAGGCAGAGTATCCCTAAATGAAAAAAAAACACACCGCTTTGGCTTTTCATGCTTATAAAACTACAGAAATCTCGACCAAAGTGAATTTTTGTGTTTTGGAAAAAGAACTTTTACATTTTTACCGAGGTTTAAGCTAGGAATTTTCTACACATGAAGCGTAAATGGGATTTTCAGGTGTATTCTTTCGGCAGCATTCGGGTGTCTTGACTGGCAATTTTCTCAATTGGTTCTAAGTTTGCTTTTGATTCTCCTTCTTCCTTTCAAAAATTTGTATTCTTACTCCTTACAAAAGAGAGGTTCGGCAGAGTATAACTAATGAAATGAAAAACACAGCACATTAGCGTTTCATGCGAGGAAATCTACAGGCAACTCGACGAAAGTGAGTTTTTGTTTTTGGAAACAGAAATGTTATCATTTTGCCGAAGGAACAGCAAGGATTTCCCTCCACATCGAGTGTAAATGGGATTTGTAGGTGTATTCAATCAGCAGCATTCAGGTTCCTTGATTGGCAATTACCTAAATTTGTTCTGGGTTTGCATTTGTTTTGCCTTCTTCCTTTCAAATTTTTGAATACTGACTCATACACAAAATAGGTTAGGCCGAGTATGCATAATGAAATAAAAAACACAGCACATTGGCTTCTCATGCTTATGCATCTACAGAAAACTCGACCAAGGTGAGTTTTCGTGTTTTGGTACATGAAATTTTACCCTTTTGCCAAGGGGATAGCTATGAATTCTCTCCAAATGGAATGTGAATGGGATTTTCAGGTGTATTCAATCAGCAGCATTCAGATTCCTTGATTGGCAACTTCCAAAATTTGTTCTGGGTTTGCGTTTCTTTTGCCTTCTTCCTTTCCAAATTTTGTATTCTGAATCCATACTAAAAAGAGGTTAGGCAGAGTATTTATAATGAAATAAAAGAACAGCACATTCACGTTTCATTCAAATAAATCTAAAGAAAACTCGACCAAGGTGAGATTTTGTGTTTTGGAAAAAGAAATGTAACCATTTTTCCGAGGGGACTGCTAGGAATTCCCTCCACATCGAGTGTGAATGGGATTTTCAGGTGTATTCAATCATAGCATTCAGGTTTCTTGTTTGGCAATTTCCTAAATTTGTTCTGGGTTTGGTTGGCTTTGCCTTCTGCCTTTCCAAATTTTGCATTCTGACTCCATACAAAAAAGAGGTTAGGCAGAGTATTCCTAATGATATAAAACACACAGCACATTGGCGTTTCATGCTACAGGCAACTCGACCAAAGTGAGTTTTTCTTTTTGGAAACAGAATTGTAACCATTTTGCCGAGGGTACAGCAAGGAATTCCCACCACATCGAGTGTAAATGGGATTTTTAGGTGTATTCAATCATAGCATTCAGGTTCCTTGATTGGCAATTTCCTAAAATTTGTTCTGGGTTTGCGTTTCTTTTGCCTTCTTCCTTTCCAAATTTTGTATTCTGACTCCATGCAAAAAAGAGGTTAGGCAGAGTATCCCTAAATGAAATAAAAAACACACCACTTTGGATTTTCATGCTTATAAAACTACAGAAATCTCGACCAAAGTGAGTTTTTGTGTTTTGGAAAATGAACTTTTACACTTTTACCGAGGTTTAAGCTAGGAATTTTCTACACATGAAGTGTAAATGGGATTTTCAGGTGTATTCTTTCGGCAGCATTCGGGTGTCTTGATTGGCAACTTCCAAAATTTGTTCTGGGTTTGCGTTTGTTTTGCCTTCTTCCTTTCCAAATTTTGTATTCTGAATCCATACTAAAAAGAGGTTAGGCAGAGTATTTATAATGAAATAAAAGAACAGCACATTTGCGTTTCATTCATATAAATCTACAGAAAACTCGACCAAGGTGAGATTTTGTGTTTTGGAAAAAGAAATGTAGCCGCTTTGCCGAGGGGACTGCTAGGAATTCCCTCAAAATCGAGTGTGAATGGGATTTTCAGGTGTATTCAATCGTAGCATTCAGGTTCCTTGATAGGCAATTTCCTAAAATTTGTTCTGTGTTTGCGTTTGTTTTGCCTTCTTCCTTTCAAATTTTGAATACTGACTGCATACAAAAAGTAGGTTAGGCAGAGTATTTATAATGAAATAAAAAACACAGCACATTGGCGTTTCATGCTTATAAATCTACAGAAAACTCGACCAAGGTGAGTTTTTGTGTTTTGAAACATGAAATTTTACCCTTTTGCCAAGGGGACAGCTAGGAATTCCCTCTACATCGAGTGTACATGGGATTTTCAGGTGTATTCAATCAGCAGCATTCAGGTTTCTTGTTTGGCAATTTCCTAAATTTGTTCGGGTTTGGTTGGCTTTGCCTTCTGCCTTTCCTAATTTTTTATTCTGACTCCATACAAAAAAGAGGTTAGGCAGAGTATTCATAATGATATAAAACACACAGCACATTGGCGTTTCATGCTAGGAAAATTACAGGCAACTCGACCAAAGTGAGTTTTTGTTTTTGGAAACAGAAATGTAATCATTTTGCCGAGGGCACAGCAAGGCCCAGCAAGGAATTCCCTCCACATCGAGTGTAATTAGGATTTATAGGTGTATTCAATTAGTAGCATTCAGGTTCCTTGATTGGCAATTACCTAAATTTATTCTGGGTTTGCATTTGTTTTGCCTTCTTCCTTTCAAATTTTTGAATACTGACTCATACACAAAATAGGTTAGGCAGAGTATGAATAATGAAATAAAAAACACAGCACATTGGCTTCTCATGCTTATGAATCTACAGAAAACACGAACAAGGTGAGTTTTCGTGTTTTGGTACATGAAATTTTACCCTTTTGCCAAGGGGATAGCTAGGAATTCTCTCCAAATGGAATGTGAATGGGATTTTCAGGTGTATTCAATCAGCAGCATTCAGATTCCTTGATTGGCAACTTCCAAAATTTGTTCTGGGTTTGCGTTTCTTTTGCCTTCTTCCTTTCCAAATTTTGTATTCTGAATCCATACTAAAAAGAGGTTAGGCAGAGTATTTATAATGAAATAAAAGAACAGCACATTCGCGTTTCATTCATATAAATCTACAGAAAACTCGACCAAGGTGAGATTTTGTGTTTTGGAAAAAGAAATGTAACCATTTTGCCGAGGGGACTGCTAGGAATCCCTCCACATCGAGTGTGAATGGGATTTTCAGGTGTATTCAATCATAGCATTCAGGTTCCTTGATTGGCAATTTCCTAAAATTTCTTCTGGGTTTGCGTTTGTTTTGCCTTCTTCCTTTCCAAATTTTGTATTCTGACTGCATGCAGAAAAGAGGTTAGGCAGAGTATCCCTCAATGAAATAAAAAGCACACCGCTTTGGCTTTTCATGCTTATAAAACTACAGAAATCTGGACCAAAATGAGTTTTTGTGTTTTGGAAAAAGAACTTTTACATTTTTACCGATGCGTAAGCTAGGAATTCTCTCCACATGAAGTGTAAATGGGATTTTCAGGTGTATTCAATCATAGCATTCAGGTTCCTTGATTGGCAATTTCCTAAAATTTCTTCTGGGTTTGTGTTTGTTTTGCCTTCTTCCTTTCCAAATTTGGTATTCTGACTGCATGCAGAAAAGAGGTTAGGCAGAGTATCCCTCAATGAAATAAAAAGCACACCGCTTTGGCTTTTCATGCTTATAAAACTACAGAAATCTCGACCAAAGTGAGTTTTTGTGTTTTGGAAAAAGAACTTTTACATTTTTACCGATGCGTATGCTAGGAATTCTCTCCACATGAAGTGTAAATGGGATTTTCAGGTGTATTCAATCAGCAGCATTCAGGTTTCTTGTTTGGCAATTTCCTAAATTTGTTCTAAGTTTGCTTTTGATTCTCCTTCTTCCTTTCAAAAATTTGTATTCTTACTCCTTACAAAAGAGAGGTTCGGCAGAGTATAACTAATGAAATGAAAAACACAGCACATTGGCATTTCATGCGAGGAAATCTACAGGCAACTCGACCAAAGTGAGTTTTTGTTTTTGGAAACAGAAATGTTATCATTTTGCCGAGAAAACAGCAAGGATTTCCCTCCACATCGAGTGTAAATGGGATTTGTAGGTGTATTCAATCAGCAGCATTCAGGTTCCTTGATTGGCAATTACCTAAATTTGTTCTGGGTTTGCATTTGTTTTGCCTTCTTCCTTTCAAATTTTGAATACTGACTGCATACAAAAAGTAGGTTAGGCAGAGTATTCATAATGAAATAAAAAACACAGCACATTGGCGTTTCATGCTTATAAATCTACAGAAAACTCGACCAAGGTGAGTTTTCGTGTTTTGGTACATGAAATTTTACCCTTTTGCCAAGGGGATAGCTAGGAATTCTATCCAAATGGAATGTGAATGGGATTTTCACGTGTATTCATTCAGCAGCATTCAGATTCCTTGATTGGCAACTTCAAAAATTTGTTCTGGGTTTGGTTGGCTTTGCCTTCTGCCTTTCCAAATTTTGTATTCTGACTCCATACAAAAAAGAGGTTAGGCAGAGTATTCATAATGATATAAAACACACAGCGCATTGGCATTTCATGCTACAGGGAACTCGACCAAAGTGAGTTTTTCTTTTTGGAAACAGAATTGTAACCATTTTGCCGAGGGTACAGCAAGGAATTCCCGCCACATCGAGTGTAAATGGGATTTTTAGGTGTATTCAATCATAGCATTCAGGTTCCTTGATTGGCAACTTCCAAAATTTGTTCTGGGTTTTCGTTTGTTTTGCCTTCTTGCTTTCCAAATTTTTATTCTGAATCCATACTAAAAAGAGGTTAGGGAGAATATTTATAATGAAATAAAAGGACAGCACATTTGCGTTTCATTCACATAAATCTACAGAAAACTCGACCAAGGTGAGATTTTGTGTTTTGGAAAAAAATGTAGCCATTTTGCCGAGGGGCCTGCTAGGAATTCCCTCCATATCGAGTGTAAATGTGATTTTCAGGTGTATTCAATCGTAGCATTCAGGTTCCTTGTTTGGCAATTTCCTAAATTTGTTCTGGGTTTGGTTGGCTTTGCCTTCTTCCTTTCTAAATTTTGTATTCTGACTCCATGCAAAAAAGAGGTTAGGCAGAGTATTCCTAAATGAAATAAAAAACACACTGCTTTGGCTTTACATGCTTATAAAACTACAGAAATCTCGACCAAAGTGAATTTTTGTGTTTTGGAAAAAGAACTTTTACATTTTTACCGAGGTTTAAGCTAGGAATTCTCTACACATGAAGTGTAAATGGGATTTTCAGGTGTATTCTTTCAGCAGCATTTGGGTGTCTTGATTGGCAACTTCCTAAATTTGTTCTGGGTTTGCGTTTGTTTTGCCTTCTTCCTTTCCAAATTTTGTATTCTGAATCCATACTAAAAAGAGGTTAGGCAGAGTATTTATAATGAAATAAAAGAACAGCACATTTGCGTTTCATTCAGATAAATCTACAGAAAACTCGACCAAGGTGAGATTTTGTGTTTTGGAAAAAATTGTAGCCATTGTGCCGAGGGGACTGCTAGGAATTCCCTCCAAATCGAGTGTGAATGGGATTTTCAGGTGTATTCAATCGTAGCATTCAGGTTCCTTGATAGGCAATTTCCTAAAATTTGTTCTGTGTTTGCGTTTGTATTGCCTTCTTCCTTTCAAATTTTGAATACTGACTGCATACAAAAAGTAGGTTAGGCAGAGTATTCATAATGAAATAAAAAACACAGCACATTGGCGTTTCATGCTTATAAATCTACAGAAAACTCAACCAGGGTGAGTTTTTGTGTTTTGGAACATGAAATTTTACTCTTTTGCCAAGGGTACAGCAAGGAATTCCCTCCACATCAAGTGTGAATGGGATTTTCAGGTGTATTCAATCATAGCATTCAGGTTTCTTGTTTTTTAATTTCCTAAATTTGTTCTGGGTTTGGTTGGCTTTGCCTTCTTCCTTTCCAAATTTTGTATTCTGACTCCATACAAAAAAGAGGTTAGGCAGAGTATTCATAATGATATAAAACACACAGCACATTGGCGTTTCATGCTACAGGCAACTCGACCAAAGTGAGTTTTTCTTTTTGGAAACAGAATTGTTACCATTTTGCCGAGGGTACAGCAAGGAATTCCCACCACATCGAGTGTAAATGGGATTTTTAGGTGTATTCAATCAGCAGCATTCAGGTTCCTTGATTGGCAATTTCCTAAAATTTGTTCTGGGTTTGCGTTTGTTTTGCCTTCTTCCTTTCCAAATTAGGTATTCTGACTCCATGCAAAAAATAGGTTAGGCAGAGTATCCCTAAATGAAATAAAAAACACACCGCTTTAGCTTTTCATGCTTATAAAACTACAGAAATCTCGACCAAAGTGAATTTTTGTGTTTTGGAAAAAGAACATTTACATTTTTACCGAGGTTTAAGCTAGGAATTTTCTACACATGAAGTGTAAATGGGATTTTTAGGTGTATCCAATTAGCAGCATTCAGGTTCCTTGATTGGCAATTTCCTAAATTTGTTCCGAGTTTGCATTTCTTTTGGCTTCTTCCTTTAACAATTTTGAATACTGACTGCATACAAAAAGTAGGTTAGGCAGAGTATTCATAATGAAATAAAAAACACAGCACATTGGCGTTTCATGCATATAAATCTACAGAAAACTCGACCAAGTTGAGTTTTTGTGATTTGGAAAATGAAATTCTACCCTTATTGCAAAGGGATAGCTAGGAATTCCCTCTACATCGAGTGTAAATGGGATTTTCGGGTGTATTCAATCAGCAGCATTCAGGTTTCTTGTTTGGCAATTTCCTAAATTTGTTCTGGGTTTGGTTGGCTTTGCCTTCTGCCTTTCCAAATTTTATATTCTGACTCCATACAAAAAAGAGGTTAGGCAGAGTATTCATAATGATATAAAACACACAGCACATTGGCATTTCATGCTAGGAAAATTACAGGCAACTCGAACAAAGTGAGTTTTTGTTTTGTTGGAAACAGAAATGTGATCATTTTGCCGAGGGCACAGCAAGGCCCAGGGAGGAATTCCCTCCACATCGAGTGTAATTAGGATTTATAGGTGTATTCAATGAGCAGCATTCAGGTTCCTTGATTGGCAATTACCTAAATTTATTCTGGGTTTGCATTTGTTTTGCCTTCTTCCTTTCAAATTTTTGAATACTGACTCATACACAAAATAAGTTAGGCAGAGTATGCATAATGAAATAAAAAACACAGCACATTGGCTTCTCATGCTTATGAATCTACAGAAAACTCGACCAAGGTGAGTTTTCGTGTTTTGGTACATGAAATTTTACCCTTTTGCCAAGGGGATAGCTAGGAATTCTCTCCAAATGGAATGTGAATTGGATTTTCAGGTGTATTCAATCAGCAGCATTCAGATTCCTTGATTGGCAACTTCCAAAATTTTTTCTGGGTTTGCATTTCTTTTGCCTTCTTCCTTTCCAAATTTTGTATTCTGAATCCATACTAAAAAGAGGTTAGGCAGAGTATTTATAATGAAATAAAAGAACAGCACATTCACGTTTCATTCATATAAATCTACAGAAAACTCGACCAAGGTGAGATTTTGTGTTTTGGAAAAAGAAATGTAACCATTTTTCCGAGGGGACTGCTAGGAATTCCCTCCACATCGAGTGTGAATGGGATTTTCAGGTGTATTCAATCATAGCATTCAGGTTCCTTGATTGGCAATTTCCTCAAATTTGTTCTGTGTTTGCGTTTGTTTTGCCTTCTTCCTTTCCAAATTTTGTATTCTGACTGCATGCAGAAAAGAGGTTAGGCAGAGTATCCCTCAATGAAATAAAAAACACACCGCTTTGGCTTTTCATGCTTATAAAACTACAGAAATCTCGACCAAAGTGAGTTTTTGTGTTTTGGGAAAAGAACTTTTACATTTTTACTGAGGGTTCAGCTAGGAATTCTCTCCACATGAAGTGTAAATGGGATTTTCAGGTGTATTCTTTCGGCAGCATTTGGGTGTCTTGATTGGCAATTTCCTACATTTGTTCTAACTTTGCTTTTGATTCTCCTTCTTCCTTTCCAAAATTTGTATTCTTACTCCTTACAAAAGAGAGGTTCGGCAGAGTATTCCTAATGAAATGAAAAACACAGCACATTGGCGTTTCATGCTAGGAAAATTACAGGCAACTCGACCAAAGTGAGTTTTTGTTTTTGGAAACAGAAATGTAATCATTTTGCCGAGGGGACAGCAAGGATTGCCCTCCACATCGAGTGTAAAAGGGATTTTTAGGTTTATCCAATCAGCAGCATTCAGGTTGCTTGATTTTCAAGTCCCTGAATTTGTTCTGTGTTTTATTTATTTTGCATTCTTCCTTTTCAAATTTGGTATTCAGATTCCATACTAAAAAGAGGTTAGGCAAAGTATTAATAATGAAATAAAAAACACAGCACATTGGCGTTTCATTCATAGAAATCTACAGAAAACTTGTGCATGGTGAGTTTTTATGTTTTGGAAAATGAAATGAAACACTTTGCTTAGGGGACAGCTAGGAATTCCCTCCACATCGAGTGTAAAAGGGATTTTCAGGTGTATTCAATCAGCAGCATTCAGGTTCCTTGATTGGCAATTTCCTAAATTTGTTCTGGGTTTGCGTTTGTTTTGCCTTCTTCCTTTCCAAATTTTGTATTCTGTCCATACAAAATAGAGGTTAACCAGAGCATTCATAATGAAATAAAAAACCCAGCACATTGCCATTTCATGATAGGAAAACTACAGGCAACTCGACCAAGGTGAGTTTTTGTGTTTTGGAAAATGAAATGGAACGCTTTTGTGGACGGAACAGCAAGGAATTCCCTCCACATCGAGTGTGAATGGGAATTTCAGGTGTATTCAATCAGCAGCATTCAGGTTCCTTGATTAGCAATTTCCTAAACTTGTTCTTGGTTTGCGTTTGTTTTGCCTTCTTCCTTTCCAAATTTGTATTCTGACACCATACAAAAAAGAGGTTAGGCAGAGTATTCATAATGGAATAAAAAACACAGCACCTAGGCGTTTCATGCTAGGAAAACAACAGGCAAATCGACCAAGGTGAGTTTTTGTGTTTTGGAAAATGAAATGGAACACTTTTGATGAGGGGACAGCAAGGATTTCCCTCCACATCGAGTGTAAATGGGATTTTCAAGTGCATTCAATCAGTAGCATTCAGGTTGCTTGATTGGCAATTTTCTAAATTTGTTCTATGTTTGCTATTGTTTTGCCTTCTTCCTTTCCAAATTTTGTATTCTGACTCCTACATAAATGAGTTCAGGCAGAGTATTCATAATGAAATAAAAAACACAGCACATTGGCGTTTCATGCAAGGAAAGTACAGGCGACTCCACCAAGGTGAATTGTTGTGTTTTGGAAAATGAAATGTAACCAATTTCCTATGGAGACAGCTAGGAATTCCCTCCAAAACGAGTGTAAATGGGATTTTTCTGGTGTGTTCATTCAGCAGCATTCGGGTTCCTTGATTGGCAATTTCCTAAATTTGTTCAGGGTTTGCGTTTGTTTTGCCTTCTTTCTTTCCAAATTTTGTATTCTGACTGCATTCAAAAAAGAGGTTAGGCAGAGTATTCATTAAGAAATAAGAAACACAGCACATTGGCTTCTCATGCTTATAAACCTACAGAAAACTCGACCACGGTTAGTTTTTGTGTTTTGGAAAAAGAAATGTAACCATTTTGCCGAGGGGACAGCAAGGAATTCCCTCCACTGCAAGTGTGAGTGGGATATTCAGGTGTATTCAATCAGCAGCATTCAGGTTCCTTGATTTGCAATTTCCTAAATTTGTTCTGGGTTTGCATTTGTATTGTCTTCTTCCTTTCCAAATTTTGTATTCTGATTGCATACAAAAAAGAGGTCAGACAGAGTATTCACAATGAAATGAAAAACACAGCACATTGGCATCTCATGCTTATAAATCTACAGAAAACTAGACCAAGCTGAGTTTATGGGTTTTGGAACATGAAATTTTACACTTTGCCGAAGTGACAGCTAGGAATTCCCACCAAATCGAGTGTGAATGAGATTTTCAGGTGTATTCAATCAGCAGCATTCAGGTTCCTTGATTGGCAATTTCCTAAATTTGTTCTGGGTTTGCATTTGTTTTGCCTTCTTCCTTTCCAAATTTTGTATTCTGTCCATACAAAAAAGAGGTTAACCAGAGCATTCATAATGAAATAAAAAACCCAGCACATTGCCGTTTCATGATAGGAAAACTACAGGCAACTCGACCAAGGTGAGTTTTTGTGTTTTGGAAAATGAAATGGAACGCTTTTGTGGACGGAACAGCAAGGAATTCCCTCCACATCGAGTGTGAATGGGAATTTCAGGTGTATTCAATCAGCAGCATTCAGGTTCCTTGATTCGCAATTTCCTAAACTTGTTCTTGGTTTGCATTTGTGATGCCTTCTTCCTTTCCAAATTTGTATTCTGACACCATACAAAAAAGAGGTTAGGCAGAGTATTCATAATGGAATAAAAAACACAGCACCTAGGCGTTTCATGCTAGGAAAACAACAGGCAAATCGACCAAGGTGAGTTTTTGTGTTTTGGAAAATGAAATGGAACACTTTTGATGAGGGGACAGCAAGGATTTCCCTCCACATCGAGTGTAAATGGGATTTTCAAGTGCATTCAATCAGTAGCATTCAGGTTGCTTGATTGGCAATTTTCTAAATTTGTTCTATGTTTGCTATTGTTTTGCCTTCTTCCTTTCCAAATTTTGTATTCTGACTCCTACATAAATGAGTTCAGGCAGAGTATTCATAATGAAATAAAAAACACAGCACATTGGCGTTTCATGCAAGGAAAGTACAGGCGACTCCACCAAGGTGAATTGTTGTGTTTTGCAAAATGAAATGTAACCAATTTCCTAAGGAGACAGCTAGGAATTCCCTCCAAAATGTGTGTAAATGGGATTTTTCTGGTGTATTCATTCAGCAGCATTCGGGTTCCTTGATTGGCAATTTCCTAAATTTGTTCTGGGTTTGCGTTTGTTTTGCCTTCTTCCTTTTCAAATTTGGTATTCTGACTCCATTCAAAACTGAGGTTAGGCAGCATATTCATAATGAAATAAAAAACACAGCAAATTGGTGTTCCACCTTTAGGAATCTACAGGCAACTCGACCAAGGTGAGCTTCTGTGTTTTGGAAAATGAAATGTAACCAATTTTCAGAGGGGAAGCTAGGAATTCCCTACACTTCGAGTGTGAATGGGATTTTCAGGTGTGTTCAATCATCAGCATTCAGGTTCCTTGATTGGCAATTTCCTAAATTTGTTCTGGGTTTGCGTTTGTGTTGCCTTCTTTCTTTCCAAATTTTGTATTCTGACTCCATGCAAAAAAGAGGTTAGGCAGAGTATCCCTAAATGAAATAAAAAACACACCGCTTTGGCTTTTCATGCTTATAAAACTACAGAAATCTCGACCAAAGTGAGTTTTTGTGTTTTGGGAAAAGAACTTTTACATTTTTACTGAGGGTTCAGCTAGGAATTCTCTCCACATGAAGTGTAAATGGGATTTTCAGGTGTATTCTTTCGGCAGCATTTGGGTGTCTTGATTGGCAATTTCCTACATTTGTTCTAACTTTGCTTTTGATTCTCCTTCTTCCTTTCAAAAATTTGTATTCTTACTCCTTACAAAAGAGAGGTTCGGCAGAGTATTCCTAATGAAATGAAAAACACAGCACATTGGCGTTTCATGCTAGGAAAATTACAGGCAACTCGACCAAAGTGAGTTTTTGTTTTTGGAAACAGAAATGTAATCATTTTGCCGAGGGGACAGCAAGGATTGCCCTCCACATCGAGTGTAAAAGGGATTTTTAGGTTTATCCAATCAGCAGCATTCAGGTTGCTTGATTTTCAAGTCCCTGAATTTGTTCTGTGTTTTATTTATTTTGCATTCTTCCTTTTCAAATTTGGTATTCAGATTCCATACTAAAAAGAGGTTAGGCAAAGTATTAATAATGAAATAAAAAACACAGCACATTGGCGTTTCATTCATAGAAATCTACAGAAAACTTGTGCATGGTGAGTTTTTATGTTTTGGAAAATGAAATGAAACACTTTGCTTAGGGGACAGCTAGGAATTCCCTCCACATCGAGTGTAAAAGGGATTTTCAGGTGTATTCAATCAGCAGCATTCAGGTTCCTTGATTGGCAATTTCCTAAATTTGTTCTGGGTTTGCGTTTGTTTTGCCTTCTTCCTTTCCAAATTTTGTATTCTGTCCATACAAAATAGAGGTTAACCAGAGCATTCATAATGAAATAAAAAACCCAGCACATTGCCATTTCATGATAGGAAAACTACAGGCAACTCGACCAAGGTGAGTTTTTGTGTTTTGGAAAATGAAATGGAACGCTTTTGTGGACGGAACAGCAAGGAATTCCCTCCACATCGAGTGTGAATGGGAATTTCAGGTGTATTCAATCAGCAGCATTCAGGTTCCTTGATTAGCAATTTCCTAAACTTGTTCTTGGTTTGCGTTTGTTTTGCCTTCTTCCTTTCCAAATTTGTATTCTGACACCATACAAAAAAGAGGTTAGGCAGAGTATTCATAATGGAATAAAAAACACAGCACCTAGGCGTTTCATGCGAGGAAAACAACAGGCAAATCGACCAAGGTGAGTTTTTGTGTTTTGGAAAATGAAATGGAACACTTTTGATGAGGGGACAGCAAGGATTTCCCTCCACATCGAGTGTAAATGGGATTTTCAAGTGCATTCAATCAGTAGCATTCAGGTTGCTTGATTGGCAATTTTCTAAATTTGTTCTATGTTTGCTATTGTTTTGCCTTCTTCCTTTCCAAATTTTGTATTCTGACTCCTACATAAATGAGTTCAGGCAGAGTATTCATAATGAAATAAAAAACACAGCACATTGGCGTTTCATGCAAGGAAAGTACAGGCGACTCCACCAAGGTGAATTGTTGTGTTTTGGAAAATGAAATGTAACCAATTTCCTATGGAGACAGCTAGGAATTCCCTCCAAAACGAGTGTAAATGGGATTTTTCTGGTGTGTTCATTCAGCAGCATTCGGGTTCCTTGATTGGCAATTTCCTAAATTTGTTCAGGGTTTGCGTTTGTTTTGCCTTCTTTCTTTCCAAATTTTGTATTCTGACTGCATTCAAAAAAGAGGTTAGGCAGAGTATTCATTAAGAAATAAGAAACACAGCACATTGGCTTCTCATGCTTATAAACCTACAGAAAACTCGACCACGGTTAGTTTTTGTGTTTTGGAAAAAGAAATGTAACCATTTTGCCGAGGGGACAGCAAGGAATTCCCTCCACTGCGAGTGTGAGTGGGATATTCAGGTGTATTCAATCAGCAGCATTCAGGTTCCTTGATTTGCAATTTCCTAAATTTGTTCTGGGTTTGCATTTGTATTGTCTTCTTCCTTTCCAAATTTTGTATTCTGATTGCATACAAAAAAGAGGTCAGACAGAGTATTCACAATGAAATGAAAAACACAGCACATTGGCATCTCATGCTTATAAATCTACAGAAAACTAGACCAAGCTGAGTTTATGGGTTTTGGAACATGAAATTTTACACTTTGCCGAAGTGACAGCTAGGAATTCCCACCAAATCGAGTGTGAATGAGATTTTCAGGTGTATTCAATCAGCAGCATTCAGGTTCCTTGATTGGCAATTTCCTAAATTTGTTCTGGGTTTGCATTTGTTTTGCCTTCTTCCTTTCCAAATTTTGTATTCTGTCCATACAAAAAAGAGGTTAACCAGAGCATTCATAATGAAATAAAAAACCCAGCACATTGCCGTTTCATGATAGGAAAACTACAGGCAACTCGACCAAGGTGAGTTTTTGTGTTTTGGAAAATGAAATGGAACGCTTTTGTGGACGGAACAGCAAGGAATTCCCTCCACATCGAGTGTGAATGGGAATTTCAGGTGTATTCAATCAGCAGCATTCAGGTTCCTTGATTCGCAATTTCCTAAACTTGTTCTTGGTTTGCATTTGTGATGCCTTCTTCCTTTCCAAATTTGTATTCTGACACCATACAAAAAAGAGGTTAGGCAGAGTATTCATAATGGAATAAAAAACACAGCACCTAGGCGTTTCATGCTAGGAAAACAACAGGCAAATCGACCAAGGTGAGTTTTTGTGTTTTGGAAAATGAAATGGAACACTTTTGATGAGGGGACAGCAAGGATTTCCCTCCACATCGAGTGTAAATGGGATTTTCAAGTGCATTCAATCAGTAGCATTCAGGTTGCTTGATTGGCAATTTTCTAAATTTGTTCTATGTTTGCTATTGTTTTGCCTTCTTCCTTTCCAAATTTTGTATTCTGACTCCTACATAAATGAGTTCAGGCAGAGTATTCATAATGAAATAAAAAACACAGCACATTGGCGTTTCATGCAAGGAAAGTACAGGCGACTCCACCAAGGTGAATTGTTGTGTTTTGCAAAATGAAATGTAACCAATTTCCTAAGGAGACAGCTAGGAATTCCCTCCAAAATGTGTGTAAATGGGATTTTTCTGGTGTATTCATTCAGCAGCATTCGGGTTCCTTGATTGGCAATTTCCTAAATTTGTTCTGGGTTTGCGTTTGTTTTGCCTTCTTCCTTTTCAAATTTGGTATTCTGACTCCATTCAAAACTGAGGTTAGGCAGCATATTCATAATGAAATAAAAAACACAGCAAATTGGTGTTCCACCTTTAGGAATCTACAGGCAACTCGACCAAGGTGAGCTTCTGTGTTTTGGAAAATGAAATGTAACCAATTTTCAGAGGGGAAGCTAGGAATTCCCTACACTTCGAGTGTGAATGGGATTTTCAGGTGTGTTCAATCATCAGCATTCAGGTTCCTTGATTGGCAATTTCCTAAATTTGTTCTGGGTTTGCGTTTGTGTTGCCTTCTTTCTTTCCAAATTTTGTATTCTGACTCCATGCAAAAAAGAGGTTAGGCAGAGTATCCCTAAATGAAATAAAAAACACACCGCTTTGGCTTTTCATGCTTATAAAACTACAGAAATCTCGACCAAAGTGAGTTTTTGTGTTTTGGGAAAAGAACTTTTACATTTTTACTGAGGGTTCAGCTAGGAATTCTCTCCACATGAAGTGTAAATGGGATTTTCAGGTGTATTCTTTCGGCAGCATTTGGGTGTCTTGATTGGCAATTTCCTACATTTGTTCTAACTTTGCTTTTGATTCTCCTTCTTCCTTTCCAAAATTTGTATTCTTACTCCTTACAAAAGAGAGGTTCGGCAGAGTATTCCTAATGAAATGAAAAACACAGCACATTGGCGTTTCATGCTAGGAAAATTACAGGCAACTCGACCAAAGTGAGTTTTTGTTTTTGGAAACAGAAATGTAATCATTTTGCCGAGGGGACAGCAAGGATTGCCCTCCACATCGAGTGTAAAAGGGATTTTTAGGTTTATCCAATCTGCAGCATTCAGGTTGCTTGATTTTCAAGTCCCTGAATTTGTTCTGTGTTTTATTTATTTTGCATTCTTCCTTTTCAAATTTGGTATTCAGATTCCATACTAAAAAGAGGTTAGGCAAAGTATTAATAATGAAATAAAAAACACAGCACATTGGCGTTTCATTCATAGAAATCTACAGAAAACTTGTGCATGGTGAGTTTTTATGTTTTGGAAAATGAAATGAAACACTTTGCTTAGGGGACAGCTAGGAATTCCCTCCACATCGAGTGTAAAAGGGATTTTCAGGTGTATTCAATCAGCAGCATTCAGGTTCCTTGATTGGCAATTTCCTAAATTTGTTCTGGGTTTGCGTTTGTTTTGCCTTCTTCCTTTCCAAATTTTGTATTCTGTCCATACAAAATAGAGGTTAACCAGAGCATTCATAATGAAATAAAAAACCCAGCACATTGCCATTTCATGATAGGAAAACTACAGGCAACTCGACCAAGGTGAGTTTTTGTGTTTTGGAAAATGAAATGGAACGCTTTTGTGGACGGAACAGCAAGGAATTCCCTCCACATCGAGTGTGAATGGGAATTTCAGGTGTATTCAATCAGCAGCATTCAGGTTCCTTGATTAGCAATTTCCTAAACTTGTTCTTGGTTTGCGTTTGTTTTGCCTTCTTCCTTTCCAAATTTGTATTCTGACACCATACAAAAAAGAGGTTAGGCAGAGTATTCATAATGGAATAAAAAACACAGCACCTAGGCGTTTCATGCGAGGAAAACAACAGGCAAATCGACCAAGGTGAGTTTTTGTGTTTTGGAAAATGAAATGGAACACTTTTGATGAGGGGACAGCAAGGATTTCCCTCCACATCGAGTGTAAATGGGATTTTCAAGTGCATTCAATCAGTAGCATTCAGGTTGCTTGATTGGCAATTTTCTAAATTTGTTCTATGTTTGCTATTGTTTTGCCTTCTTCCTTTCCAAATTTTGTATTCTGACTCCTACATAAATGAGTTCAGGCAGAGTATTCATAATGAAATAAAAAACACAGCACATTGGCGTTTCATGCAAGGAAAGTACAGGCGACTCCACCAAGGTGAATTGTTGTGTTTTGGAAAATGAAATGTAACCAATTTCCTATGGAGACAGCTAGGAATTCCCTCCAAAACGAGTGTAAATGGGATTTTTCTGGTGTGTTCATTCAGCAGCATTCGGGTTCCTTGATTGGCAATTTCCTAAATTTGTTCAGGGTTTGCGTTTGTTTTGCCTTCTTTCTTTCCAAATTTTGTATTCTGACTGCATTCAAAAAAGAGGTTAGGCAGAGTATTCATTAAGAAATAAGAAACACAGCACATTGGCTTCTCATGCTTATAAACCTACAGAAAACTCGACCACGGTTAGTTTTTGTGTTTTGGAAAAAGAAATGGAACACTTTTGCCGAGGGGACAGCAAGGAATTCCCTCCACTGCGAGTGTGAGTGGGATATTCAGGTGTATTCAATCAGCAGCATTCAGGTTCCTTGATTTGCAATTTCCTAAATTTGTTCTGGGTTTGCATTTGTATTGTCTTCTTCCTTTCCAAATTTTGTATTCTGATTGCATACAAAAAAGAGGTCAGACAGAGTATTCACAATGAAATGAAAAACACAGCACATTGGCATCTCATGCTTATAAATCTACAGAAAACTAGACCAAGCTGAGTTTATGGGTTTTGGAACATGAAATTTTACACTTTGCCGAAGTGACAGCTAGGAATTCCCACCAAATCGAGTGTGAATGAGATTTTCAGGTGTATTCAATCAGCAGCATTCAGGTTCCTTGATTGGCAATTTCCTAAATTTGTTCTGGGTTTGCATTTGTTTTGCCTTCTTCCTTTCCAAATTTTGTATTCTGTCCATACAAAAAAGAGGTTAACCAGAGCATTCATAATGAAATAAAAAACCCAGCACATTGCCGTTTCATGATAGGAAAACTACAGGCAACTCGACCAAGGTGAGTTTTTGTGTTTTGGAAAATGAAATGGAACGCTTTTGTGGACGGAACAGCAAGGAATTCCCTCCACATCGAGTGTGAATGGGAATTTCAGGTGTATTCAATCAGCAGCATTCAGGTTCCTTGATTCGCAATTTCCTAAACTTGTTCTTGGTTTGCATTTGTGATGCCTTCTTCCTTTCCAAATTTGTATTCTGACACCATACAAAAAAGAGGTTAGGCAGAGTATTCATAATGGAATAAAAAACACAGCACCGAGGCGTTTCATGCTAGGAAAACAACAGGCAAATCGACCAAGGTGAGTTTTTGGGTTTTGGAAAATGAAATGGAACACTTTTGATGAGGGGACAGCAAGGATTTCCCTCCACATCGAGTGTAAATGGGATTTTCAAGTGCATTCAATCAGTAGCATTCAGGTTGCTTGATTGGCAATTTTCTAAATTTGTTCTATGTTTGCTATTGTTTTGCCTTCTTCCTTTCCAAATTTTGTATTCTGACTCCTACATAAATGAGTTCAGGCAGAGTATTCATAATGAAATAAAAAACACAGCACATTGGCGTTTCATGCAAGGAAAGTACAGGCGACTCCACCAAGGTGAATTGTTGTGTTTTGCAAAATGAAATGTAACCAATTTCCTAAGGAGACAGCTAGGAATTCCCTCCAAAACGTGTGTAAATGGGATTTTTCTGGTGTATTCATTCAGCAGCATTCGTGTTGCTTGATTGGCAATTTCCTAAATTTGTTCTGGGTTTGTGTTTGTTTTGCCTTCTTCCTTTTCAAATTTGGTATTCTGACTCCATTCAAAACTGAGGTTAGGCAGCATATTCATAATGAAATAAAAAACACAGCAAATTGGTGTTCCACCTTTAGGAATCTACAGGCAACTCGACCAAGGTGAGCTTCTGTGTTTTGGAAAATGAAATGTAACCAATTTTCAGAGGGGAAGCTAGGAATTCCCTACACTTCGAGTGTGAATGGGATTTTCAGGTGTGTTCAATCATCAGCATTCAGGTTCCTTGATTGGCAATTTCCTAAATTTGTTCTGGGTTTGCATTTGTGTTGCCTTCTTTCTTTCCAAATTTTGTATTCTGACTCAATACAATAAAGAGGTTAGGCAGAGTATTCATAATGAAATAAGAAACACCACACATTTTGTTGCATGCTAGGAAAACTACGTGCAACTCGACCAAGGTGTGTTTTTGTGTTTTGGAAAAAGAAATGTAACAAATTTGCCAAGGGGAACATAGGAATTCCTTCCACATAGAGTATGAATGGGATTTTCAGGAGTATTCAATCAGCAGCATTCAGGTGCCTTGATTGGCAATTTCCTAAATTTGTTCCAAGTTTGCGTTTGTTTTGGCTTCTTCCTTTAACAATTTTGAATGCTGACTGCATACACAAAAGAGGTTAGGCAGAGTATACCTAATGAAATAAAAAACACAGCACAGTGGCTTCTCATGCTTATAAATCAACAGAAAACTCGAGCAAGTTGTGATTTTGGTTTTTAAAACATGAAATTTTACACTTTGCCTAGGGGAGAGCTACGAATTCTCTCCAAATCGAATGAGTGGGATATTCAGGTGTATTCAATCAGCAGCATTCAGGTTCCTTGATTGGCAACTTCCAAAATTTGTTCTGGGTTTGCGTTTCTTTTGCCTTCTTCCTTTCCAAATTTTGTATTCTGAATCCATGCTAAAAATAGGTTAGGCAGAGTATTTATAATGAAATAAAAGAACAGCACATTTGCTTTTCATTCATATAAATCTACAGAAAACTCGACCAAGGTGAGATTTTGTGTTTTGGAAAAAGAAATCTAACCGTTTGCCGAGGGGACTGCTAGGAATTCCCTCCACATTGAGTGTGTTGGGATTTTCAGGTGTATTCAATCATAGCATTCAGTTGCTTGATTGGCAATTTCCTAAAATTTTTTCTGGGTTTGCATTTGTTTTGCCTTCTTCCTTTCCAAATTTTGTATTCTGACTCCCTGCAAAAAAGAGGTTAGGCAGAGTATCCCTAAATGAAAAAAAAACACACCGCTTTGGCTTTTCATGCTTATAAAACTACAGAAATCTCGACCAAAGTGAATTTTTGTGTTTTGGAAAAAGAACTTTTACATTTTTACCGAGGTTTAAGCTAGGAATTTTCTACACATGAAGCGTAAATGGGATTTTCAGGTGTATTCTTTCGGCAGCATTCGGGTGTCTTGACTGGCAATTTCCTCAATTGGTTCTAAGTTTGCTTTTGATTCTCCTTCTTCCTTTCAAAAATTTGTATTCTTACTCCTTACAAAAGAGAGGTTCGGCAGAGTATAACTAATGAAATGAAAAACACAGCACATTAGCGTTTCATGCGAGGAAATCTACAGGCAACTCGACGAAAGTGAGTTTTTGTTTTTGGAAACAGAAATGTTATCATTTTGCCGAAGGAACAGCAAGGATTTCCCTCCACATCGAGTGTAAATGGGATTTGTAGGTGTATTCAATCAGCAGCATTCAGGTTCCTTGATTGGCAATTACCTAAATTTGTTCTGGGTTTGCATTTGTTTTGCCTTCTTCCTTTCAAATTTTTGAATACTGACTCATACACAAAATAGGTTAGGCCGAGTATGCATAATGAAATAAAAAACACAGCACATTGGCTTCTCATGCTTATGAATCTACAGAAAACTCGACCAAGGTGAGTTTTCGTGTTTTGGTACATGAAATTTTACCCTTTTGCCAAGGGGATAGCTAGGAATTCTCTCCAAATGGAATGTGAATGGGATTTTCAGGTGTATTCAATCAGCAGCATTCAGATTCCTTGATTGGCAACTTCCAAAATTTGTTCTGGGTTTGCGTTTCTTTTGCCTTCTTCCTTTCCAAATTTTGTATTCTGAATCCATACTAAAAAGAGGTTAGGCAGAGTATTTATAATGAAATAAAAGAACAGCACATTCACGTTTCATTCAAATAAATCTAAAGAAAACTCGACCAAGGTGAGATTTTGTGTTTTGGAAAAAGAAATGTAACCATTTTTCCGAGGGGACTGCTAGGAATTCCCTCCACATCGAGTGTGAATGGGATTTTCAGGTGTATTCAATCATAGCATTCAGGTTTCTTGTTTGGCAATTTCCTAAATTTGTTCTGGGTTTGGTTGGCTTTGCCTTCTGCCTTTCCAAATTTTGCATTCTGACTCCATACAAAAAAGAGGTTAGGCAGAGTATTCCTAATGATATAAAACACACAGCACATTGGCGTTTCATGCTACAGGCAACTCGACCAAAGTGAGTTTTTCTTTTTGGAAACAGAATTGTAACCATTTTGCCGAGGGTACAGCAAGGAATTCCCACCACATCGAGTGTAAATGGGATTTTTAGGTGTATTCAATCATAGCATTCAGGTTCCTTGATTGGCAATTTCCTAAAATTTGTTCTGGGTTTGCGTTTCTTTTGCCTTCTTCCTTTCCAAATTTTGTATTCTGACTCCATGCAAAAAAGAGGTTAGGCAGAGTATCCCTAAATGAAATAAAAAACACACCACTTTGGATTTTCATGCTTATAAAACTACAGAAATCTCGACCAAAGTGAGTTTTTGTGTTTTGGAAAATGAACTTTTACACTTTTACCGAGGTTTAAGCTAGGAATTTTCTACACATGAAGTGTAAATGGGATTTTCAGGTGTATTCTTTCGGCAGCATTCGGGTGTCTTGATTGGCAACTTCCAAAATTTGTTCTGGGTTTGCGTTTGTTTTGCCTTCTTCCTTTCCAAATTTTGTATTCTGAATCCATACTAAAAAGAGGTTAGGCAGAGTATTTATAATGAAATAAAAGAACAGCACATTTGCGTTTCATTCATATAAATCTACAGAAAACTCGACCAAGGTGAGATTTTGTGTTTTGGAAAAAGAAATGTAGCCATTTTGCCGAGGGGACTGCTAGGAATTCCCTCAAAATCGATTGTGAATGGGATTTTCAGGTGTATTCAATCGTAGCATTCAGGTTCCTTGATAGGCAATTTCCTAAAATTTGTTCTGTGTTTGCGTTTGTTTTGCCTTCTTCCTTTCAAATTTTGAATACTGACTGCATACAAAAAGTAGGTTAGGCAGAGTATTTATAATGAAATAAAAAACACAGCACATTGGCGTTTCATGCTTATAAATCTACAGAAAACTCGACCAAGGTGAGTTTTTGTGTTTTGAAACATGAAATTTTACCCTTTTGCCAAGGGGACAGCTAGGAATTCCCTCTACATCGAGTGTACATGGGATTTTCAGGTGTATTCAATCAGCAGCATTCAGGTTTCTTGTTTGGCAATTTCCTAAATTTGTTCGGGTTTGGTTGGCTTTGCCTTCTGCCTTTCCTAATTTTTTATTCTGACTCCATACAAAAAAGAGGTTAGGCAGAGTATTCATAATGATATAAAACACACAGCACATTGGCGTTTCATGCTAGGAAAATTACAGGCAACTCGACCAAAGTGAGTTTTTGTTTTTGGAAACAGAAATGTAATCATTTTGCCGAGGGCACAGCAAGGCCCAGCAAGGAATTCCCTCCACATCGAGTGTAATTAGGATTTATAGGTGTATTCAATTAGTAGCATTCAGGTTCCTTGATTGGCAATTACCTAAATTTATTCTGGGTTTGCATTTGTTTTGCCTTCTTCCTTTCAAATTTTTGAATACTGACTCATACACAAAATAGGTTAGGCAGAGTATGAATAATGAAATAAAAAACACAGCACATTGGCTTCTCATGCTTATGAATCTACAGAAAACATGAACAAGGTGAGTTTTCGTGTTTTGGTACATGAAATTTTACCCTTTTGCCAAGGGGATAGCTAGGAATTCTCTCCAAATGGAATGTGAATGGGATTTTCAGGTGTATTCAATCAGCAGCATTCAGATTCCTTGATTGGCAACTTCCAAAATTTGTTCTGGGTTTGCGTTTCTTTTGCCTTCTTCCTTTCCAAATTTTGTATTCTGAATCCATACTAAAAAGAGGTTAGGCAGAGTATTTATAATGAAATAAAAGAACAGCACATTCGCGTTTCATTCATATAAATCTACAGAAAACTCGACCAAGGTGAGATTTTGTGTTTTGGAAAAAGAAATGTAACCATTTTGCCGAGGGGACTGCTAGGAATCCCTCCACATCGAGTGTGAATGGGATTTTCAGGTGTATTCAATCATAGCATTCAGGTTCCTTGATTGGCAATTTCCTAAAATTTCTTCTGGGTTTGCGTTTGTTTTGCCTTCTTCCTTTCCAAATTTTGTATTCTGACTGCATGCAGAAAAGAGGTTAGGCAGAGTATCCCTCAATGAAATAAAAAGCACACCGCTTTGGCTTTTCATGCTTATAAAACTACAGAAATCTGGACCAAAATGAGTTTTTGTGTTTTGGAAAAAGAACTTTTACATTTTTACCGATGCGTAAGCTAGGAATTCTCTCCACATGAAGTGTAAATGGGATTTTCAGGTGTATTCAATCATAGCATTCAGGTTCCTTGATTGGCAATTTCCTAAAATTTCTTCTGGGTTTGTGTTTGTTTTGCCTTCTTCCTTTCCAAATTTGGTATTCTGACTGCATGCAGAAAAGAGGTTAGGCAGAGTATCCCTCAATGAAATAAAAAGCACACCGCTTTGGCTTTTCATGCTTATAAAACTACAGAAATCTCGACCAAAGTGAGTTTTTGTGTTTTGGAAAAAGAACTTTTACATTTTTACCGATGCGTATGCTAGGAATTCTCTCCACATGAAGTGTAAATGGGATTTTCAGGTGTATTCAATCAGCAGCATTCAGGTTTTTTGTTTGGCAATTTCCTAAATTTGTTCTAAGTTTGCTTTTGATTCTCCTTCTTCCTTTCAAAAATTTGTATTCTTACTCCTAACAAAAGAGAGGTTCGGCAGAGTATAACTAATGAAATGAAAAACACAGCACATTGGCATTTCATGCGAGGAAATCTACAGGCAACTCGACCAAAGTGAGTTTTTGTTTTTGGAAACAGAAATGTTATCATTTTGCCGAGAAAACAGCAAGGATTTCCCTCCACATCGAGTGTAAATGGGATTTGTAGGTGTATTCAATCAGCAGCATTCAGGTTCCTTGATTGGCAATTACCTAAATTTGTTCTGGGTTTGCATTTGTTTTGCCTTCTTCCTTTCAAATTTTGAATACTGACTGCATACAAAAAGTAGGTTAGGCAGAGTATTCATAATGAAATAAAAAACACAGCACATTGGCGTTTCATGCTTATAAATCTACAGAAAACTCGACCAAGGTGAGTTTTCGTGTTTTGGTACATGAAATTTTACCCTTTTGCCAAGGGGATAGCTAGGAATTCTATCCAAATGGAATGTGAATGGGATTTTCACGTGTATTCATTCAGCAGCATTCAGATTCCTTGATTTGCAACTTCAAAAATTTGTTCTGGGTTTGGTTGGCTTTGCCTTCTGCCTTTCCAAATTTTGTATTCTGACTCCATACAAAAAAGAGGTTAGGCAGAGTATTCATAATGATATAAAACACACAGCGCATTGGCATTTCATGCTACAGGGAACTCGACCAAAGTGAGTTTTTCTTTTTGGAAACAGAATTGTAACCATTTTGCCGAGGGTACAGCAAGGAATTCCCTCCACATCGAGTGTAAATGGGATTTTTAGGTGTATTCAATCATAGCATTCAGGTTCCTTGATTGGCAACTTCCAAAATTTGTTCTGGGTTTTCGTTTGTTTTGCCTTCTTGCTTTCCAAATTTTTATTCTGAATCCATACTAAAAAGAGGTTAGGGAGAATATTTATAATGAAATAAAAGGACAGCACATTTGCATTTCATTCACATAAATCTACAGAAAACTCGACCAAGGTGAGATTTTGTGTTTTGGAAAAAAATGTAGCCATTTTGCCGAGGGGCCTGCTAGGAATTCCCTCCACATCGAGTGTAAATGTGATTTTCAGGTGTATTCAATCGTAGCATTCAGGTTCCTTGTTTGGCAATTTCCTAAATTTGTTCTGGGTTTGGTTGGCTTTGCCTTCTTCCTTTCTAAATTTTGTATTCTGACTCCATGCAAAAAAGAGGTTAGGCAGAGTATTCCTAAATGAAATAAAAAACACACTGCTTTGGCTTTACATGCTTATAAAACTACAGAAATCTCGACCAAAGTGAATTTTTGTGTTTTGGAAAAAGAACTTTTACATTTTTACCGAGGTTTAAGCTAGGAATTTTCTACACATGAAGTGTAAATGGGATTTTCAGGTGTATTCTTTCAGCAGCATTCGGGTGTCTTGATTGGCAACTTCCTAAATTTGTTCTGGGTTTGCGTTTGTTTTGCCTTCTTCCTTTCCAAATTTTGTATTCTGAATCCATACTAAAAAGAGGTTAGGCAGAGTATTTATAATGAAATAAAAGAACAGCACATTTGCGTTTCATTCAGATAAATCTACAGAAAACTCAACCAAGGTGAGATTTTGTGTTTTGGAAAAAATTGTAGCCATTGTGCCGAGGGGACTGCTAGGAATTCCCTCCAAATCGAGTGTGAATGGGATTTTCAGGTGTATTCAATCGTAGCATTCAGGTTCCTTGATAGGCAATTTCCTAAAATTTGTTCTGTGTTTGCGTTTGTATTGCCTTCTTCCTTTCAAATTTTGAATACTGACTGCATACAAAAAGTAGGTTAGGCAGAGTATTCATAATGAAATAAAAAACACAGCACATTGGCGTTTCATGCTTATAAATCTACAGAAAACTCAACCAGGGTGAGTTTTTGTGTTTTGGAACATGAAATTTTACTCTTTTGCCAAGGGTACAGCAAGGAATTCCCTCCACATCAAGTGTGAATGGGATTTTCAGGTGTATTCAATCATAGCATTCAGGTTTCTTGTTTGTTAATTTCCTAAATTTGTTCTGGGTTTGGTTGGCTTTGCCTTCTTCCTTTCCAAATTTTGTATTCTGACTCCATACAAAAAAGAGGTTAGGCAGAGTATTCATAATGATATAAAACACACAGCACATTGGCGTTTCATGCTACAGGCAACTCGACCAAAGTGAGTTTTTCTTTTTGGAAACAGAATTGTTACCATTTTGACGAGGGTACAGCAAGGAATTCCCACCACATCGAGTGTAAATGGGATTTTTAGGTGTATTCAATCAGCAGCATTCAGGTTCCTTGATTGGCAATTTCCTAAAATTTGTTCTGGGTTTGCGTTTGTTTTGCCTTCTTCCTTTCCAAATTAGGTATTCTGACTCCATGCAAAAAATAGGTTAGGCAGAGTATCCCTAAATGAAATAAAAAACACACCGCTTTAGCTTTTCATGCTTATAAAACTACAGAAATCTCGACCAAAGTGAATTTTTGTGTTTTGGAAAAAGAACATTTACATTTTTACCGAGGTTTAAGCTAGGAATTTTCTACACATGAAGTGTAAATGGGATTTTTAGGTGTATCCAATTAGCAGCATTCAGGTTCCTTGATTGGCAATTTCCTAAATTTGTTCCGAGTTTGCATTTCTTTTGGCTTCTTCCTTTAACAATTTTGAATACTGACTGCATACAAAAAGTAGGTTAGGCAGAGTATTCATAATGAAATAAAAAACACAGCACATTGGCGTTTCATGCTTATAAATCTACAGAAAACTCGACCAAGTTGAGTTTTTGTGATTTGGAAAATGAAATTCTACCCTTATTGCAAAGGGATAGCTAGGAATTCCCTCTACATCGAGTGTAAATGGGATTTTCGGGTGTATTCAATCAGCAGCATTCAGGTTTCTTGTTTGGCAATTTCCTAAATTTGTTCTGGGTTTGGTTGGCTTTGCCTTCTGCCTTTCCAAATTTTATATTCTGACTCCATACAAAAAAGAGGTTAGGCAGAGTATTCATAATGATATAAAACACACAGCACATTGGCGTTTCATGCTAGGAAAATTACAGGCAACTCGAACAAAGTGAGTTTTTGTTTTGTTGGAAACAGAAATGTTATCATTTTGCCGAGGGCACAGCAAGGCCCAGGGAGGAATTCCCTCCACATCGAGTGTAATTAGGATTTATAGGTGTATTCAATGAGCAGCATTCAGGTTCCTTGATTGGCAATTACCTAAATTTATTCTGGGTTTGCATTTGTTTTGCCTTCTTCCTTTCAAATTTTTGAATACTGACTCATACACAAAATAAGTTAGGCAGAGTATGCATAATGAAATAAAAAACACAGCACATTGGCTTCTCATGCTTATGAATCTACAGAAAACTTGACCAAGGTGAGTTTTCGTGTTTTGGTACATGAAATTTTACCCTTTTGCCAAGGGGATAGCTAGGAATTCTCTACAAATGGAATGTGAATTGGATTTTCAGGTGTATTCAATCAGCAGCATTCAGATTCCTTGATTGGCAACTTCCAAAATTTTTTCTGGGTTTGCATTTCTTTTGCCTTCTTCCTTTCCAAATTTTGTATTCTGAATCCATACTAAAAAGAGGTTAGGCAGAGTATTTATAATGAAATAAAAGAACAGCACATTCACGTTTCATTCATATAAATCTACAGAAAACTCGACCAAGGTGAGATTTTGTGTTTTGGAAAAAGAAATGTAACCATTTTTCCGAGGGGACTGCTAGGAATTCCCTCCACATCGAGTGTGAATGGGATTTTCAGGTGTATTCAATCATAGCATTCAGGTTCCTTGATTGGCAATTTCCTCAAATTTGTTCTGTGTTTGCGTTTGTTTTGCCTTCTTCCTTTCCAAATTTTGTATTCTGACTGCATGCAGAAAAGAGGTTAGGCAGAGTATCCCTAAATGAAATAAAAAACACACCGCTTTGGCTTTTCATGCTTATAAAACTACAGAAATCTCGACCAAAGTGAGTTTTTGTGTTTTGGAAAAAGAACTTTTACATTTTTACCGATGGGTAAGCTAGGAATTCTCTCCACATGAAGTGTAAATGGGATTTTCAGGTGTATTCTTTCGGCAGCATTTGGGTGTCTTGATTGGCAATTTCCTCAATTGGTTCTAAGTTTGCTTTTGATTTTCTTTCTCCCTTTCCAAAATTTGTATTCTTACACCTTACAAAAGTGTGATTCGGCAGAATATTCCTAATGAAATGAAAAACACAGCACATTGGCGTTTCATGATAGGAAATCTACAGGCAACTCGACCAAAGTGAGTTTTTGTTTTTGGAAACAGAAATGTAATCATTTTACTGAGGGCACAGCAAGGATTTCCCTCCACATCGAGTGTAAATGGGATTTGTAGGTGTATTCAATCAGCAGCATTCAGGTTCCTTGATTGGCAATTACCTAAATTTGTTCTGGGTTTGCATTTGTTTTGCCTTCTTCCTTTCAAATTTTTGGATACTGACTGCATACAAAAAGTAGGTTAGGCAGACTATTCATAATGAAATAAAAAACACAGCACATTGGCGTTTCATGCTTATAAATCTACAGAAAACTCGACCAAGGTGAGTTTTTGTGTTTTGGAACATGAAATTTTACCCTTTTGCCAAGGGGACAGCTAGGAATTCCCTCTACATCGAGTGTACATGGGATTTTCAGGTGTATTCAATCAGCAGCATTCAGGTTTCTTGTTTGGCAATTTCCTAAATTTGTTCTGGGTTTGGTTGGCTTTGCCTTCTGCCTTTCCAAATTTTGTATTCTGACTCCATACAAAAAAGAGGTTAGGCAGAGTATTCATAATGATATAAAACACACAGCGCATTGGCGTTTCATGCTACAGGGAACTCGAGCAAAGTGAGTTTTTCTTTTTGGAAACAGAATTGTAACCATTTTGCCGAGGGTACAGCAAGAAATTCACTCCACATCGAGTGTAAATGGAATTTTTAGGTGTATTCAATCATAGCATTCAGGTTCCTTGATTGGCAACTTCCAAAATTTGTTCTGGGTTTGCGTTTGTTTTGCCTTCTTCCTTTCCAAATTTTGTATTCTGAATCCATACTAAAAAGAGGTTAGGCAGAGTATTTATAATGAAATAAAAGAACAGCACATTTGCGTTTCATTCATATACATCTACAGAAAACTCGACCAAGGTGAGATTTTGTGTTTTGGAAAAAAATGTAGCCATTTTGCCAAGGGGACTGCTAGGAATTCCCTCCAAATCGAGTGTGAATGGGATTTTCAGGTGTATTCAATCGTAGCATTCAGGTTCCTTGATAGGCAATTTCCTAAAATTTGTTCTGTGTTTGCGTTTGTTTTGCCTTCTCCCTTCCAAATTTTGAATACTGAATGCATACATATGTAGGTTAGGCAGAGTATTCATAATGAAATAAAAAACACAGCACATTGGCCTTTCATGCTTATAAATCTACAGAAAACTCGACCAAGGTGAGTTTTTGTGTTTTGGAACATGAAATTTTACCCTTTTGCCAAGGGGACAGCTAGGAATTCCCTCTACATCGAGTGTACATGGGATTTTCAGGTGTATTCAATCAGCAGCATTCAGGTTTCTTGTTTGACAATTTCCTAAATTTGTTCTGGGTTTGGTTGGCTTTGCCTTCTGCCTTTCCAAATTTTGTATTCTGACTCCATACAAAAAAGAGGTTAGGCAGAGTATTCATAATGATATAAAACACACAGCACATTGGCGTTTCATGCTACAGGGAACTCGAGCAAAGTGAGTTTTTCTTTTTGGAAACAGAATTGTAACCATTTTGCCGAGGGTACAGCAAGGAATTCCCTCCACATCGAGTGTGAATGGGATTTTCAGGTGTATTCAATCATAGCATTCAGGTTTCTTGTTTGGCAATTTCCTAAATTTGTTCTGGGTTTGGTTGGCTTTGCCTTCTGCCTTACCAAATTTTGCATTCTGACTCCATACAAAAAAGAGGTTAGGCAGAGTATTCATAATGATATAAAACACACAGCACATTGGCTTTCATGCTACAGGCAACTCGACTAAAGTGAGTTTTTCTTTTTGGAAACAGAATTGTAACCATTTTGCCGAGGGTACAGCAAGGAATTCCCTCCACATCGAGTGTAAATGGGATTTTTAGGTGTATTCAATCAGCAGCATTCAGGTTCCTTGATTGGCAATTTCCTAAAATTTGTTCTGGGTTTGCGTTTGTTTTGCCTTCTTCCTTTCCAAATTTTGTATTCTGACTCCATGCAAAAAAGAGGTTAGGCAGAGTATCCCTAAATGAAATAAAAAACACACCGCTTTGGCTTTTCATGCTTATAAAACTACAGAAATCTCGACCAAAGTGAATTTTTGTGTTTTGGAAAAAGAACTTTTACATTTTTACCGAGGTTTAAGCTAGGAATTTTCTACACATGAAGTGTAAATGGGATTTTCAGGTGTATTCTTTCGGCAGCATTCGGGTGTCTTGATTGGCAACTTCCAAAATTTGTTCTGGGTTTGCGTTTGTTTTGCCTTCTTCCTTTCCAAATTTTGTATTCTGAATCCATACTAAAAAGAGGTTAGGCAGAGTATTTATAATGAAATAAAAGAACAGCACATTTGCGTTTCATTCATATACATCTACAGAAAACTCAACCAAGGAGAGATTTTGTGTTTTGGAAAAAAATGTAGCCATTTTGCCGAGGGGACTGCTAGGAATTCCCTCCAAATCGAGTGTGAATGGGATTTTCAGGTGTATTCAATCGTAGCATTCAGGTTCCTTGATAGGCAATTTCCTAAAATTTATTCTGTGTTTGCGTTTGTTTTGCCTTCTTCCTTCCAAAGTTTGAATACTGACTGCATACAAAAAGTAGGTTAGGCAGAGTATTAATAATGAAATAAAAAACACAGCACAATGGCCTTTCATGCTTATAAATCTACAGAAAACTCGACCAAGGTGAGTTTTTGTATTTTGGAACATGAAATTTTACCCTTTTTCCAAGGGGACAGCTAGGAATTCCCTCCACATCGAGTGTGAATGGGATTTTCAGGTGTATTCAATCATAGCATTCAGGTTTCTTGTTTGGCAATTTCCTAAATTTGTTCTGGGTTTGGTTGGCTTTGCCTTCTGCCTTTCCAAATTTTGCATTCTGACTCCATACAAAAAAGAGGTTAGGCAGAGTATTCATAATGATATAAAACACACAGCACATTGGCGTTTCATGCTACAGGGAACTCGAGCAAAGTGAGTTTTTCTTTTTGGAAACAGAATTGTAACCATTTTGCCGAGGGTACAGCAAGGAATTCCCTCCACATCGAGTGTAAATGGCATTTTTAGGTGTATTCAATCAGCAGCATTCAGGTTCCTTGATTGGCAATTTCCTAAAATTTGTTCTGGGTTTGCGTTTGTTTTGCCTTCTTCCTTTCCAAATTTTGTATTCTGACTCCATGCAAAAAAGAGGTTAGGCAGAGTATCCCTAAATGAAATAAAAAACACACCGCTTTGGCTTTTCATGCTTATAAAACTACAGAAATCTCGACCAAAGTGAGTTTTTGTGTTTTGGAAAAAGAACTTTTACATTTTTACCGATGGGTAAGCTAGGAATTCTCTCCACATGAAGTGTAAATGGGATTTTCAGGTGTATTCTTTCGGCAGCATTCGGGTGTCTTGATTGGCAATTTCCTCAATTGGTTCTAAGTTTGCTTTTGATTTTCTTTCTCCCTTTCCAAAATTTGTATTCTTACACCTTACAAAAGTGTGATTCGGCAGAATATTCCTAATGAAATGAAAAACACAGCACATTGGCGTTTCATGATAGGAAATCTACAGGCAACTCGACCAAAGTGAGTTTTTGTTTTTGGAAACAGAAATGTAATCATTTTACTGAGGGCACAGCAAGGATTTCCCTCCACATCGAGTGTAAATGGGATTTGTAGGTGTATTCAATCAGCAGCATTCAGGTTCCTTGATTGGCAATTACCTAAATTTGTTCTGGGTTTGCATTTGTTTTGCCTTCTTCCTTTCAAATTTTTGGATACTGACTGCATACAAAAAGTAGGTTAGGCAGACTATTCATAATGAAATAAAAAACACAGCACATTGGCGTTTCATGCTTATAAATCTACAGAAAACTCGACCAAGGTGAGTTTTTGTGTTTTGGAACATGAAATTTTACCCTTTTGCCAAGGGGACAGCTAGGAATTCCCTCTACATCGAGTGTACATGGGATTTTCAGGTGTATTCAATCAGCAGCATTCAGGTTTCTTGTTTGGCAATTTCCTAAATTTGTTCTGGGTTTGGTTGGCTTTGCCTTCTGCCTTTCCAAATTTTGTATTCTGACTCCATACAAAAAAGAGGTTAGGCAGAGTATTCATAATGATATAAAACACACAGCACATTGGCGTTTCATGCTACAGGGAACTCGAGCAAAGTGAGTTTTTCTTTTTGGAAACAGAATTGTAACCATTTTGCCGAGGGTACAGCAAGGAATTCCCTCCACATCGAGTGTGAATGGGATTTTCAGGTGTATTCAATCATAGCATTCAGGTTTCTTGTTTGGCAATTTCCTAAATTTGTTCTGGGTTTGGTTGGCTTTGCCTTCTGCCTTACCAAATTTTGCATTCTGACTCCATACAAAAAAGAGGTTAGGCAGAGTATTCATAATGATATAAAACACACAGCACATTGGCTTTCATGCTACAGGCAACTCGACTAAAGTGAGTTTTTCTTTTTGGAAACAGAATTGTAACCATTTTGCCGAGGGTACAGCAAGGAATTCCCTCCACATCGAGTGTAAATGGGATTTTTAGGTGTATTCAATCAGCAGCATTCAGGTTCCTTGATTGGCAATTTCCTAAAATTTGTTCTGGGTTTGCGTTTGTTTTGCCTTCTTCCTTTCCAAATTTTGTATTCTGACTCCATGCAAAAAAGAGGTTAGGCAGAGTATCCCTAAATGAAATAAAAAACACACCGCTTTGGCTTTTCATGCTTATAAAACTACAGAAATCTCGACCAAAGTGAATTTTTGTGTTTTGGAAAAAGAACTTTTACATTTTTACCGAGGTTTAAGCTAGGAATTTTCTACACATGAAGTGTAAATGGGATTTTCAGGTGTATTCTTTCGGCAGCATTCGGGTGTCTTGATTGGCAACTTCCAAAATTTGTTCTGGGTTTGCGTTTGTTTTGCCTTCTTCCTTTCCAAATTTTGTATTCTGAATCCATACTAAAAAGAGGTTAGGCAGAGTATTTATAATGAAATAAAAGAACAGCACATTTGCGTTTCATTCATATACATCTACAGAAAACTCGACCAAGGTGAGATTTTGTGTTTTGGAAAAAAATGTAGCCATTTTGCCGAGGGGACTGCTAGGAATTCCCTCCAAATCGAGTGTGAATGGGATTTTCAGGTGTATTCAATCGTAGCATTCAGGTTCCTTGATAGGCAATTTCCTAAAATTTATTCTGTGTTTGCGTTTGTTTTGCCTTCTTCCTTCCAAAGTTTGAATACTGACTGCATACAAAAAGTAGGTTAGGCAGAGTATTAATAATGAAATAAAAAACACAGCACAATGGCCTTTCATGCTTATAAATCTACAGAAAACTCGACCAAGGTGAGTTTTTGTATTTTGGAACATGAAATTTTACCCTTTTTCCAAGGGGACAGCTAGGAATTCCCTCCACATCGAGTGTGAATGGGATTTTCAGGTGTATTCAATCATAGCATTCAGGTTTCTTGTTTGGCAATTTCCTAAATTTGTTCTGGGTTTGGTTGGCTTTGCCTTCTGCCTTTCCAAATTTTGCATTCTGACTCCATACAAAAAAGAGGTTAGGCAGAGTATTCATAATGATATAAAACACACAGCACATTGGCGTTTCATGCTACAGGGAACTCGAGCAAAGTGAGTTTTTCTTTTTGGAAACAGAATTGTAACCATTTTGCCGAGGGTACAGCAAGGAATTCCCTCCACATCGAGTGTAAATGGGATTTTTAGGTGTATTCAATCAGCAGCATTCAGGTTCCTTGATTGGCAATTTCCTAAAATTTGTTCTGGGTTTGCGTTTGTTTTGCCTTCTTCCTTTCCAAATTTTGTATTCTGACTCCATGCAAAAAAGAGGTTAGGCAGAGTATCCCTAAATGAAATAAAAAACACACCGCTTTGGCTTTTCATGCTTATAAAACTACAGAAATCTCGACCAAAGTGAGTTTTTGTGTTTTGGAAAAAGAACTTTTACATTTTTACCGATGGGTAAGCTAGGAATTCTCTCCACATGAAGTGTAAATGGGATTTTCAGGTGTATTCTTTCGGCAGCATTCGGGTGTCTTGATTGGCAATTTCCTCAATTGGTTCTAAGTTTGCTTTTGATTTTCTTTCTCCCTTTCCAAAATTTGTATTCTTACACCTTACAAAAGTGTGATTCGGCAGAATATTCCTAATGAAATGAAAAACACAGCACATTGGCGTTTCATGATAGGAAATCTACAGGCAACTCGACCAAAGTGAGTTTTTGTTTTTGGAAACAGAAATGTAATCATTTTACTGAGGGCACAGCAAGGATTTCCCTCCACATCGAGTGTAAATGGGATTTGTAGGTGTATTCAATCAGCAGCATTCAGGTTCCTTGATTGGCAATTACCTAAATTTGTTCTGGGTTTGCATTTGTTTTGCCTTCTTCCTTTCAAATTTTTGGATACTGACTGCATACAAAAAGTAGGTTAGGCAGACTATTCATAATGAAATAAAAAACACAGCACATTGGCGTTTCATGCTTATAAATCTACAGAAAACTCGACCAAGGTGAGTTTTTGTGTTTTGGAACATGAAATTTTACCCTTTTGCCAAGGGGACAGCTAGGAATTCCCTCTACATCGAGTGTACATGGGATTTTCAGGTGTATTCAATCAGCAGCATTCAGGTTTCTTGTTTGGCAATTTCCTAAATTTGTTCTGGGTTTGGTTGGCTTTGCCTTCTGCCTTTCCAAATTTTGTATTCTGACTCCATACAAAAAAGAGGTTAGGCAGAGTATTCATAATGATATAAAACACACAGCGCATTGGCGTTTCATGCTACAGGGAACTCGAGCAAAGTGAGTTTTTCTTTTTGGAAACAGAATTGTAACCATTTTGCCGAGGGTACAGCAAGAAATTCACTCCACATCGAGTGTAAATGGAATTTTTAGGTGTATTCAATCATAGCATTCAGGTTCCTTGATTGGCAACTTCCAAAATTTGTTCTGGGTTTGCGTTTGTTTTGCCTTCTTCCTTTCCAAATTTTGTATTCTGAATCCATACTAAAAAGAGGTTAGGCAGAGTATTTATAATGAAATAAAAGAACAGCACATTTGCGTTTCATTCATATACATCTACAGAAAACTCGACCAAGGTGAGATTTTGTGTTTTGGAAAAAAATGTAGCCATTTTGCCGAGGGGACTGCTAGGAATTCCCTCCAAATCGAGTGTGAATGGGATTTTCAGGTGTATTCAATCGTAGCATTCAGGTTCCTTGATAGGCAATTTCCTAAAATTTATTCTGTGTTTGCGTTTGTTTTGCCTTCTTCCTTCCAAAGTTTGAATACTGACTGCATACAAAAAGTAGGTTAGGCAGAGTATTAATAATGAAATAAAAAACACAGCACAATGGCCTTTCATGCTTATAAATCTACAGAAAACTCGACCAAGGTGAGTTTTTGTATTTTGGAACATGAAATTTTACCCTTTTGCCGAGGGTACAGCAAGGAATTCCCTCCACATCGAGTGTGAATGGGATTTTCAGGTGTATTCAATCATAGCATTCAGGTTTCTTGTTTGGCAATTTCCTAAATTTGTTCTGGGTTTGGTTGGCTTTGCCTTCTGCCTTTCCAAATTTTGCATTCTGACTCCATACAAAAAAGAGGTTAGGCAGAGTATTCATAATGATATAAAACACACAGCACATTGGCGTTTCATGCTACAGGCAACTCGACCAAAGTGAGTTTTTCTTTTTGGAAACAGAATTGTAACCATTTTGCCGAGGGTACAGCAAGGAATTCCCTCCACATCGAGTGTAAATGGGATTTTTAGGTGTATTCAATCAGCAGCATTCAGGTTCCTTGATTGGCAATTTCCTAAAATTTGTTCTGGGTTTGCGTTTGTTTTGCCTTCTTCCTTTCCAAATTTTGTATTCTGACTCCATGCAAAAAAGAGGTTAGGCAGAGTATCCCTAAATGAAATAAAAAACACACCGCTTTGGCTTTTCATGCTTATAAAACTACAGAAATCTCGACCAAAGTGAGTTTTTGTGTTTTGGAAAAAGAACTTTTACATTTTTACCGATGGGTAAGCTAGGAATTCTCTCCACATGAAGTGTAAATGGGATTTTCAGGTGTATTCTTTCGGCAGCATTCGGGTGTCTTGATTGGCAATTTCCTCAAGTGGTTCTAAGTTTGCTTTTGATTTTCTTTCTCCCTTTCCAAAATTTGTATTCTTACACCTTACAAAAGTGTGATTCGGCAGAATATTCCTAATGAAATGAAAAACACAGCACATTGGCGTTTCATGATAGGAAATCTACAGGCAACTCGACCAAAGTGAGTTTTTGTTTTTGGAAACAGAAATGTAATCATTTTACTGAGGGCACAGCAAGGATTTCCCTCCACATCGAGTGTAAATGGGATTTGTAGGTGTATTCAATCAGCAGCATTCAGGTTCCTTGATTGGCAATTACCTAAATTTGTTCTGGGTTTGCATTTGTTTTGCCTTCTTCCTTTCAAATTTTTGGATACTGACTGCATACAAAAAGTAGGTTAGGCAGACTATTCATAATGAAATAAAAAACACAGCACATTGGCGTTTCATGCTTATAAATCTACAGAAAACTCGACCAAGGTGAGTTTTTGTGTTTTGGAACATGAAATTTTACCCTTTTGCCAAGGGGACAGCTAGGAATTCCCTCTACATCGAGTGTACATGGGATTTTCAGGTGTATTCAATCAGCAGCATTCAGGTTTCTTGTTTGGCAATTTCCTAAATTTGTTCTGGGTTTGGTTGGCTTTGCCTTCTGCCTTTCCAAATTTTGTATTCTGACTCCATACAAAAAAGAGGTTAGGCAGAGTATTCATAATGATATAAAACACACAGCGCATTGGCGTTTCATGCTACAGGGAACTCGAGCAAAGTGAGTTTTTCTTTTTGGAAACAGAATTGTAACCATTTTGCCGAGGGTACAGCAAGAAATTCACTCCACATCGAGTGTAAATGGAATTTTTAGGTGTATTCAATCATAGCATTCAGGTTCCTTGATTGGCAACTTCCAAAATTTGTTCTGGGTTTGCGTTTGTTTTGCCTTCTTCCTTTCCAAATTTTGTATTCTGAATCCATACTAAAAAGAGGTTAGGCAGAGTATTTATAATCAAATAAAAGAACAGCACATTTGCGTTTCATTCATATACATCTACAGAAAACTCGACCAAGGTGAGATTTTGTGTTTTGGAAAAAAATGTAGCCATTTTGCCGAGGGGACTGCTAGGAATTCCCTCCAAATCGAGTGTGAATGGGATTTTCAGGTGTATTCAATCGTAGCATTCAGGTTCCTTGATAGGCAATTTCCTAAAATTTGTTCTGTGTTTGCGTTTGTTTTGCCTTCTCCCTTCCAAATTTTGAATACTGACTGCATACATATGTAGGTTAGGCAGAGTATTCATAATGAAATAAAAAACACAGCACATTGGCCTTTCATGCTTATAAATCTACAGAAAACTCGACCAAGGTGAGTTTTTGTGTTTTGGAACATGAAATTTTACCCTTTTGCCAAGGGGACAGCTAGGAATTCCCTCTACATCGAGTGTACATGGGATTTTCAGGTGTATTCAATCAGCAGCATTCAGGTTTCTTGTTTGACAATTTCCTAAATTTGTTCTGGGTTTGGTTGGCTTTGCCTTCTGCCTTTCCAAATTTTGTATTCTGACTCCATACAAAAAAGAGGTTAGGCAGAGTATTCATAATGATATAAAACACACAGCACATTGGCGTTTCATGCTACAGGGAACTCGAGCAAAGTGAGTTTTTCTTTTTGGAAACAGAATTGTAACCATTTTGCCGAGGGTACAGCAAGGAATTCCCTCCACATCGAGTGTGAATGGGATTTTCAGGTGTATTCAATCATAGCATTCAGGTTTCTTGTTTGGCAATTTCCTAAATTTGTTCTGGGTTTGGTTGGCTTTGCCTTCTGCCTTTCCAAATTTTGCATTCTGACTCCATACAAAAAAGAGGTTAGGCAGAGTATTCATAATGATATAAAACACACAGCACATTGGCGTTTCATGCTACAGGGAACTCGAGCAAAGTGAGTTTTTCTTTTTGGAAACAGAATTGTAACCATTTTGCCGAGGGTACAGCAAGGAATTCCCTCCACATCGAGTGTAAATGGGATTTTTAGGTGTATTCAATCAGCAGCATTCAGGTTCCTTGATTGGCAATTTCCTAAATTTGTTCTGGGTTTGGTTGGCTTTGCCTTCTGCCTTACCAAATTTTGCATTCTGACTCCATACAAAAAAGAGGTTAGGCAGAGTATTCATAATGATATAAAACACACAGCACATTGGCGTTTCATGCTACAGGCAACTCGACTAAAGTGAGTTTTTCTTTTTGGAAACAGAATTGTAACCATTTTGCCGAGGGTACAGCAAGGAATTCCCTCCACATCGAGTGTAAATGGGATTTGTAGGTGTATTCAATCAGCAGCATTCAGGTTCCTTGATTGGCAATTTCCTAAAATTTGTTCTGGGTTTGCGTTTGTTTTGCCTTCTTCCTTTCCAAATTTTGTATTCTGACTCCATGCAAAAAAGAGGTTAGGCAGAGTATCCCTAAATGAAATAAAAAACACACCGCTTTGGCTTTTCATGCTTATAAAACTACAGAAATCTCGACCAAAGTGAGTTTTTGTGTTTTGGAAAAAGAACTTTTACATTTTTACCGATGGGTAAGCTAGGAATTCTCTCCACATGAAGTGTAAATGGGATTTTCAGGTGTATTCTTTCGGCAGCATTCGGGTGTCTTGATTGGCAATTTCCTCAATTGGTTCTAAGTTTGCTTTTGATTTTCTTTCTCCCTTTCCAAAATTTGTATTCTTACACCTTACAAAAGTGTGATTCGGCAGAATATTCCTAATGAAATGAAAAACACAGCACATTGGCGTTTCATGATAGGAAATCTACAGGCAACTCGACCAAAGTGAGTTTTTGTTTTTGGAAACAGAAATGTAATCATTTTACTGAGGGCACAGCAAGGATTTCCCTCCACATCGAGTGTAAATGGGATTTGTAGGTGTATTCAATCAGCAGCATTCAGGTTCCTTGATTGGCAATTACCTAAATTTGTTCTGGGTTTGCATTTGTTTTGCCTTCTTCCTTTCAAATTTTTGGATACTGACTGCATACAAAAAGTAGGTTAGGCAGACTATTCATAATGAAATAAAAAACACAGCACATTGGCGTTTCATGCTTATAAATCTACAGAAAACTCGACCAAGGTGAGTTTTTGTGTTTTGGAACATGAAATTTTACCCTTTTGCCAAGGGGACAGCTAGGAATTCCCTCTACATCGAGTGTACATGGGATTTTCAGGTGTATTCAATCAGCAGCATTCAGGTTTCTTGTTTGGCAATTTCCTAAATTTGTTCTGGGTTTGGTTGGCTTTGCCTTCTGCCTTTCCAAATTTTGTATTCTGACTCCATACAAAAAAGAGGTTAGGCAGAGTATTCATAATGATATAAAACACACAGCGCATTGGCGTTTCATGCTACAGGGAACTCGAGCAAAGTGAGTTTTTCTTTTTGGAAACAGAATTGTAACCATTTTGCCGAGGGTACAGCAAGAAATTCACTCCACATCGAGTGTAAATGGAATTTTTAGGTGTATTCAATCATAGCATTCAGGTTCCTTGATTGGCAACTTCCAAAATTTGTTCTGGGTTTGCGTTTGTTTTGCCTTCTTCCTTTCCAAATTTTGTATTCTGAATCCATACTAAAAAGAGGTTAGGCAGAGTATTTATAATGAAATAAAAGAACAGCACATTTGCGTTTCATTCATATACATCTACAGAAAACTCGACCAAGGTGAGATTTTGTGTTTTGGAAAAAAATGTAGCCATTTTGCCGAGGGGACTGCTAGGAATTCCCTCCAAATCGAGTGTGAATGGGATTTTCAGGTGTATTCAATCGTAGCATTCAGGTTCCTTGATAGGCAATTTCCTAAAATTTGTTCTGTGTTTGCGTTTGTTTTGCCTTCTCCCTTCCAAATTTTGAATACTGACTGCATACATATGTAGGTTAGGCAGAGTATTCATAATGAAATAAAAAACACAGCACATTGGCCTTTCATGCTTATAAATCTACAGAAAACTCGACCAAGGTGAGTTTTTGTGTTTTGGAACATGAAATTTTACCCTTTTGCCAAGGGGACAGCTAGGAATTCCCTCTACATCGAGTGTACATGGGATTTTCAGGTGTATTCAATCAGCAGCATTCAGGTTTCTTGTTTGACAATTTCCTAAATTTGTTCTGGGTTTGGTTGGCTTTGCCTTCTGCCTTTCCAAATTTTGTATTCTGACTCCATACAAAAAAGAGGTTAGGCAGAGTATTCATAATGATATAAAACACACAGCACATTGGCGTTTCATGCTACAGGGAACTCGAGCAAAGTGAGTTTTTCTTTTTGGAAACAGAATTGTAACCATTTTGCCGAGGGTACAGCAAGGAATTCCCTCCACATCGAGTGTGAATGGGATTTTCAGGTGTATTCAATCATAGCATTCAGGTTTCTTGTTTGGCAATTTCCTAAATTTGTTCTGGGTTTGGTTGGCTTTGCCTTCTGCCTTTCCAAATTTTGCATTCTGACTCCATACAAAAAAGAGGTTAGGCAGAGTATTCATAATGATATAAAACACACAGCACATTGGCGTTTCATGCTACAGGCAACTCGACCAAAGTGAGTTTTTCTTTTTGGAAACAGAATTGTAACCATTTTGCCGAGGGTACAGCAAGGAATTCCCTCCACATCGAGTGTAAATGGGATTTTTAGGTGTATTCAATCAGCAGCATTCAGGTTCCTTGATTGGCAATTTCCTAAATTTGTTCTGGGTTTGGTTGGCTTTGCCTTCTGCCTTACCAAATTTTGCATTCTGACTCCATACAAAAAAGAGGTTAGGCAGAGTATTCATAATGATATAAAACACACAGCACATTGGCGTTTCATGCTACAGGCAACTCGACTAAAGTGAGTTTTTCTTTTTGGAAACAGAATTGTAACCATTTTGCCGAGGGTACAGCAAGGAATTCCCTCCACATCGAGTGTAAATGGGATTTGTAGGTGTATTCAATCAGCAGCATTCAGGTTCCTTGATTGGCAATTTCCTAAAATTTGTTCTGGGTTTGCGTTTGTTTTGCCTTCTTCCTTTCCAAATTTTGTATTCTGACTCCATGCAAAAAAGAGGTTAGGCAGAGTATCCCTAAATGAAATAAAAAACACACCGCTTTGGCTTTTCATGCTTATAAAACTACAGAAATCTCGACCAAAGTGAGTTTTTGTGTTTTGGAAAAAGAACTTTTACATTTTTACCGATGGGTAAGCTAGGAATTCTCTCCACATGAAGTGTAAATGGGATTTTCAGGTGTATTCTTTCGGCAGCATTCGGGTGTCTTGATTGGCAATTTCCTCAATTGGTTCTAAGTTTGCTTTTGATTTTCTTTCTCCCTTTCCAAAATTTGTATTCTTACACCTTACAAAAGTGTGATTCGGCAGAATATTCCTAATGAAATGAAAAACACAGCACATTGGCGTTTCATGATAGGAAATCTACAGGCAACTCGACCAAAGTGAGTTTTTGTTTTTGGAAACAGAAATGTAATCATTTTACTGAGGGCACAGCAAGGATTTCCCTCCACATCGAGTGTAAATGGGATTTGTAGGTGTATTCAATCAGCAGCATTCAGGTTCCTTGATTGGCAATTACCTAAATTTGTTCTGGGTTTGCATTTGTTTTGCCTTCTTCCTTTCAAATTTTTGGATACTGACTGCATACAAAAAGTAGGTTAGGCAGACTATTCATAATGAAATAAAAAACACAGCACATTGGCGTTTCATGCTTATAAATCTACAGAAAACTCGACCAAGGTGAGTTTTTGTGTTTTGGAACATGAAATTTTACCCTTTTGCCAAGGGGACAGCTAGGAATTCCCTCTACATCGAGTGTACATGGGATTTTCAGGTGTATTCAATCAGCAGCATTCAGGTTTCTTGTTTGGCAATTTCCTAAATTTGTTCTGGGTTTGGTTGGCTTTGCCTTCTGCCTTTCCAAATTTTGTATTCTGACTCCATACAAAAAAGAGGTTAGGCAGAGTATTCATAATGATATAAAACACACAGCGCATTGGCGTTTCATGCTACAGGGAACTCGAGCAAAGTGAGTTTTTCTTTTTGGAAACAGAATTGTAACCATTTTGCCGAGGGTACAGCAAGAAATTCACTCCACATCGAGTGTAAATGGAATTTTTAGGTGTATTCAATCATAGCATTCAGGTTCCTTGATTGGCAACTTCCAAAATTTGTTCTGGGTTTGCGTTTGTTTTGCCTTCTTCCTTTCCAAATTTTGTATTCTGAATCCATACTAAAAAGAGGTTAGGCAGAGTATTTATAATGAAATAAAAGAACAGCACATTTGCGTTTCATTCATATACATCTACAGAAAACTCGACCAAGGTGAGATTTTGTGTTTTGGAAAAAAATGTAGCCATTTTGCCGAGGGGACTGCTAGGAATTCCCTCCAAATCGAGTGTGAATGGGATTTTCAGGTGTATTCAATCGTAGCATTCAGGTTCCTTGATAGGCAATTTCCTAAAATTTGTTCTGTGTTTGCGTTTGTTTTGCCTTCTCCCTTCCAAATTTTGAATACTGACTGCATACATATGTAGGTTAGGCAGAGTATTCATAATGAAATAAAAAACACAGCACATTGGCCTTTCATGCTTATAAATCTACAGAAAACTCGACCAAGGTGAGTTTTTGTGTTTTGGAACATGAAATTTTACCCTTTTGCCAAGGGGACAGCTAGGAATTCCCTCTACATCGAGTGTACATGGGATTTTCAGGTGTATTCAATCAGCAGCATTCAGGTTTCTTGTTTGACAATTTCCTAAATTTGTTCTGGGTTTGGTTGGCTTTGCCTTCTGCCTTTCCAAATTTTGTATTCTGACTCCATACAAAAAAGAGGTTAGGCAGAGTATTCATAATGATATAAAACACACAGCACATTGGCGTTTCATGCTACAGGGAACTCGAGCAAAGTGAGTTTTTCTTTTTGGAAACAGAATTGTAACCATTTTGCCGAGGGTACAGCAAGGAATTCCCTCCACATCGAGTGTGAATGGGATTTTCAGGTGTATTCAATCATAGCATTCAGGTTTCTTGTTTGGCAATTTCCTAAATTTGTTCTGGGTTTGGTTGGCTTTGCCTTCTGCCTTTCCAAATTTTGCATTCTGACTCCATACAAAAAAGAGGTTAGGCAGAGTATTCATAATGATATAAAACACACAGCACATTGGCGTTTCATGCTACAGGCAACTCGACCAAAGTGAGTTTTTCTTTTTGGAAACAGAATTGTAACCATTTTGCCGAGGGTACAGCAAGGAATTCCCTCCACATCGAGTGTAAATGGGATTTGTAGGTGTATTCAATCAGCAGCATTCAGGTTCCTTGATTGGCAATTTCCTAAAATTTGTTCTGGGTTTGCGTTTGTTTTGCCTTCTTCCTTTCCAAATTTTGTATTCTGACTCCATGCAAAAAAGAGGTTAGGCAGAGTATCCCTAAATGAAATAAAAAACACACCGCTTTGGCTTTTCATGCTTATAAAACTACAGAAATCTCGACCAAAGTGAGTTTTTGTGTTTTGGAAAAAGAACTTTTACATTTTTACCGATGGGTAAGCTAGGAATTCTCTCCACATGAAGTGTAAATGGGATTTTCAGGTGTATTCTTTCGGCAGCATTCGGGTGTCTTGATTGGCAATTTCCTCAATTGGTTCTAAGTTTGCTTTTGATTTTCTTTCTCCCTTTCCAAAATTTGTATTCTTACACCTTACAAAAGTGTGATTCGGCAGAATATTCCTAATGAAATGAAAAACACAGCACATTGGCGTTTCATGATAGGAAATCTACAGGCAACTCGACCAAAGTGAGTTTTTGTTTTTGGAAACAGAAATGTAATCATTTTACTGAGGGCACAGCAAGGATTTCCCTCCACATCGAGTGTAAATGGGATTTGTAGGTGTATTCAATCAGCAGCATTCAGGTTCCTTGATTGGCAATTACCTAAATTTGTTCTGGGTTTGCATTTGTTTTGCCTTCTTCCTTTCAAATTTTTGGATACTGACTGCATACAAAAAGTAGGTTAGGCAGACTATTCATAATGAAATAAAAAACACAGCACATTGGCGTTTCATGCTTATAAATCTACAGAAAACTCGACCAAGGTGAGTTTTTGTGTTTTGGAACATGAAATTTTACCCTTTTGCCAAGGGGACAGCTAGGAATTCCCTCTACATCGAGTGTACATGGGATTTTCAGGTGTATTCAATCAGCAGCATTCAGGTTTCTTGTTTGGCAATTTCCTAAATTTGTTCTGGGTTTGGTTGGCTTTGCCTTCTGCCTTTCCAAATTTTGTATTCTGACTCCATACAAAAAAGAGGTTAGGCAGAGTATTCATAATGATATAAAACACACAGCGCATTGGCGTTTCATGCTACAGGGAACTCGAGCAAAGTGAGTTTTTCTTTTTGGAAACAGAATTGTAACCATTTTGCCGAGGGTACAGCAAGAAATTCACTCCACATCGAGTGTAAATGGAATTTTTAGGTGTATTCAATCATAGCATTCAGGTTCCTTGATTGGCAACTTCCAAAATTTGTTCTGGGTTTGCGTTTGTTTTGCCTTCTTCCTTTCCAAATTTTGTATTCTGAATCCATACTAAAAAGAGGTTAGGCAGAGTATTTATAATGAAATAAAAGAACAGCACATTTGCGTTTCATTCATATACATCTACAGAAAACTCGACCAAGGTGAGATTTTGTGTTTTGGAAAAAAATGTAGCCATTTTGCCGAGGGGACTGCTAGGAATTCCCTCCAAATCGAGTGTGAATGGGATTTTCAGGTGTATTCAATCGTAGCATTCAGGTTCCTTGATAGGCAATTTCCTAAAATTTGTTCTGTGTTTGCGTTTGTTTTGCCTTCTCCCTTCCAAATTTTGAATACTGAATGCATACATATGTAGGTTAGGCAGAGTATTCATAATGAAATAAAAAACACAGCACATTGGCCTTTCATGCTTATAAATCTACAGAAAACTCGACCAAGGTGAGTTTTTGTGTTTTGGAACATGAAATTTTACCCTTTTGCCAAGGGGACAGCTAGGAATTCCCTCTACATCGAGTGTACATGGGATTTTCAGGTGTATTCAATCAGCAGCATTCAGGTTTCTTGTTTGACAATTTCCTAAATTTGTTCTGGGTTTGGTTGGCTTTGCCTTCTGCCTTTCCAAATTTTGTATTCTGACTCCATACAAAAAAGAGGTTAGGCAGAGTATTCATAATGATATAAAACACACAGCACATTGGCGTTTCATGCTACAGGGAACTCGAGCAAAGTGAGTTTTTCTTTTTGGAAACAGAATTGTAACCATTTTGCCGAGGGTACAGCAAGGAATTCCCTCCACATCGAGTGTGAATGGGATTTTCAGGTGTATTCAATCATAGCATTCAGGTTTCTTGTTTGGCAATTTCCTAAATTTGTTCTGGGTTTGGTTGGCTTTGCCTTCTGCCTTTCCAAATTTTGCATTCTGACTCCATACAAAAAAGAGGTTAGGCAGAGTATTCATAATGATATAAAACACACAGCACATTGGCGTTTCATGCTACAGGCAACTCGAGCAAAGTGAGTTTTTCTTTTTGGAAACAGAATTGTAACCATTTTGCCGAGGGTACAGCAAGGAATTCCCTCCACATCGAGTGTAAATGGGATTTTTAGGTGTATTCAATCAGCAGCATTCAGGTTCCTTGATTGGCAATTTCCTAAAATTTGTTCTGGGTTTGCGTTTGTTTTGCCTTCTTCCTTTCCAAATTTTGTATTCTGACTCCATGCAAAAAAGAGGTTAGGCAGAGTATCCCTAAATGAAATAAAAAACACACCGCTTTGGCTTTTCATGCTTATAAAACTACAGAAATCTCGACCAAAGTGAGTTTTTGTGTTTTGGAAAAAGAACTTTTACATTTTTACCGATGGGTAAGCTAGGAATTCTCTCCACATGAAGTGTAAATGGGATTTTCAGGTGTATTCTTTCGGCAGCATTCGGGTGTCTTGATTGGCAATTTCCTCAAGTGGTTCTAAGTTTGCTTTTGATTTTCTTTCTCCCTTTCCAAAATTTGTATTCTTACACCTTACAAAAGTGTGATTCGGCAGAATATTCCTAATGAAATGAAAAACACAGCACATTGGCGTTTCATGATAGGAAATCTACAGGCAACTCGACCAAAGTGAGTTTTTGTTTTTGGAAACAGAAATGTAATCATTTTACTGAGGGCACAGCAAGGATTTCCCTCCACATCGAGTGTAAATGGGATTTGTAGGTGTATTCAATCAGCAGCATTCAGGTTCCTTGATTGGCAATTACCTAAATTTGTTCTGGGTTTGCATTTGTTTTGCCTTCTTCCTTTCAAATTTTTGGATACTGACTGCATACAAAAAGTAGGTTAGGCAGACTATTCATAATGAAATAAAAAACACAGCACATTGGCGTTTCATGCTTATAAATCTACAGAAAACTCGACCAAGGTGAGTTTTTGTGTTTTGGAACATGAAATTTTACCCTTTTGCCAAGGGGACAGCTAGGAATTCCCTCTACATCGAGTGTACATGGGATTTTCAGGTGTATTCAATCAGCAGCATTCAGGTTTCTTGTTTGGCAATTTCCTAAATTTGTTCTGGGTTTGGTTGGCTTTGCCTTCTGCCTTTCCAAATTTTGTATTCTGACTCCATACAAAAAAGAGGTTAGGCAGAGTATTCATAATGATATAAAACACACAGCGCATTGGCGTTTCATGCTACAGGGAACTCGAGCAAAGTGAGTTTTTCTTTTTGGAAACAGAATTGTAACCATTTTGCCGAGGGTACAGCAAGAAATTCACTCCACATCGAGTGTAAATGGAATTTTTAGGTGTATTCAATCATAGCATTCAGGTTCCTTGATTGGCAACTTCCAAAATTTGTTCTGGGTTTGCGTTTGTTTTGCCTTCTTCCTTTCCAAATTTTGTATTCTGAATCCATACTAAAAAGAGGTTAGGCAGAGTATTTATAATGAAATAAAAGAACAGCACATTTGCGTTTCATTCATATACATCTACAGAAAACTCGACCAAGGTGAGATTTTGTGTTTTGGAAAAAAATGTAGCCATTTTGCCGAGGGGACTGCTAGGAATTCCCTCCAAATCGAGTGTGAATGGGATTTTCAGGTGTATTCAATCGTAGCATTCAGGTTCCTTGATAGGCAATTTCCTAAAATTTGTTCTGTGTTTGCGTTTGTTTTGCCTTCTCCCTTCCAAATTTTGAATACTGAATGCATACATATGTAGGTTAGGCAGAGTATTCATAATGAAATAAAAAACACAGCACATTGGCCTTTCATGCTTATAAATCTACAGAAAACTCGACCAAGGTGAGTTTTTGTGTTTTGGAACATGAAATTTTACCCTTTTGCCAAGGGGACAGCTAGGAATTCCCTCTACATCGAGTGTACATGGGATTTTCAGGTGTATTCAATCAGCAGCATTCAGGTTTCTTGTTTGACAATTTCCTAAATTTGTTCTGGGTTTGGTTGGCTTTGCCTTCTGCCTTTCCAAATTTTGTATTCTGACTCCTTACAAAAAAGAGGTTAGGCAGAGTATTCATAATGATATAAAACACACAGCACATTGGCGTTTCATGCTACAGGGAACTCGAGCAAAGTGAGTTTTTCTTTTTGGAAACAGAATTGTAACCATTTTGCCGAGGGTACAGCAAGGAATTCCCTCCACATCGAGTGTGAATGGGATTTTCAGGTGTATTCAATCATAGCATTCAGGTTTCTTGTTTGGCAATTTCCTAAATTTGTTCTGGGTTTGGTTGGCTTTGCCTTCTGCCTTTCCAAATTTTGCATTCTGACTCCATACAAAAAAGAGGTTAGGCAGAGTATTCATAATGATATAAAACACACAGCACATTGGCGTTTCATGCTACAGGCAACTCGACCAAAGTGAGTTTTTCTTTTTGGAAACAGAATTGTAACCATTTTGCCGAGGGTACAGCAAGGAATTCCCTCCACATCGAGTGTAAATGGGATTTGTAGGTGTATTCAATCAGCAGCATTCAGGTTCCTTGATTGGCAATTTCCTAAAATTTGTTCTGGGTTTGCGTTTGTTTTGCCTTCTTCCTTTCCAAATTTTGTATTCTGACTCCATGCAAAAAAGAGGTTAGGCAGAGTATCCCTAAATGAAATAAAAAACACACCGCTTTGGCTTTTCATGCTTATAAAACTACAGAAATCTCGACCAAAGTGAATTTTTGTGTTTTGGAAAAAGAACTTTTACATTTTTACCGAGGTTTAAGCTAGGAATTTTCTACACATGAAGTGTAAATGGGATTTTCAGGGGTATTCTTTCGGCAGCATTCGGGTGTCTTGATTGGCAACTTCCAAAATTTGTTCTGGGTTTGCGTTTGTTTTGCCTTCTTCCTTTCCAAATTTTGTATTCTGAATCCATACTAAAAAGAGGTTAGGCAGAGTATTTATAATGAAATAAAAGAACAGCACATTTGCGTTTCATTCATATAAATCTACAGAAAACTCGACCAAGGTGAGATTTTGTGTTTTGGAAAAAAATGTAGCCATTTTGCCGAGGGGACTGCTAGGAATTCCCTCCAAATCGAGTGTGAATGGGATTTTCAGGTGTATTCAATCCTAGCATTCAGGTTCCTTGATAGGCAATTTCCTAAAATTTGTTCTGTGTTTGCGTTTGTTTTGCCTTCTTGCTTCCAAATTTTGAATACTGACTGCATACAAAAAGTAGGTTAGGCAGAGTATTCATAATGAAATAAAAAACACAGCACAATGGCCTTTCATGCTTATAAATCTACAGAAAACTCGACCAAGGTGAGTTTTTGTGTTTTGGATCATGAAATTTTACCCTTTTTCCAAGGGGACAGCTAGGAATTCCCTCCACATCGAGTGTGAATGGGATTTTCAGGTGTATTCATTCATAGCATTCAGGTTTCTTGTTTGGCAATTTCCTAAATTTGTTCTGGGTTTGGTTGGCTTTGCCTTCTGGCTTTCCAAATTTTGCATTCTGACTCCATACAAAAAAGAGGTTAGGCAGAGTATTCATAATGATATAAAACACACAGCACATTGGCGTTTCATGCTAGGAAATCTAGAGGCAACTCGACCAAAGTGAGTTTTTGTTTTTGGAAACAGAAATGTTATCATTTTGCCGAGGGCACAGCAAGGATTTCCCTCCACATCGAGTGTAAATGGGATTTGTAGGTGTATTCAATCAGCAGCATTCAGGTGTCTTGATTGGCAATTTCCTCAAGTGGTTCTAAGTTTGCTTTTGATTTTCTTTCTCCCTTTCCAAAATTTGTATTCTTACACCTTACAAAAGTGTGATTCGGCAGAATATTCCTAATGAAATGAAAAACACAGCACATTGGCGTTTCATGATAGGAAATCTACAGGCAACTCGACCAAAGTGAGTTTTTGTTTTTGGAAACAGAAATGTAATCATTTTACTGAGGGCACAGCAAGGATTTCCCTCCACATCGAGTGTAAATGGGATTTGTAGGTGTATTCAATCAGCAGCATTCAGGTTCCTTGATTGGCAATTACCTAAATTTGTTCTGGGTTTGCATTTGTTTTGCCTTCTTCCTTTCAAATTTTTGGATACTGACTGCATACAAAAAGTAGGTTAGGCAGACTATTCATAATGAAATAAAAAACACAGCACATTGGCGTTTCATGCTTATAAATCTACAGAAAACTCGACCAAGGTGAGTTTTTGTGTTTTGGAACATGAAATTTTACCCTTTTGCCAAGGGGACAGCTAGGAATTCCCTCTACATCGAGTGTACATGGGATTTTCAGGTGTATTCAATCAGCAGCATTCAGGTTTCTTGTTTGGCAATTTCCTAAATTTGTTCTGGGTTTGGTTGGCTTTGCCTTCTGCCTTTCCAAATTTTGTATTCTTACTCCATACAAAAAAGAGGTTAGGCAGAGTATTCATAATGATATAAAACACACAGCGCATTGGCGTTTCATGCTACAGGGAACTCGAGCAAAGTGAGTTTTTCTTTTTGGAAACAGAATTGTAACCATTTTGCTGAGGGTACAGCAAGAAATTCACTCCACATCGAGTGTAAATGGAATTTTTAGGTGTATTCAATCATAGCATTCAGGTTCCTTGATTGGCAACTTCCAAAATTTGTTCTGGGTTTGCGTTTCTTTTGCCTTCTTCCTTTCCAAATTTTGTATTCTGAATCCATACTAAAAAGAGGTTAGGCAGAGTATTTATAATGAAATAAAAGAACAGCACATTTGCGTTTCATTCATATAAATCTACAGAAAACTCGACCAAGGTGAGATTTTGTGTTTTGGAAAAAAATGTAGCCATTTTGCCGAGGGGACTGCTAGGAATTCCCTCCAAATCGAGTGTGAATGGGATTTTCAGGTGTATTCAATCCTAGCATTCAGGTTCCTTGATAGGCAATTTCCTAAAATTTGTTCTGTGTTTGCGTTTGTTTTGCCTTCTTGCTTCCAAATTTTGAATACTGACTGCATACAAAAAGTAGGTTAGGCAGAGTATTCATAATGAAATAAAAAACACAGCACAATGGCCTTTCATGCTTATAAATCTACAGAAAACTCGACCAAGGTGAGTTTTTGTGTTTTGGAACATGAAATTTTACCCTTTTTCCAAGGGGACAGCTAGGAATTCCCTCCACATCGAGTGTGAATGGGATTTTCAGGTGTATTCAATCATAGCATTCAGGTTTCTTGTTTGGCAATTTCCTAAATTTGTTCTGGGTTTGGTTGGCTTTGCCTTCTGGCTTTCCAAATTTTGCATTCTGACTCCATACAAAAAAGAGGTTAGGCAGAGTATTCATAATGATATAAAACACACAGCACATTGGCGTTTCATGCTAGGAAATCTAGAGGCAACTCGACCAAAGTGAGTTTTTGTTTTTGGAAACAGAAATGTTATCATTTTGCCGAGGGCACAGCAAGGATTTCCCTCCACATCGAGTGTAAATGGGATTTGTAGGTGTATTCAATCAGCAGCATTCAGGTGTCTTGATTGGCAATTTCCTCAAGTGGTTCTAAGTTTGCTTTTGATTTTCTTTCTCCCTTTCCAAAATTTGTATTCTTACACCTTACAAAAGTGTGATTCGGCAGAATATTCCTAATGAAATGAAAAACACAGCACATTGGCGTTTCATGATAGGAAATCTACAGGCAACTCGACCAAAGTGAGTTTTTGTTTTTGGAAACAGAAATGTAATCATTTTACTGAGGGCACAGCAAGGATTTCCCTCCACATCGAGTGTAAATGGGATTTGTAGGTGTATTCAATCAGCAGCATTCAGGTTCCTTGATTGGCAATTACCTAAATTTGTTCTGGGTTTGCATTTGTTTTGCCTTCTTCCTTTCAAATTTTTGGATACTGACTGCATACAAAAAGTAGGTTAGGCAGACTATTCATAATGAAATAAAAAACACAGCACATTGGCGTTTCATGCTTATAAATCTACAGAAAACTCGACCAAGGTGAGTTTTTGTGTTTTGGAACATGAAATTTTTCCCTTTTGCCAAGGGGACAGCTAGGAATTCCCTCTACATCGAGTGTACATGGGATTTTCAGGTGTATTCAATCAGCAGCATTCAGGTTTCTTGTTTGGCAATTTCCTAAATTTGTTCTGGGTTTGGTTGGCTTTGCCTTCTGCCTTTCCAAATTTTGTATTCTTACTCCATACAAAAAAGAGGTTAGGCAGAGTATTCATAATGATATAAAACACACAGCGCATTGGCGTTTCATGCTACAGGGAACTCGAGCAAAGTGAGTTTTTCTTTTTGGAAACAGAATTGTAACCATTTTGCCGAGGGTACAGCAAGAAATTCACTCCACATCTAGTGTAAATGGAATTTTTAGGTGTATTCAATCATAGCATTCAGGTTCCTTGATTGGCAACTTCCAAAATTTGTTCTGGGTTTGCGTTTCTTTTGCCTTCTTCCTTTCCAAATTTTGTATTCTGAATCCATACTAAAAAGAGGTTAGGCAGAGTATTTATAATGAAATAAAAGAACAGCACATTTGCGTTTCATTCATATAAATCTACAGAAAACTCGACCAAGGTGAGATTTTGTGTTTTGGAAAAAAATGTAGCCATTTTGCCGAGGGGACTGCTAGGAATTCCCTCCAAATCGAGTGTGAATGGGATTTTCAGGTGTATTCAATCCTAGCATTCAGGTTCCTTGATAGGCAATTTCCTAAAATTTGTTCTGTGTTTGCGTTTGTTTTGCCTTCTTGCTTCCAAATTTTGAATACTGACTGCATACAAAAAGTAGGTTAGGCAGAGTATTCATAATGAAATAAAAAACACAGCACAATGGCCTTTCATGCTTATAAATCTACAGAAAACTCGACCAAGGTGAGTTTTTGTGTTTTGGAACATGAAATTTTACCCTTTTTCCAAGGGGACAGCTAGGAATTCCCTCCACATCGAGTGTGAATGGGATTTTCAGGTGTATTCAATCATAGCATTCAGGTTTCTTGTTTGGCAATTTCCTAAATTTGTTCTGGGTTTGGTTGGCTTTGCCTTCTGGCTTTCCAAATTTTGCATTCTGACTCCATACAAAAAAGAGGTTAGGCAGAGTATTCATAATGATATAAAACACACAGCACATTGGCGTTTCATGCTAGGAAATCTAGAGGCAACTCGACCAAAGTGAGTTTTTGTTTTTGGAAACAGAAATGTTATCATTTTGCCGAGGGCACAGCAAGGATTTCCCTCCACATCGAGTGTAAATGGGATTTGTAGGTGTATTCAATCAGCAGCATTCAGGTTCCTTGATTGGCAATTACCTAAATTTGTTCTGGGTTTGCATTTGTTTTGCCTTCTTCCTTTCAAATTTTTGGATACTGACTGCATACAAAAAGTAGGTTAGGCAGACTATTCATAATGAAATAAAAAACACAGCACATTGGCGTTTCATGCTTATAAATCTACAGAAAACTCGACCAAGGTGAGTTTTTGTGTTTTGGAACATGAAATTTTACCCTTTTGCCAAGGGGACAGCTAGGAATTCCCTCTACATCGAGTGTACATGGGATTTTCAGGTGTATTCAATCAGCAGCATTCAGGTTTCTTGTTTGGCAATTTCCTAAATTTGTTCTGGGTTTGGTTGGCTTTGCCTTCTGCCTTTCCAAATTTTGTATTCTGACTCCATACAAAAAAGAGGTTAGGCAGAGTATTCCTAATGATATAAAACACACAGCACATTGGCGTTTCATGCTACAGGCAACTCGACCAAAGTGAGTTTTTCTTTTTGGAAACAGAATTGTAACCATTTTGCCGAGGGTACAGCAAGGAATTCCCTCCACATCGAGTGTGAATGGGATTTTCAGGTGTATTCAATCATAGCATTCAGGTTTCTTGTTTGGCAATTTCCTAAATTTGTTCTGGGTTTGGTTGGCTTTGCCTTCTGCCTTTCCAAATTTTGTATTCTGACTCCATACAAAAAAGAGGTTAGGCAGAGTATTCATAATGATATAAAACACACAGCACATTGGCGTTTCATGCTACAGGCAACTCGACCAAAGTGAGTTTTTCTTTTTGGAAACAGAATTGTAACCATTTTGCCGAGGGTACAGCAAGGAATTCCCTCCACATCGAGTGTAAATGGGATTTTTAGGTGTATTCAATCAGCAGCATTCAGGTTCCTTGATTGGCAATTTCCTAAAATTTGTTCTGGGTTTGCGTTTGTTTTGCCTTCTTCCTTTCCAAATTTTGTATTCTGACTCCATGCAAAAAAGAGGTTAGGCAGAGTATCCCTAAATGAAATAAAAAACACACCGCTTTGGCTTTTCATGCTTATAAAACTACAGAAATCTCGACCAAAGTGAATTTTTGTGTTTTGGAAAAAGAACTTTTACATTTTTACCGAGGTTTAAGCTAGGAATTTTCTACACATGAAGTGTAAATGGGATTTTCAGGTGTATTCTTTCGGCAGCATTCGGGTGTCTTGATTGGCAACTTCCAAAATTTGTTCTGGGTTTGCGTTTGTTTTGCCTTCTTCCTTTCCAAATTTTGTATTCTGAATCCATACTAAAAAGAGGTTAGGCAGAGTATTTATAATGAAATATAAGAACAGCACATTTGCGTTTCATTCATATAAATCTACAGAAAACTCGACCAAGGTGAGATTTTGTGTTTTGGAAAAAAATGTAGCCATTTTGCCGAGGGGACTGCTAGGAATTCCCTCCAAATCGAGTGTGAATGGGATTTTCAGGTGTATTCAATCCTAGCATTCAGGTTCCTTGATAGGCAATTTCCTAAAATTTGTTCTGTGTTTGCGTTTGTTTTGCCTTCTTGCTTCCAAATTTTGAATACTGACTGCATACAAAAAGTAGGTTAGGCAGAGTATTCATAATGAAATAAAAAACACAGCACAATGGCCTTTCATGCTTATAAATCTACAGAAAACTCGACCAAGGTGAGTTTTTGTGTTTTGGAACATGAAATTTTACCCTTTTTCCAAGGGGACAGCTAGGAATTCCCTCCACATCGAGTGTGAATGGGATTTTCAGGTGTATTCAATCATAGCATTCAGGTTTCTTGTTTGGCAATTTCCTAAATTTGTTCTGGGTTTGGTTGGCTTTGCCTTCTGGCTTTCCAAATTTTGCATTCTGACTCCATACAAAAAAGAGGTTAGGCAGAGTATTCATAATGATATAAAACACACAGCACATTGGCGTTTCATGCTAGGAAATCTAGAGGCAACTCGACCAAAGTGAGTTTTTGTTTTTGCAAACAGAAATGTTATCATTTTGCCGAGGGCACAGCAAGGATTTCCCTCCACATCGAGTGTAAATGGGATTTGTAGGTGTATTCAATCAGCAGCATTCAGGTTCCTTGATTGGCAATTACCTAAATTTGTTCTGGGTTTGCATTTGTTTTGCCTTCTTCCTTTCAAATTTTTGGATACTGACTGCATACAAAAAGTAGGTTAGGCAGAGTATTCATAATGAAATAAAAAACACAGCACATTGACGTTTCATGCTTATAAATCTACAGAAAACTCGAGCAAGGTGAGTTTTTGTGTTTTGGAACATGAAATTTTACCCTTTTGCCAAGGGGACAGCTAGGAATTCCCTCTACATCGAGTGTACATGGGATTTTCAGGTGTATTCAATCAGCAGCATTCAGGTTTCTTGTTTGGCAATTTCCTAAATTTGTTCTGGGTTTGATTGGCTTTGCCTTCTGCCTTTCCAAATTTTGTATTCTGACTCCATACAAAAAAGAGGTTAGGCAGAGTATTCCTAATGATATAAAACACACAGCACATTGGCGTTTCATGCTACAGGGAACTCGAGCAAAGTGAGTTTTTCTTTTTGGAAACAGAATTGTAACCATTTTGCCGAGGGTACAGCAAGGAATTCCCTCCACATCGAGTGTAAATGGGATTTTTAGGTGTATTCAATCAGCAGCATTCAGGTTCCTTGATTGGCAATTTCCTAAAATTTGTTCTGGGTTTGCGTTTGTTTTGCCTTCTTCCTTTCCAAATTTTGTATTCTGACTCCATGCAAAAAAGAGGTTAGGCAGAGTATCCCTAAATGAAATAAAAAACACACCGCTTTGGCTTTTCATGCTTATAAAACTACAGAAATCTCGACCAAAGTGAATTTTTGTGTTTTGGAAAAAGAACTTTTACATTTTTACCGAGGTTTAAGCTAGGAATTTTCTACACATGAAGTGTAAATGGGATTTTCAGGTGTATTCTTTCGGCAGCTTTCGGGTGTCTTGATTGGCAACTTCCTAAATTTGTTCTGGGTTTGCGTTTGTTTTGCCTTCTTCCTTTCCAAATTTTGTATTCTGAATCCATACTAAAAAGAGGTTAGGCAGAGTATTTATAATGAAATAAAAGAACAGCACATTTGCGTTTCATTCATATAAATCTACAGAAAACTAGACCAAGGTGAGATTTTGTGTTTTGGAAAAAAATGTAGCCATTTTGCCGAGGGGACTGCTAGGAATTCCCTCCAAATCGAGTGTGAATGGGATTTTCAGGTGTATTCAATCGTAGCATTCAGGTTCCTTGATAGGCAATTTCCTAAAATTTGTTCTGTGTTTGCGTTTGTTTTGCCTTCTTGCTTCCAAATTTTGAATACTGACTGCATACAAAAAGTAGGTTAGGCAGCTTATTCATAATGGAATAAAAAACACAGCACATTGGCGTTTCATGCTTATAAATCTACAGAAAACTCGACCAAGGTGAGTTTTTGTGTTTTGGAACATGAAATTTTACCCTTTTGCCAAGGGGACAGCTAGGAATTCCCTCTACATCGAGTGTAAATGGGATTTTCAGGTGTATTCAATCAGCAGCATTCAGGTTTCTTGTTTGGCAATTTCCTAAATTTGTTCTGGGTTTGGTTGGCTTTGCCTTCTTCCTTTCCTAATTTTGCATTCTGACTCCATACAAAAAAGAGGTTAGGCAGAGGATTCATAATGATATAAAACACACAGCGCTTTGGCCTTTCATGCTACAGGGAACTCGAGCAAAGTGAGTTTTTCTTTTTGGAAACAGAATTGTAACCATTTTGCCAAGGGTACAGCAAGGGATTCCCTCCACATCGAGTGTAAATGGGATTTTTAGGTGTATTCAATCATAGCATTCAGGTTCCTTGATTGGCAACTTCCAAAATTTGTTCTGGGTTTGCGTTTGTTTTACCTTCTTCCTTTCCAAATTTTGTATTCTGAATCCATACTAAAAAGAGGTTGGGGGAAGTATTTATAATGAAATAAAAGAGCAGCACATTTGCGTTTCATTCATATAAATCTACAGAAAACTAGACCAAGGTGAGATTTTGTGTTTTGGAAAAAAATGTAGCCATTTTGCCGAGGGGACTGCTAGGAATTCCCTCCAAATCGAGTGTGAATGGGATTTTCAGGTGTATTCAATCGTAGCATTCAGGTTCCTTGATAGGCAATTTCCTAAAATTTGTTTTGTGTTTGCGTTTGTTTTGCCTTCTCCCTCCAAATTTTGATTACTGAATGCATACATATGTAGGTTAGGCAGAGTATTCATAATGAAATAAAAAACACAGCACATTGGCGTTTCATGCTTATAAATCTACAGAAAACTCGACCAAGGTGAGTTTTTGTGTTTTGGAACATGAAATTTTACCCTTTTGCCAAGGGGACAGCTAGGAATTCCCTCTACATCGAGTGTACATGGGATTTTCAGGTGTATTCAATCAGCAGCATTCAGGTTTCTTGTTTGGCAATTTCCTAAATTTGTTCTGGGTTTGGTTGGCTTTGCCTTCTGCCTTTCCAAATTTTGTATTCTGACTCCATACAAAAAAGAGGTTAGGCATAGTATTCATAATGATATAAAACACACAGCACATTGGCGTTTCATGCTACAGGCAACTCGACCAAAGTGAGTTTTTCTTTTTGGAAACAGAATTGTTACCATTTTGCCGAGGGTACAGCAAGGAATTCCCTCCACATCGAGTGTGAATGGGATTTTTAGGTGTATTCAATCATAGCATTCAGGTTTCTTGTTTGGCAATTTCCTAAATTTGTTCTGGGTTTGGTTGGCTTTGCCTTCTGCCTTTCCAAATTTTGCATTCTGACTCCATACAAAAAAGAGGTTAGGCAGAGTATTCATAATGATATAAAACACACAGCACATTGGCGTTTCATGCTAGGAAATCTAGAGGCAACTCGACCAAAGTGAGTTTTTGTTTTTGGAAACAGAAATGTTATCATTTTGCCGAGGGCACAGCAAGGATTTCCCTCCACATCGAGTGTAAATGGGATTTGTAGGTGTATTCAATCAGCAGCATTCAGGTTCCTTGATTGGCAATTACCTAAATTTGTTCTGGGTTTGCATTTGTTTTGCCTTCTTCCTTTCAAATTTTTGGATACTGACTGCATACAAAAAGTAGGTTAGGCAGAGTATTCATAATGAAATAAAAAACACAGCACATTGACGTTTCATGCTTATAAATCTACAGAAAACTCGAGCAAGGTGAGTTTTTGTGTTTTGGAACATGAAATTTTACCCTTTTGCCAAGGGGACAGCTAGGAATTCCCTCTACATCGAGTGTACATGGGATTTTCAGGTGTATTCAATCAGCAGCATTCAGGTTTCTTGTTTGGCAATTTCCTAAATTTGTTCTGGGTTTGATTGGCTTTGCCTTCTGCCTTTCCAAATTTTGTATTCTGACTCCATACAAAAAAGAGGTTAGGCAGAGTATTCCTAATGATATAAAACACACAGCACATTGGCGTTTCATGCTACAGGCAACTCGACCAAAGTGAGTTTTTCTTTTTGGAAACAGAATTGTAACCATTTTGCCCAGGGTACAGCAAGGAATTCCCTCCACATCGAGTGTAAATGGGATTTTTAGGTGTATTCAATCAGCAGCATTCAGGTTCCTTGATTGGCAATTTCCTAAAATTTGTTCTGGGTTTGCGTTTGTTTTGCCTTCTTCCTTTCCAAATTTTGTATTCTGACTCCATGCAAAAAAGAGGTTAGGCAGAGTATCCCTAAATGAAATAAAAAACACACCGCTTTGGCTTTTCATGCTTATAAAACTACAGAAATCTCGACCAAAGTGAATTTTTGTGTTTTGGAAAAAGAACTTTTACATTTTTACCGAGTTTTAAGCTAGGAATTTTCTACACATGAAGTGTAAATGGGATTTTCAGGTGTATTCTTTCGGCAGCATTCGGGTGTCTTGATTGGCAACTTCCAAAATTTGTTCTGGGTTTGCGTTTGTTTTGCCTTCTTCCTTTCCAAATTTTGTATTCTGAATCCATACTAAAAAGAGGTTAGGCAGAGTATTTATAATGAAATAAAAGAGCAGCACATTTGCGTTTCATTCATATAAATCTACAGAAAACTCGACCAAGGTGAGATTTTGTGTTTTGGAAAAAAATGTAGCCATTTTGACGAGGGGACTGCTAGGAATTCCCTCCAAATCGAGTGTGAATGGGATTTTCAGATGTATTCAATCGTAGCATTCAGGTTCCTTGATAGGCAATTTCCTAAAATTTGTTTTGTGTTTGCGTTTGTTTTGCCTTCTCCCTCCAAATTTTGATTACTGAATGCATACATATGTAGGTTAGGCAGAGTATTCATAATGAAATAAAAAACACAGCACATTGGCGTTTCATGCTTATAAATCTACAGAAAACTCGACCAAGGTTAGTTTTTGTGTTTTGGAACATGAAATTTTACCCTTTTGCCAAGGGGACAGCTAGGAATTCCCTCTACATCGAGTGTACATGGGATTTTCAGGTGTATTCAATCAGCAGCATTCAGGTTTCTTGTTTGGCAATTTCCTAAATTTGTTCTGGGTTTGGTTGGCTTTGCCTTCTGCCTTTCCAAATTTTGTATTCTGACTCCATACAAAAAAGAGGTTAGGCATAGTATTCATAATGATATAAAACACACAGCACATTGGCGTTTCATGCTACAGGCAACTCGACCAAAGTGAGTTTTTCTTTTTGGAAACAGAATTGTTACCATTTTGCCGAGGGTACAGCAAGGAATTCCCTCCACATCGAGTGTGAATGGGATTTTTAGGTGTATTCAATCATAGCATTCAGGTTTCTTGTTTGGCAATTTCCTAAATTTGTTCTGGGTTTGGTTGGCTTTGCCTTCTGCCTTTCCAAATTTTGCATTCTGACTCCATACAAAAAAGAGGTTAGGCAGAGTATTCATAATGATATAAAACACACAGCACATTGGCGTTTCATGATACAGGCAACTCGACCAAAGTGAGTTTTTCTTTTTGGAAACAGAATTGTAACCATTTTGCCGAGGGTACAGCAAGGAATTCCCTCCACATCGAGTGTAAATGGGATTGTTAGGTGTATTCAATCAGCAGCATTCAGGTTCCTTGATTGGCAATTACCTAAATTTGTTCTGGGTTTGCATTTGTTTTGCCTTCTTCCTTTCAAATTTTTGGATACTGACTGGATACAAAAAGTAGGTTAGGCAGATTATTCATAATGAAATAAAAAACACAGCACATTAGCGTTTCATGATTTTAAATCTAGAGAAAAATCAACAAAGGTGAGTTTTTGTGTTTTGGAACATGAAATTTACCCTTTTGCCGAGGGTACAGCAAGGAATTCCCTCCTCATCGAGTGTAAATGGGATTTTTAGGTGTATTCAATCATAGCATTCAGGTTCCTTGATTGGCAATTTCCTAAAATTTGTTCTGGGTTTGCGTTTCTTTTGCCTTCTTCCTTTCCAAATTTTGTATTCTGAATCCATACTAAAAAGAGGTTAGGCAGAGTATTTATAATGAAATAAAAGAACAGCACATTTGCGTTTCATTCATATAAATCTACAGAAAACTCGAACAAGGTGAGATTTTGTGTTTTGGAAAAAAATGTAGCCATTTTGCCGAGGGGACTGCTAGGAATTCCCTCCAAATCGAGTGTGAATGGGATTTTCAGGTGTATTCAATCATAGCATTCAGGTTCCTTGATAGGCAATTTCCTAAAATTTGTTTTGTGTTTGCGTTTGTTTTGCCTTCTTGCTTCCAAATTTTGAATACTGACTGCATACAAAAAGTAGGTTAGGCAGAGTATTCATAATGAAATAAAAAACACAGCACATTGGCCTTTCATGCTTATAAATCTACAGAAAACTCGACCAAGGTGAGTTTTTGTGTTTTGGAACATGAAATTTTACCCTTTTGCCGAGGGTACAGCAAGGAATTCCCTCCACATTGAATGTAAATGGGATTTTTAGGTGTATTCAATCATAGCATTCAGGTTCCTTGATTGGCAATTTCCTAAAATTTATTCTGGGTTTGCGTTTGTTTTGCCTTCTTCCTTTCCAAATGTTGTATTCTGAATCCATACTAAAAAGAGGTTAGGCAGAGTATTTATAATGAAATAAAAGAACAGCACATTTGCGTTTCATTCATATAAATCTACAGAAAACTCGACCAAGGTGAGATTTTGTGTTTTGGAAAAAAATGTAGCCATTTTGCCGAGGGGACTGCTAGGAATTCCCTCCAAATCGAGTGTGAATGGGATTTTCAGGTGTATTCAATCGTAGCATTCAGGTTCCTTGATAGGCAATTTCCTAAAATTTGTTCTGTGTTTGCGTTTGTTTTGCCTTCTTGCTTCCAAATTTTGAATACTGACTGCATACAAAAAGTAGGTTAGGCAGCTTATTCATAATGGAATAAAAAACACAGCACATTGGCGTTTCATGCTTATAAATCTACAGAAAACTCGACCAAGGTGAGTTTTTGTGTTTTGGAACATGAAATTTTACCCTTTTGCCAAGGGGACAGCTAGGAATTCCCTCTACATCGAGTGTAAATGGGATTTTCGGGTGTATTCAATCAGCAGCATTCAGGTTTCTTGTTTGGCAATTTCCTAAATTTGTTCTGGGTTTGGTTGGCTTTGCCTTCTTCCTTTCCTAATTTTGTATTCTGACTCCATACAAAAAAGAGGTTAGGCAGAGTATTCATAATGATATAAAACACACAGCGCATTGGCGTTTCATGCTACAGGGAACTCGAGCAAAGTGAGTTTTTCTTTTTGGAAACAGAATTGTAACCATTTTGCCGAGGGTACAGCGAGGAATTCCCTCCACATCGAGTGTAAATGGGATTTTTAGGTGTATTCAATCAGCAGCATTCAGGTTCCTTGATTGGCAATTTCCTAAAATTTGTTCTGGGTTTGCGTTTGTTTTGCCTTCTTCCTTTCCAAATTTTGTATTCTGACTCCATGCAAAAAAGAGGTTAGGCAGAGTATCCCTCAATGAAATAAAAAACACACCGCTTTGGCTTTTCATGCTTATAAAACTACAGAAATCTCGACCAAAGTGAATTTTTGTGTTTTGGAAAAAGAACTTTTACATTTTTACCGAGGTTTAAGCTAGGAATTTTCTACACATGAAGTGTAAATGGGATTTTCAGGTGTATTCTTTCGGCAGCATTTGGGTGTCTTGATTGGCAACTTCCAAAATTTGTTCTGGGTTTGCGTTTGTTTTGCCTTCTTCCTTTCCAAATTTTGTATTCTGAATCCATACTAAAAAGAGGTTAGGCAGAGTATTTATAATGAAATAAAAGAACAGCACATTTGCGTTTCATTCATATAAATCTACAGAAAACTCGACCAAGGTGAGATTTTGTGTTTTGGAAAAAAATGTAGCCATTTTGCCGAGGGGACTGCTAGGAATTCCCTCCAAATCGAGTGTGAATGGGATTTTCAGGTGTATTCAATCGTAGCATTCAGGTTCCTTGATAGGCAATTTCCTAAAATTTGTTCTGTGTTTGCGTTTGTTTTGCCTTCTTCCTTCCAAATTTTGAATACTGACTGCATACAAAAAGTAGGTTAGGCAGAGTATTCATAATGAAATAAAAAACACAGCACATTGGCGTTTCATGCTTATAAATCTACAGAAAACTCGACCAAGGTGAGTTTTTGTGTTTTGGAACATGAAATTTTACCCTTTTGCCAAGGGGACAGCTAGGAATTCCCTCTACATCGAGTGTAAATGGGATTTTCGGGTGTATTCAATCAGCAGCATTCAGGTTTCTTGTTTGGCAATTTCCTAAATTTGTTCTGGGTTTGGTTGGCTTTGCCTTCTTCCTTTCCTAATTTTGTATTCTGACTCCATACAAAAAAGAGGTTAGGCAGAGTATTCATAATGATATAAAACACACAGCACATTGGCGTTTCATGCTAGGAAATCTAGAGGCAACTCGACCAAAGTGAGTTTTTGTTTTTGGAAACAGAAATGTTATCATTTTGCCGAGGGCACAGCAAGGATTTCCCTCCACATCGAGTGTAAATGGGATTTGTAGGTGTATTCAATCAGCAGCATTCAGGTTCCTTGATTGGCAATTACCTAAATTTGTTCTGGGTTTGCATTTGTTTTGCCTTCTTCCTTTCAAATTTTTGGATACTGACTGGATACAAAAAGTAGGTTAGGCAGAGTATTCATAATGAAGTAAAAAACACAGCACATTGGCGTTTCATGATTATAAATCTACAGAAAACTCGACCAAGGTGAGTTTTTGTGTTTTGGAACATGAAATTTTACCCTTTTGCCAAGGGGACAGCTAGGAATTCCCTCTACATCGAATGTACATGGGATTTTCAGGTGTATTCAATCAGCAGCATTCAGGTTTCTTGTTTGGCAATTTCCTAAATTTGTTCTGGGTTTGGTTGGCTTTGCTTTCTGCCTTTCCAAATTTTGCATTCTGACTCCATACAAAAAAGAGGTTAGGCAGAGTATTCATAATGATATAAAACACACAGCACATTGTCGTTTCATGCTACAGGCAATTCGACCAAAGTGAGTTTTTCTTTTTGGAAACAGAATTGTAACCATTTTGACGAGGGTACAGCAAGGAATTCCCTCCACATCGAGTGTAAATGGGATTTTTAGGTGTATTCAATCAGCAGCATTCAGGTTCCTTGATTGGCAATTTCCTAAAATTTGTTCTGGGTTTGCGTTTGTTTTGCCTTCCTCCTTTCCAAATTTTGTATTCTGACTCCATGCAAAAAGGAGGTTAGGCAGAGTATCCCTAAATGAAATAAAAAACACACCGCTTTGGCTTTTCATGCTTATAAAACTACAGAAATCTCGACCAAAGTGAATTTTTGTGTTTTGGAAAAAGAACTTTTACATGTTTACCGAGGTTTAAGCAAGGAATTTTCTACACATGAAGTGTAAATGGGATTTTCAGGTGTATTCTTTCGGCAGCATTCGGGTGTCTTGATTGGCAACTTCCAAAATTTGTTCTGGGTTTGCGTTTGTTTTGCCTTCTTCCTTTCCAAATTTTGTATTCTGAATCCATACTAAAAAGAGGTTAGGCAGAGTATTTATAATGAAATAAAAGAACAGCACATTTGCGTTTCATTCATATAAATCTACAGAAAACTCGACCAAGGTGAGATTTTGTGTTTTGGAAAAAAATGTAGCCATTTTGCCGAGGGGACTGCTAGGAATTCCCTCCAAATCGAGTGTGAATGGGATTTTCAGGTGTATTCAATCATAGCATTCAGGTTCCTTGATAGGCAATTTCCTAAAATTTGTTCTGTGTTTGCGTTTGTTTTGCCTTCTCCCTTCCAAATTTTGATTACTGACTGCATACAAAAAGTAGGTTAGGCAGAGTATTCATAATGAAATAAAAAACACAGCACATTGGCGTTTCATGCTTATAAATCTACAGAAAACTCGACCAAGGTGAGTTTTTGTGTTTTGGAACATGAAATTTTACCCTTTTGCCAAGGGGACAGCTAGGAATTCCCTCTACATCGAGTGTACATGGGATTTTCAGGTGTATTCAATCAGCAGCATTCAGGTTTCTTGTTTGGCAATTTCCTAAATTTGTTCTGGGTTTGGTTGGCTTTGCCTTCTGCCTTTCCAAATTTTGTATTCTGACTCCATACAAAAAAGAGGTTAGGCAGAGTATTCATAATGATATAAAACACACAGCACATTGGCGTTTCATGCTACAGGCAACTCAACCAAAGTGAGTTTTTCTTTTTGGAAACAGAATTGTTACCATTTTGCCGAGGGTACAGCAAGGAATTCCCTCCACATCGAGTGTGAATGGGATTTTCAGGTGTATTCAATCATAGCATTCAGGTTTCTTGTTTGGCAATTTCCTAAATTTGTTCTGGGTTTGGTTGGCTTTGCCTTCTGCCTTTCCAAATTTTGCATTCTGACTCCATACAAAAAAGAGGTTAGGCAGAGTATTCATAATGATATAAAACACACAGCACATTGGCGTTTCATGCTACAGGCAACTCGACCAAAGTGAGTTTTTCTTTTTGGAAACAGAATTGTAACCATTTTGCCGAGGGTACAGCGAGGAATTCCCTCCACATCGAGTGTAAATGGGATTTTTAGGTGTATTCAATCAGCAGCATTCAGGTTCCTTGATTGGCAATTTCCTAAAATTTGTTCTGGGTTTGCATTTGTTTTGCCTTCTTCCTTTCCAAATTTTGTATTCTGACTCCATGCAAAAAAGAGGTTAGGCAGAGTATCCCTCAATGAAATAAAAAACACACCGCTTTGGCTTTTCATGCTTATAAAACTACAGAAATCTCGACCAAAGTGAATTTTTGTGTTTTGGAAAAAGAACTTTTACATTTTTACCGAGGTTTAAGCTAGGAATTTTCTACACATGAAGTGTAAATGGGATTTTCAGGTGTATTCTTTCGGCAGCATTTGGGTGTCTTGATTGGCAACTTCCAAAATTTGTTCTGGGTTTGCGTTTGTTTTGCCTTCTTCCTTTCCAAATTTTGTATTCTGAATCCATACTAAAAAGAGGTTAGGCAGAGTATTTATAATGAAATAAAAGAACAGCACATTTGCGTTTCATTCATATAAATCTACAGAAAACTCGACCAAGGTGAGATTTTGTGTTTTGGAAAAAAATGTAGCCATTTTGCCGAGGGGACTGCTAGGAATTCCCTCCAAATCGAGTGTGAATGGGATTTTCAGGTGTATTCAATCGTAGCATTCAGGTTCCTTGATAGGCAATTTCCTAAAATTTGTTCTGTGTTTGCGTTTGTTTTGCCTTCTTCCTTCCAAATTTTGAATACTGACTGCATACAAAAAGTAGGTTAGGCAGAGTATTCATAATGAAATAAAAAACACAGCACATTGGCGTTTCATGCTTATAAATCTACAGAAAACTCGACCAAGGTGAGTTTTTGTGTTTTGGAACATGAAATTTTACCCTTTTGCCAAGGGGACAGCTAGGAATTCCCTCTACATCGAGTGTAAATGGGATTTTCGGGTGTATTCAATCAGCAGCATTCAGGTTTCTTGTTTGGCAATTTCCTAAATTTGTTCTGGGTTTGGTTGGCTTTGCCTTCTTCCTTTCCTAATTTTGTATTCTGACTCCATACAAAAAAGAGGTTAGGCAGAGTATTCATAATGATATAAAACACACAGCACATTGGCGTTTCATGCTAGGAAATCTAGAGGCAACTCGACCAAAGTGAGTTTTTGTTTTTGGAAACAGAAATGTTATCATTTTGCCGAGGGCACAGCAAGGATTTCCCTCCACATCGAGTGTAAATGGGATTTGTAGGTGTATTCAATCAGCAGCATTCAGGTTCCTTGATTGGCAATTACCTAAATTTGTTCTGGGTTTGCATTTGTTTTGCCTTCTTCCTTTCAAATTTTTGGATACTGACTGGATACAAAAAGTAGGTTAGGCAGAGTATTCATAATGAAGTAAAAAACACAGCACATTGGCGTTTCATGATTATAAATCTACAGAAAACTCGACCAAGGTGAGTTTTTGTGTTTTGGAACATGAAATTTTACCCTTTTGCCAAGGGGACAGCTAGGAATTCCCTCTACATCGAATGTACATGGGATTTTCAGGTGTATTCAATCAGCAGCATTCAGGTTTCTTGTTTGGCAATTTCCTAAATTTGTTCTGGGTTTGGTTGGCTTTGCTTTCTGCCTTTCCAAATTTTGCATTCTGACTCCATACAAAAAAGAGGTTAGGCAGAGTATTCATAATGATATAAAACACACAGCACATTGTCGTTTCATGCTACTGGCAATTCGACCAAAGTGAGTTTTTCTTTTTGGAAACAGAATTGTAACCATTTTGCCGAGGGTACAGCAAGGAATTCCCTCCACATCGAGTGTAAATGGGATTTTTAGGTGTATTCAATCAGCAGCATTCAGGTTCCTTGATTGGCAATTTCCTAAAATTTGTTCTGGGTTTGCGTTTGTTTTGCCTTCCTCCTTTCCAAATTTTGTATTCTGACTCCATGCAAAAAGGAGGTTAGGCAGAGTATCCCTAAATGAAATAAAAAACACACCGCTTTGGCTTTTCATGCTTATAAAACTACAGAAATCTCGACCAAAGTGAATTTTTGTGTTTTGGAAAAAGAACTTTTACATGTTTACCGAGGTTTAAGCAAGGAATTTTCTACACATGAAGTGTAAATGGGATTTTCAGGTGTATTCTTTCGGCAGCATTCGGGTGTCTTGATTGGCAACTTCCAAAATTTGTTCTGGGTTTGCGTTTGTTTTGCCTTCTTCCTTTCCAAATTTTGTATTCTGAATCCATACTAAAAAGAGGTTAGGCAGAGTATTTATAATGAAATAAAAGAACAGCACATTTGCGTTTCATTCATATAAATCTACAGAAAACTCGACCAAGGTGAGATTTTGTGTTTTGGAAAAAAATGTAGCCATTTTGCCGAGGGGACTGCTAGGAATTCCCTCCAAATCGAGTGTGAATGGGATTTTCAGGTGTATTCAATCATAGCATTCAGGTTCCTTGATAGGCAATTTCCTAAAATTTGTTCTGTGTTTGCGTTTGTTTTGCCTTCTCCCTTCCAAATTTTGATTACTGACTGCATACAAAAAGTAGGTTAGGCAGAGTATTCATAATGAAATAAAAAACACAGCACATTGGCGTTTCATGCTTATAAATCTACAGAAAACTCGACCAAGGTGAGTTTTTGTGTTTTGGAACATGAAATTTTACCCTTTTGCCAAGGGGACAGCTAGGAATTCCCTCTACATCGAGTGTACATGGGATTTTCAGGTGTATTCAATCAGCAGCATTCAGGTTTCTTGTTTGGCAATTTCCTAAATTTGTTCTGGGTTTGGTTGGCTTTGCCTTCTGCCTTTCCAAATTTTGTATTCTGACTCCATACAAAAAAGAGGTTAGGCAGAGTATTCATAATGATATAAAACACACAGCACATTGGCGTTTCATGCTACAGGCAACTCAACCAAAGTGAGTTTTTCTTTTTGGAAACAGAATTGTTACCATTTTGCCGAGGGTACAGCAAGGAATTCCCTCCACATCGAGTGTGAATGGGATTTTCAGGTGTATTCAATCATAGCATTCAGGTTTCTTGTTTGGCAATTTCCTAAATTTGTTCTGGGTTTGGTTGGCTTTGCCTTCTGCCTTTCCAAATTTTGCATTCTGACTCCATACAAAAAAGAGGTTAGGCAGAGTATTCATAATGATATAAAACACACAGCACATTGGCGTTTCATGCTACAGGCAACTCGACCAAAGTGAGTTTTTCTTTTTGGAAACAGAATTGTAACCATTTTGACGAGGGTACAGCAAGGAATTCCCTCCACATCGAGTGTAAATGGGATTTTTAGGTGTATTCAATCAGCAGCATTCAGGTTCCTTGATTGGCAATTTCCTAAAATTTGTTCTGGGTTTGCGTTTGTTTTGCCTTCCTCCTTTCCAAATTTTGTATTCTGACTCCATGCAAAAAGGAGGTTAGGCAGAGTATCCCTAAATGAAATAAAAAACACACCGCTTTGGCTTTTCATGCTTATAAAACTACAGAAATCTCGACCAAAGTGAATTTTTGTGTTTTGGAAAAAGAACTTTTACATGTTTACCGAGGTTTAAGCAAGGAATTTTCTACACATGAAGTGTAAATGGGATTTTCAGGTGTATTCTTTCGGCAGCATTCGGGTGTCTTGATTGGCAACTTCCAAAATTTGTTCTGGGTTTGCGTTTGTTTTGCCTTCTTCCTTTCCAAATTTTGTATTCTGAATCCATACTAAAAAGAGGTTAGGCAGAGTATTTATAATGAAATAAAAGAACAGCACATTTGCGTTTCATTCATATAAATCTACAGAAAACTCGACCAAGGTGAGATTTTGTGTTTTGGAAAAAAATGTAGCCATTTTGCCGAGGGGACTGCTAGGAATTCCCTCCAAATCGAGTGTGAATGGGATTTTCAGGTGTATTCAATCATAGCATTCAGGTTCCTTGATAGGCAATTTCCTAAAATTTGTTCTGTGTTTGCGTTTGTTTTGCCTTCTCCCTTCCAAATTTTGATTACTGACTGCATACAAAAAGTAGGTTAGGCAGAGTATTCATAATGAAATAAAAAACACAGCACATTGGCGTTTCATGCTTATAAATCTACAGAAAACTCGACCAAGGTGAGTTTTTGTGTTTTGGAACATGAAATTTTACCCTTTTGCCAAGGGGACAGCTAGGAATTCCCTCTACATCGAGTGTACATGGGATTTTCAGGTGTATTCAATCAGCAGCATTCAGGTTTCTTGTTTGGCAATTTCCTAAATTTGTTCTGGGTTTGGTTGGCTTTGCCTTCTGCCTTTCCAAATTTTGTATTCTGACTCCATACAAAAAAGAGGTTAGGCAGAGTATTCATAATGATATAAAACACACAGCACATTGGCGTTTCATGCTACAGGCAACTCAACCAAAGTGAGTTTTTCTTTTTGGAAACAGAATTGTTACCATTTTGCCGAGGGTACAGCAAGGAATTCCCTCCACATCGAGTGTGAATGGGATTTTCAGGTGTATTCAATCATAGCATTCAGGTTTCTTGTTTGGCAATTTCCTAAATTTGTTCTGGGTTTGGTTGGCTTTGCCTTCTGCCTTTCCAAATTTTGCATTCTGACTCCATACAAAAAAGAGGTTAGGCAGAGTATTCATAATGATATAAAACACACAGCACATTGGCGTTTCATGCTACAGGCAACTCGACCAAAGTGAGTTTTTCTTTTTGGAAACAGAATTGTAACCATTTTGCCGAGGGTACAGCGAGGAATTCCCTCCACATCGAGTGTAAATGGGATTTTTAGGTGTATTCAATCAGCAGCATTCAGGTTCCTTGATTGGCAATTTCCTAAAATTTGTTCTGGGTTTGCATTTGTTTTGCCTTCTTCCTTTCCAAATTTTGTATTCTGACTCCATGCAAAAAAGAGGTTAGGCAGAGTATCCCTCAATGAAATAAAAAACACACCGCTTTGGCTTTTCATGCTTATAAAACTACAGAAATCTCGACCAAAGTGAATTTTTGTGTTTTGGAAAAAGAACTTTTACATTTTTACCGAGGTTTAAGCTAGGAATTTTCTACACATGAAGTGTAAATGGGATTTTCAGGTGTATTCTTTCGGCAGCATTTGGGTGTCTTGATTGGCAACTTCCAAAATTTGTTCTGGGTTTGCGTTTGTTTTGCCTTCTTCCTTTCCAAATTTTGTATTCTGAATCCATACTAAAAAGAGGTTAGGCAGAGTATTTATAATGAAATAAAAGAACAGCACATTTGCGTTTCATTCATATAAATCTACAGAAAACTCGACCAAGGTGAGATTTTGTGTTTTGGAAAAAAATGTAGCCATTTTGCCGAGGGGACTGCTAGGAATTCCCTCCAAATCGAGTGTGAATGGGATTTTCAGGTGTATTCAATCGTAGCATTCAGGTTCCTTGATAGGCAATTTCCTAAAATTTGTTCTGTGTTTGCGTTTGTTTTGCCTTCTTCCTTCCAAATTTTGAATACTGACTGCATACAAAAAGTAGGTTAGGCAGAGTATTCATAATGAAATAAAAAACACAGCACATTGGCGTTTCATGCTTATAAATCTACAGAAAACTCGACCAAGGTGAGTTTTTGTGTTTTGGAACATGAAATTTTACCCTTTTGCCAAGGGGACAGCTAGGAATTCCCTCTACATCGAGTGTAAATGGGATTTTCGGGTGTATTCAATCAGCAGCATTCAGGTTTCTTGTTTGGCAATTTCCTAAATTTGTTCTGGGTTTGGTTGGCTTTGCCTTCTTCCTTTCCTAATTTTGTATTCTGACTCCATACAAAAAAGAGGTTAGGCAGAGTATTCATAATGATATAAAACACACAGCACATTGGCGTTTCATGCTAGGAAATCTAGAGGCAACTCGACCAAAGTGAGTTTTTGTTTTTGGAAACAGAAATGTTATCATTTTGCCGAGGGCACAGCAAGGATTTCCCTCCACATCGAGTGTAAATGGGATTTGTAGGTGTATTCAATCAGCAGCATTCAGGTTCCTTGATTGGCAATTACCTAAATTTGTTCTGGGTTTGCATTTGTTTTGCCTTCTTCCTTTCAAATTTTTGGATACTGACTGGATACAAAAAGTAGGTTAGGCAGAGTATTCATAATGAAGTAAAAAACACAGCACATTGGCGTTTCATGATTATAAATCTACAGAAAACTCGACCAAGGTGAGTTTTTGTGTTTTGGAACATGAAATTTTACCCTTTTGCCAAGGGGACAGCTAGGAATTCCCTCTACATCGAATGTACATGGGATTTTCAGGTGTATTCAATCAGCAGCATTCAGGTTTCTTGTTTGGCAATTTCCTAAATTTGTTCTGGGTTTGGTTGGCTTTGCTTTCTGCCTTTCCAAATTTTGCATTCTGACTCCATACAAAAAAGAGGTTAGGCAGAGTATTCATAATGATATAAAACACACAGCACATTGTCGTTTCATGCTACAGGCAATTCGACCAAAGTGAGTTTTTCTTTTTGGAAACAGAATTGTAACCATTTTGCCGAGGGTACAGCAAGGAATTCCCTCCACATCGAGTGTAAATGGGATTTTTAGGTGTATTCAATCAGCAGCATTCAGGTTCCTTGATTGGCAATTTCCTAAAATTTGTTCTGGGTTTGCGTTTGTTTTGCCTTCCTCCTTTCCAAATTTTGTATTCTGACTCCATGCAAAAAGGAGGTTAGGCAGAGTATCCCTAAATGAAATAAAAAACACACCGCTTTGGCTTTTCATGCTTATAAAACTACAGAAATCTCGACCAAAGTGAATTTTTGTGTTTTGGAAAAAGAACTTTTACATGTTTACCGAGGTTTAAGCAAGGAATTTTCTACACATGAAGTGTAAATGGGATTTTCAGGTGTATTCTTTCGGCAGCATTCGGGTGTCTTGATTGGCAACTTCCAAAATTTGTTCTGGGTTTGCGTTTGTTTTGCCTTCTTCCTTTCCAAATTTTGTATTCTGAATCCATACTAAAAAGAGGTTAGGCAGAGTATTTATAATGAAATAAAAGAACAGCACATTTGCGTTTCATTCATATAAATCTACAGAAAACTCGACCAAGGTGAGATTTTGTGTTTTGGAAAAAAATGTAGCCATTTTGCCGAGGGGACTGCTAGGAATTCCCTCCAAATTGAGTGTGAATGGGATTTTCAGGTGTATTCAATCATAGCATTCAGGTTCCTTGATAGGCAATTTCCTAAAATTTGTTCTGTGTTTGCGTTTGTTTTGCCTTCTCCCTTCCAAATTTTGATTACTGACTGCATACAAAAAGTAGGTTAGGCAGAGTATTCATAATGAAATAAAAAACACAGCACATTGGCGTTTCATGCTTATAAATCTACAGAAAACTCGACCAAGGTGAGTTTTTGTGTTTTGGAACATGAAATTTTACCCTTTTGCCAAGGGGACAGCTAGGAATTCCCTCTACATCGAGTGTACATGGGATTTTCAGGTGTATTCAATCAGCAGCATTCAGGTTTCTTGTTTGGCAATTTCCTAAATTTGTTCTGGGTTTGGTTGGCTTTGCCTTCTGCCTTTCCAAATTTTGTATTCTGACTCCATACAAAAAAGAGGTTAGGCAGAGTATTCATAATGATATAAAACACACAGCACATTGGCGTTTCATGCTACAGGCAACTCAACCAAAGTGAGTTTTTCTTTTTGGAAACAGAATTGTTACCATTTTGCCGAGGGTACAGCAAGGAATTCCCTCCACATCGAGTGTGAATGGGATTTTCAGGTGTATTCAATCATAGCATTCAGGTTTCTTGTTTGGCAATTTCCTAAATTTGTTCTGGGTTTGGTTGGCTTTGCCTTCTGCCTTTCCAAATTTTGCATTCTGACTCCATACAAAAAAGAGGTTAGGCAGAGTATTCATAATGATATAAAACACACAGCACATTGGCGTTTCATGCTACAGGCAACTCGACCAAAGTGAGTTTTTCTTTTTGGAAACAGAATTGTAACCATTTTGCCGAGGGTACAGCGAGGAATTCCCTCCACATCGAGTGTAAATGGGATTTTTAGGTGTATTCAATCAGCAGCATTCAGGTTCCTTGATTGGCAATTTCCTAAAATTTGTTCTGGGTTTGCGTTTGTTTTGCCTTCTTCCTTTCCAAATTTTGTATTCTGACTCCATGCAAAAAAGAGGTTAGGCAGAGTATCCCTCAATGAAATAAAAAACACACCGCTTTGGCTTTTCATGCTTATAAAACTACAGAAATCTCGACCAAAGTGAATTTTTGTGTTTTGGAAAAAGAACTTTTACATGTTTACCGAGGTTTAAGCTAGGAATTTTCTACACATGAAGTGTAAATGGGATTTTCAGGTGCATTCTTTCGGCAGCATTTGGGTGTCTTGATTGGCAACTTCCAAAATTTGTTCTGGGTTTGCGTTTGTTTTGCCTTCTTCCTTTCCAAATTTTGTATTCTGAATCCATACTAAAAAGAGGTTAGGCAGAGTATTTATAATGAAATAAAAGAACAGCACATTTGCGTTTCATTCATATAAATCTACAGAAAACTCGACCAAGATGAGATTTTGTGTTTTGGAAAAAAATGTAGCCATTTTGCCGAGGGGACTGCTAGGAATTCCCTCCAAATCGAGTGTGAATGGCATTTTCAGGTGTATTCAATCGTAGCATTCAGGTTCCTTGATAGGCAATTTCCTAAAATTTGTTCTGTGTTTGCGTTTGTTTTGCCTTCTTCCTTCCAAATTTTGAATACTGACTGCATACAAAAAGTAGGTTAGGCAGAGTATTCATAATGAAATAAAAAACACAGCACATTGGCGTTTCATGCTTATAAATCTACAGAAAACTCGACCAAGGTGAGTTTTTGTGTTTTGGAACATGAAATTTTACCCTTTTGCCAAGGGGACAGCTAGGAATTCCCTCTACATCGAGTGTAAATGGGATTTTCGGGTGTATTCAATCAGCAGCATTCAGGTTTCTTGTTTGGCAATTTCCTAAATTTGTTCTGGGTTTGGTTGGCTTTGCCTTCTTCCTTTCCTAATTTTGTATTCTGACTCCATACAAAAAAGAGGTTAGGCAGAGTATTCATAATGATATAAAACACACAGCACATTGGCGTTTCATGCTAGGAAATCTAGAGGCAACTCGACCAAAGTGAGTTTTTGTTTTTGGAAACAGAAATGTTATCATTTTGCCGAGGGCACAGCAAGGATTTCCCTCCACATCGAGTGTAAATGGGATTTGTAGGTGTATTCAATCAGCAGCATTCAGGTTCCTTGATTGGCAATTACCTAAATTTGTTCTGGGTTTGCATTTGTTTTGCCTTCTTCCTTTCAAATTTTTGGATACTGACTGGATACAAAAAGTAGGTTAGGCAGAGTATTCATAATGAAGTAAAAAACACAGCACATTGGCGTTTCATGATTATAAATCTACAGAAAACTCGACCAAGGTGAGTTTTTGTGTTTTGGAACATGAAATTTTACCCTTTTGCCAAGGGGACAGCTAGGAATTCCCTCTACATCGAGTGTACATGGGATTTTCAGGTGTATTCAATCAGCAGCATTCAGGTTTCTTGTTTGGCAATTTCCTAAATTTGTTCTGGGTTTGGTTGGCTTTGCTTTCTGCCTTTCCAAATTTTGCATTCTGACTCCATACAAAAAAGAGGTTAGGCAGAGTATTCATAATGATATAAAACACACAGCACATTGTCGTTTCATGCTACAGGCAATTCGACCAAAGTGAGTTTTTCTTTTTGGAAACAGAATTGTAACCATTTTGCCGAGGGTACAGCAAGGAATTCCCTCCACATCGAGTGTAAATGGGATTTTTAGGTGTATTCAATCAGCAGCATTCAGGTTCCTTGATTGGCAATTTCCTAAAATTTGTTCTGGGTTTGCGTTTGTTTTGCCTTCTTCCTTTCCAAATTTTGTATTCTGACTCCATGCAAAAAGGAGGTTAGGCAGAGTATCCCTAAATGAAATAAAAAACACACCGCTTTGGCTTTTCATGCTTATAAAACTACAGAAATCTCGACCAAAGTGAATTTTTGTGTTTTGGAAAAAGAACTTTTACATGTTTACCGAGGTTTAAGCAAGGAATTTTCTACACATGAAGTGTAAATGGGATTTTCAGGTGTATTCTTTCGGCAGCATTCGGGTGTCTTATTGGCAACTTCCAAAATTTGTTCTGGGTTTGCGTTTGTTTTGCCTTCTTCCTTTCCAAATTTTGTATTCTGAATCCATACTAAAAAGAGGTTAGGCAGAGTATTTATAATGAAATAAAAGAACAGCACATTTGCGTTTCATTCATATAAATCTACAGAAAACTCGACCAAGGTGAGATTTTGTGTTTTGGAAAAAAATGTAGCCATTTTGCCGAGGGGACTGCTAGGAATTCCCTCCAAATCGAGTGTGAATGGGATTTTCAGGTGTATTCAATCAGCAGCATTCAGGTTCCTTGATAGGCAATTTCCTAAAATTTGTTCTGTGTTTGCGTTTGTTTTGCCTTCTTCCTTCCAAATTTTGAATACTGACTGCATACAAAAAGTAGGTTAAGCAGAGTATTCATAATGAAATAAAAAACACAGCACATTGGCGTTTCATGCTTATAAATCTACAGAAAACTCGACCAAGGTGAGTTTTTGTGTTTTGGAACATGAAATTTTACCCTTTTGCCAAGGGGACAGCTAGGAATTCCCTCTACATCGAGTGTACATGGGATTTTCAGGTGTATTCAATCAGCAGCATTCAGGTTTCTTGTTTGGCAATTTCCTAAATTTGTTCTGGGTTTGGTTGGCTTTGCCTTCTGCCTTTCCAAATTTTGCATTCTGACTCCATACAAAAAAGAGGTTAGGCAGAGTATTCATAATGATATAAAACACACAGCACATTGGCGTTTCATGCTACAGGCAACTCGACCAAAGTGAGTTTTTCTTTTTGGAAACAGAATTGTAACCATTTTGCCGAGGGTACAGCAAGGAATTCCCTCCACATCGAGTGTAAATGGGATTGTTAGGTGTATTCAATCAGCAGCATTCAAGTTCCTTGATTGGCAATTTCCTAAAATTTGTTCTGGGTTTGCGTTTGTTTTGCCTTCTTCCTTTCCAAATTTTGTATTCTGACTCCATGCAAAAAAGAGGTTAGGCAGAGTATCCCTAAATGAAAGAAAAAACACACCGCTTTGGCTTTTCATGCTTATAAAACTACAGAAATCTCGACCAAAGTGAATTTTTGTGTTTTGGAAAAAGAACTTTTACATGTTTACCGAGGTTTAAGCTAGGAATTTTCTACACATGAAGTGTAAATGGGATTTTCAGGTGTATTCTTTCGGCAGCATTCGGGTGTCTTGATTGGCAACTTCCAAAATTTGTTCTGGGTTTGCGTTTGTTTTGCCTTCTTCCTTTCCAAATTTTGTATTCTGAATCCATACTAAAAAGAGGTTAGGCAGAGTATTTATAATGAAATAAAAGAACAGCACATTTGCGTTTCATTCATATAAATCTACAGAAAACTCGACCAAGGTGAGATTTTGTGTTTTGGAAAAAAATGTAGCCATTTTGCCGAGGGGACTGCTAGGAATTCCCTCTAAATCGAGTGTGAATGGGATTTTCAGGTGTATTCAATCGTAGCATTCAGGTTCCTTGATAGGCAATTTCCTAAAATTTATTCTGTGTTTGCGTTTGTTTTGCCTTCTTCCTTCCAAAGTTTGAATACTGACTGCATACAAAAAGTAGGTTAGGCAGAGTATTAATAATGAAATAAAAAACACAGCACAATGGCCTTTCATGCTTATAAATCTACAGAAAACTCGACCAAGGTGAGTTTTTGTATTTTGGAACATGAAATTTTACCCTTTTTCCAAGGGGACAGCTAGGAATACCCTCCACATCGAGTGTGAATGGGATTTTCAGGTGTATTCAATCATAGCATTCAGGTTTCTTGTTTGGCAATTTCCTAAATTTGTTCTTGGTTTGGTTGGCTTTGCCTTCTGGCTTTCCAAATTTTGCATTCTGACTCCATACAAAAAAGAGGTTAGGCAGAGTATTCATAATGATATAAAACACACAGCACATTGGCGTTTCATGCTACAGGGAACTCGAGCAAAGTGAGTTTTTCTTTTTTTTGAAACAGAATTGTAACCATTTTGCCGAGGGTACAGCAAGGAATTCCCTCCACATCGAGTGTAAATGGGATTTTTAGGTGTATTCAATCATAGCATTCAGGTTCCTTGATTGGCAACTTCCAAAATTTGTTCTGGGTTTGCGTTTGTTTTGCCTTCTTCCTTTCCAAATTTTGTATTCTGAATCCATACTAAAAAGAGGTTAGGCAGAGTATTTATAATGAAATAAAAGAACAGCACATTTGCGTTTCATTCATATAAATCTACAGAAAACTCGACCAAGGTGAGATTTTGTGTTTTGGAAAAAAATGTAGCCATTGTGCCGAGGGGACTGCTAGGAATTCCATCCAAATGGAGTGTGAATGGGATTTTCAGGTGTATTCAATGATAGCATTCAGGTTCCTTGATTGGCAACTTCCAAAATTTGTTCTGGGTTTGCGTTTGTTTTGCCTTCTTCCTTTCCAAATTTTGTATTCTGAATCCATACTAAAAAGAGGTTAGGGAGAGTATTTATAATGAAATAAAAGAGCAGCACATTTGCGTTTCATTCATATAAATCTACAGAAAACTAGACCAAGGTGAGATTTTGTGTTTTGGAAAAAAATGTAGCCATTTTGCCGAGGGGACTGCTAGGAATTCCCTCCAAATCGAGTGTGAATGGGATTTTCAGGTGTATTCAATCGTAGCATTCAGGTTCCTTGATAGGCAATTTCCTAAAATTTGTTCTGTGTTTGCGTTTGTTTTGCCTTCTCCCTTCCAAATTTTGAATACTGAATGCATACATATGTAGGTTAAGCAGAGTATTCATAATGAAATAAAAAACACAGCACATTGGCGTTTCATGCTTATAAATCTACAGAAAACTCGACCAAGGTGAGTTTTTGTGTTTTGGAACATGAAATTTTACCCTTTTGCCAAGGGGACAGCTAGGAATTCCCTCTACATCGAGTGTAAATGGGATTTTCGGGTGTATTCAATCAGCAGCATTCAGGTTTCTTGTTTGGCAATTTCCTAAATTTGTTCTGGGTTTGGTTGGCTTTGCCTTCTTCCTTTCCTAATTTTGTATTCTGACTCCATACAAAAAAGAGGTTAGGCAGAGTATTCATAATGATATAAAACACACAGCACATTGGCGTTTCATGCTAGGAAATCTAGAGGCAACTCGACCAAAGTGAGTTTTTGTTTTTGGAAACAGAATTGTAACCATTTTGCCGAGGGTACAGCGAGGAATTCCCTCCACATCGAGTGTAATTGGGATTTTTAGGTGTATTCAATCATAGCATTCAGGTTCCTTGATTGGCAATTTCCTAAAATTTGTTCTGGGTTTGCGTTTGTTTTGCCTTCTTCCTTTCCAAATTTGGTATTCTGACTGCATGCAGATAAGAGGTTAGGCAGAGTATCCCTAAATGAAATAAAAAGCACACCGCTTTGGCTTTTCATGCTTATAAAACTACAGAAATCTCGACCAAAGTGAGTTTTTGTGTTTTGGAAAAAGAACTTTTACATTTTTACCGAGGGTTAAGCTAGGAATTCTCTCCACATGAAGTGTAAATGGGATTTTCAGGTGTATTCTTTCGGCAGCATTCGGGTGTCTTGATTGGCAATTTCCTCAATTGGTTCTAAGTTTGAATTTGATAATCCTTCTTCCTTTCCAAAATTTGTATTCTTACGCCTTACAAAAGAGAGGTTCGGCAGATCATTCCTAATGAAATGAAAAACAGCACATTGGCGTTTCATGCTAGGAAATCTACAGCCAACTCGACCAAAGTGAGTTTTTGTTTTTGGAAACAGAAATGTTATCATTTTGCCGAGGGGACAGCAAGGATTTCCCTCCACATCGAGTGTAAATGGGATTTTTAGGTGTATTCAATCAGCAGCATTCAGGTTTCTTGTTTGGCAATTTCCTAAATTTGTTCTGGGTTTGGTTGGCTTTGACTTCTGCCTTTCCAAATTTTGTATTCTGACTCCATACAAAAAAGAAGTTAGACAGAGTATTCATAATGATATAAAACACACAGCACATTGGCGTTTCATGCTAGGAAAATTACAGGCAACTCGACCACAGTGAGTTTTTGTTTTTGGAAACAGAAATGTTATCATTTTGCCGAAGGCACAGCAAGGATTTCCCTCCACATCGAGTGTAAATGGGATTTTTAGGTGTATTCAATCAGCAGCATTCAGGTTCCTTGATTGGCAATTACCTAAATTTGTTCTGGGTTTGCATTTTTTTTGCCTTCTTCCTTTCAAATTTTTGGATACTGACTGGATACAAAAAGTAGGTTAGGCAGAGTATTCATAATGAAATAAAAAACACAGCACATTGGCGTTTCATGCTTATAAATCTACAGAAAACTCAACCAAGGTGAGTTTTTGTGTTTTGGAACATGAAATTTTACCCTTTTGCCAAGGGGACAGCTAGGAATTCCCTCTACATCGAGTGTACATGGGATTTTCATGTGTATTCAATCAGCAGCATTCAGGTTTCTTGTTTGGCAATTTCCTAAATTTGTTCTGGGTTTGGTTGGCTTTGCCTTCTGCCTTTCCAAATTTTGTATTCTGACTCCATACAAAAAAGAGGTTAGGCAGAGTATTCATAATGATATAAAACACACAGCACATTGGCGTTTCATGCTACAGGCAACTCGACCAAAGTGAGTTTTTCTTTTTGGAAACAGAATTGTAACCATTTTGCCGAGGGTACAGCAAGGAATTCCCTCCACATCGAGTGTAAATGGGATTTTTAGGTGTATTCAATCATAGCATTCAGGTTCCTTGATTGGCAACTTCCAAAATTTGTTCTGGGTTTGCGTTTGTTTTGCCTTCTTCCTTTCCAAATTTTGTATTCTGAATCCATACTAAAAAGAGGTTAGGGAGAGTATTTATAATGAAATAAAAGAACAGCACATTTGCGTTTCATTCATATAAATCTACAGAAAACTCGACCAAGGTGAGATTTTGTGTTTTGGAAAAAAATGTAGCCATTTTGCCGAGGGGACTGCTAGGAATTCCCTCCAAATCGAGTGTGAATGGGATTTTCAGGTGTATTCAATCGTAGCATTCAGGTTCCTTGATAGGCAATTTCCTAAAATTTGTTCTGTGTTTGCGTTTGTTTTGCCTTTTCCCTTCCAAATTTTGAATACTGAATGCATACATATGTAGGTTAAGCAGAGTATTCATAATGAAATAAAAAACACAGCACATTGGCGTTTCATGCTTATAAATCTACAGAAAACTCGACCAAGGTGAGTTTTTGTGTTTTGGAACATGAAATTTTACCCTTTTGCCAAGGGGACAGCTAGGAATTCCCTCTACATCGAGTGTACATGGGATTTTCAGGTGTATTCAATCAGCAGCATTCAGGTTTCTTGTTTGACAATTTTCTAAATTTGTTCTGGGTTTGGTTGGCTTTGCCTTCTGCCTTTCCAAATTTTGTATTCTGACTCCATACAAAAAAGAGGTTAGGCAGAGTATTCATAATGATATAAAACACACAGCACATTGGCGTTTCATGCTACAGGCAACTCGACCAAAGTGAGTTTTTCTTTTTGGAAACAGAATTGTAACCAAATTGCCGAGGGTACAGCAAGGAATTCCCTCCACATCGAGTGTGAATGGGATTTTCAGGTGTATTCAATCATAGCATTCAGGTTTCTTGTTTGGCAATTTCCTAAATTTGTTCTGGGTTTGGTTGGCTTTGCCTTCTGCCTTTCCTAATTTTGTATTCTGACTCCATACAAAAAAGAGGTTAGGCAGAGTATTCATAATGATATAAAACACACAGCACATTGACATTTCATGCTACAGGCAACTCGACCAAAGTGAGTTTTTCTTTTTGGAAACAGAATTGTAACCATTCTGCCGAGGGTACAGCAAGGAATTCCCTCCACATCGAGTGTAATTGGGATTTTTAGGTGTATTCAATCATAGCATTCAGGTTCCTTGATTGGCAATTTCCTAAAATTTGTCTGGGTTTGCGTTTGTTTTGCCTTCTTCGTTTCCAAATTTGGTATTCTGACTGCATGCAGATAAGAGGTTAGGCAGAGTATCCCTAAATGAAATAAAAAGCACACCGCTTTGGCTTTTCATGCTTATAAAACTACAGAAATCTCCACCAAAGTGAGTTTTTGTGTTTTGGAAAAAGAACTTTTACATTTTTACCGAGGGTTAAGCTAGGAATTCTCTCCACATGAAGTGTAAATGGGATTTTCAGGTGTATTCTTTCGGCAGCATTCGGGTGTCTTGATTGGCAATTTCCTCAATTGGTTCTAAGTTTGAATTTGATAATCCTTCTTCCTTTCCAAAATTTGTATTCTTACGCCTTACAAAAGAGAGGTTCGGCAGATCATTCCTAATGAAATGAAAAACAGCACATTGGCGTTTCATGCTAGGAAATCTACAGCCAACTCGACCAAAGTGAGTTTTTGTTTTTGGAAACAGAAATGTTATCATTTTGCCGAGGGGACAGCAAGGATTTCCCTCCACATCGAGTGTAAATGGGATTTTTAGGTGTATTCAATCAGCAGCATTCAGGTTTCTTGTTTGGCAATTTCCTAAATTTGTTCTGGGTTTGGTTGGCTTTGACTTCTGCCTTTCCTAATTTTGTATTCTGACTCCATACAAAAAAGAAGTTAGACAGAGTATTCATAATGATATAAAACACACAGCACATTGGCGTTTCATGCTAGGAAAATTACAGGCAACTCGACCACAGTGAGTTTTTGTTTTTGGAAACAGAAATGTTATCATTTTGCCGAGGGCACAGCAAGGATTTCCCTCCACATCGAGTGTAAATGGGATTTGTAGGTGTATTCAATCAGCAGCATTCAGGTTCCTTGATTGGCAATTACCTAAATTTGTTCTGGGTTTGCATTTGTTTTGCCTTCTTCCTTTCAAATTTTTGGATACTGACTGGATACAAAAAGTAGGTTAGGCAGAGTATTCATAATGAAATAAAAAACACAGCACATTGGCGTTTCATGCTTATAAATCTACAGAAAACTCGACCAAGGTGAGTTTTTGTGTTTTGGAACATGAAATTTTACCCTTTTGCCAAGGGGACAGCTAGGAATTCCCTCTACATCGAGTGTACATGGGATTTTCATGTGTATTCAATCAGCAGCATTCAGGTTTCTTGTTTGGCAATTTCCTAAATTTGTTCTGGGTTTGGTTGGCTTTGCCTTCTGCCTTTCCAAATTTTGTATTCTGACTCCATACAAAAAAGAGGTTAGGCAGAGTATTCATAATGATATAAAACACACAGCACATTGGCGTTTCATGCTACAGGCAACTCGAGCAAAGTGAGTTTTTCTTTTTGGAAACAGAATTGTAACCATTTTGCCGAGGGTACAGCAAGGAATACCCTCCACATCGAGTGTAATTGGGATTTTTAGGTGTATTCAATCATAGCATTCAGGTTCCTTGATTGGCAACTTCCAAAATTTGTTCTGGGTTTGCGTTTGTTTTGCCTTCTTCCTTTCCAAATTTTGTATTCTGAATCCATACTAAAAAGAGGTTAGGGAGAGTATTTATAATGAAATAAAAGAACAGCACATTTGCGTTTCATTCATATAAATCTACAGAAAACTCGACCAAGGTGAGATTTTGTGTTTTGGAAAAAAATGTAGCCATTTTGCCGAGGGGACTGCTAGGAATTCCCTCCAAATCGAGTGTGAATGGGATTTTCAGGTGTATTCAATCGTAGCATTCAGGTTCCTTGATAGGCAATTTCCTAAAATTTGTTCTGTGTTTGCGTTTGTTTTGCCTTCTCCCTTCCAAATTTTGAATACTGAATGCATACATATGTAGGTTAAGCAGAGTATTCATAATGAAATATAAAACACAGCACATTGGCGTTTCATGCTTATAAATCTACAGAAAACTCGACCAAGGTGAGTTTTTGTGTTTTGGAACATGAAATTTTAACCTTTTGCCAAGGGGACAGCTAGGAATTCCCTCTACATCGAGTGTACATGGGATTTTCAGGTGTATTCAATCAGCAGCATTCAGGTTTCTTGTTTGACAATTTTCTAAATTTGTTCTGGGTTTGGTTGGCTTTGCCTTCTGCCTTTCCAAATTTTGTATTCTGACTCCATACAAAAAAGAGGTTAGGCAGAGTATTCATAATGATATAAAACACACAGCACATTGGCGTTTCATGCTACAGGCAACTCGACCAAAGTGAGTTTTTCTTTTTGGAAACAGAATTGTAACCAAATTGCCGAGGGTACAGCAAGGAATTCCCTCCACATCGAGTGTGAATGGGATTTTCAGGTGTATTCAATCATAGCATTCAGGTTTCTTGTTTGGCAATTTCCTAAATTTGTTCTGGGTTTGGTTGGCTTTGCCTTCTGCCTTTCCTAATTTTGTATTCTGACTCCATACAAAAAAGAGGTTAGGCAGAGTATTCATAATGATATAAAACACACAGCACATTGACATTTCATGCTACAGGCAACTCGACCAAAGTGAGTTTTTCTTTTTGGAAACAGAATTGTAACCATTCTGCCGAGGGTACAGCAAGGAATTCCCTCCACATCGAGTGTAATTGGGATTTTTAGGTGTATTCAATCATAGCATTCAGGTTCCTTGATTGGCAATTTCCTAAAATTTGTTCTGGGTTTGCGTTTGTTTTGCCTTCTTCCTTTCCAAATTTGGTATTCTGACTGCATGCAGATAAGAGGTTAGGCAGAGTATCCCTAAATGAAATAAAAAGCACACCGCTTTGGCTTTTCATGCTTATAAAACTACAGAAATCTCGACCAAAGTGAGTTTTTGTGTTTTGGAAAAAGAACTTTTACATTTTTACCGAGGGTTAAGCTAGGAATTCTCTCCACATGAAGTGTAAATGGGATTTTCAGGTGTATTCTTTCGGCAGCATTCGGGTGTCTTGATTGGCAATTTCCTCAATTGGTTCTAAGTTTGAATTTGATAATCCTTCTTCCTTTCCAAAATTTGTATTCTTACTCCTTACAAAAGAGAGGTTCGGCAGATCATTCCTAATGAAATGAAAAACAGCACATTGGCGTTTCATGCTAGGAAATCTACAGCCAACTCGACCAAAGTGAGTTTTTTTGGAAACAGAAATGTTATCATTTTGCCGAGGGGACAGCAAGGATTTCCCTCCACATCGAGTGTAAATGGGATTTTTAGGTGTATTCAATCAGCAGCATTCAGGTTTCTTGATTGGCAATTTCCTAAATTTGTTCCGAGTTTGTGTTGGTTTTGGCTTCATCCTTTAACGATTTTGAATACTGACTGCATACACAAAAGCGGTTAGTCAGTGTATTCATAATGAAATAAAAAACACAGCACATTGGCGTTTCATGCATATAAATCTACAGTAAACTCGACCAAGGTGAGTTTTTGTGTTTTGGAACATGAAATTTTACACTTTTGCCAAGGGGACAGCTAGGAATTCCCTCTACATCGAGTGTAAATGGGATTTTCAGGTGTATTCAATCAGCAGCATTCAGGTTTCTTGTTTGGCAATTTCCTAAATTTGTTCTGGGTTTGGTTGGCTTTGCCTTCTGCCTTTCCAAATTTTGTATTCTGACTCCATACAAAAAGAGGTTAGGCAGAGTATTCATAATGATATAAAACACAAAGCACATTGGCGTTTCATGCTAGGAAAATTACAGGAAACTCGACCAAAGTGAGTTTTTGTGTTTTGGAAACAGAAATGTAATCATTTTGCCAAGGGGACAGCAAGGATTTCCCTCCACATCGAGTGTAAAAGGGATTTTTAGGTTTATCCAATCAGCAGCATTCAGGTTTCTTGATTGGCAATTTCCTAAATTTGTTCCGAGTTTGTGTTTGTTTTGGCTTCTTCCTTTAACAATTTTGAATACTGACTGCATACGCAAAAGAGGTTAGGCAGAGTATTCATAATGAAATAAAAAACACAGCACATTGGCGTTTCATGCATATAAATCTACAGAAAACTCGACCAAGGTGAGTTTTTGTGTTTTGGAAAAAGCATTTTACCCTTTTGCCAAGGGGACAGCGAGGAATTCCCTCTACATCGAGTGTAAATGGGATTTTCAGGTTTATTCAATCAGCAGCATTCAGGTTTCTTGTTTGGCAATTTCCTAAATTTGTTCTGGGTATGGTTGGCTTTGCCTTCTGCCTTTCCAAATTTTGTATTCTGACTCCATACAAAAAAGAAGTTAGGCAGAGTGTTCATAATGATATAAAACACAGAGCACATTGACGTTTCATGCTAGGAATATTACAGGCAACTCGACCAAAGTGAGTTTTTCTGTTTTGGAAGCGGAAATGTAATCATTTTGCCGAGGGTACAGCAAGGATTTCCCTCCACATCGAGTGTAAATGGGATTTTTAGGTTTATCCAATCAGCAGCCTTCAGGTTGCTTGATTGGCAATTTCTCTTAACTTGTTCTGGGTTTGCGTTTGTTTTGCCTTCTTGCTTCCCAAATTTTATATTCTGACTCCATGCAAAAAAGAGGTTAGGCAGAGTATTCATAATGAAATAAAAAACACACCACTTTGGGTTTTCATGCTTATAAAACTACAGAATTCTCGACCACAGTGAGTTTTTGTGTTTTGGAAAAAGAACTTTTACATTTTTACCGAGGGTTCAGCTAGGAATTCTCTCCACATGAAGTGTAAATGGGATTTTCAGGTGTATTCTTTCGGCAGCATTCGGGTGTCTTGATTGGCAATTTCCTACATTTGTTCTAACTTTGCTTTTGATTCTCCTTCTTCCTTTCCAAAATTTGTATTCTTACTCCTTACAAAAGAGAGGTTCGGCAGAGTATTCCTAATGAAATGAAAAACACAGCACATTGGCGTTTCATGCTAGGAAATTTACAGCCAACTCGACCAAGGTGAGTTTTTGAGTTTTGGATAAAGAAATTTTACCCTTTTTGAGGGGACAGCTAGGAATTCCCTCCACATCGAATGTAAAAGGGATTTTTAGGTTTATCCAATCAGCAGCATTCAGGTTCCTTGATTGGCAATATCCTAAATTTGTTCCGAGTTTGCCTTTGTTTTGGCTTCTTCCTTTAACAATTTTGAATACTGACTGCATACACAAAAGAGGTTAGGCACAGTATTCATAATGAAATAAAAAACACAGCACATTGGCTTCTCATGCTTATAAGTCTACAGATAACTCGACCAAGGTGAGGTTTTGGATTTTGGAACATGAAATTTTACACTTTTGCCGAGGAGACAGCTAGGAATTCTCTCCAAATCAAATGTGAATGGGATTTTCAGGTGTATTCAATCAGCAGCATTCAGGTTCCTTGATTGGCAACTTCCAAAATTTGTTCAGGGTTTGCGTTTCTTTTGCCTTCTTCCTTTCCAAATTTTGTATTCTGAATCCATGCTAAAAAGAAGTTAGGCAGAGTATTTATAATGAAATAAAAGAACAGCACATTGGCGTTTCATTCATATAAATCTACAGAAAACTCGACCAAGGTGAGATTTTGTGTTTTGGAAAAAGAAATGTAACCATTTTGCCGAGGGGACGGCCTGGAATTCCCTCCACATCGAGTGTGAATGGGATTTTCAGGTGTATTCTATCATAGCATTCAGGTTCCTTGATTGGAAATTTCCTAAAATTTTTTCTGGGTTTGCGTTTGTTTTGCCTTCTTCCTTTCCAAATTTTGTATTCTGACTCCATACAAAAAAGAGGTTAGGCAGAGTATTCACAATGATATAAAACACACAGCACATTGGCGTTTCATGCTAGGAAAATTACGGGCAACTCGACCAAAGTGAGTTTTTGTGTTTTGGAAATAGAAATGTAATCATTTTGCCGAGGGGACAGCAAGGATTTCCCTCCACATTGAGTGTAAAAGGGATTTTTAGGTTTATCCAATCAGCAGCATTCAGGTTTCTTGATTGGCAATTTCCTAAATTTGTTCCGAGTTTGTGTTTGTTTTGGCTTCTTCCTTTAACAATTTTGAATACTGACTGCATACACAAAAGCGGTTAGGCAGAGCATTCATAACGAAATAAAAAACACAGCACATTGGCGTTTCATGCTTATAAATCTACAGAAAACTCGACCAAGGTGAGTTTTTGTGTTTTGGAACATGAAATTTTACCCTTTTGCCAAGGGGACAGCTAGGAATTCCCTCTACATCGAGTGTAAATGGGATTTTCGGGTGTATTCAATCAGCAGCATTCAGGTTTCTTGTTTGGCAATTTCCTAATTTTGTATTCTGACCCCATGCAAAAAAGAGGTTAGGCAGAGTATCCCTAAATGAAATAAAAAACACACTGCTTTGGCTTTTCATGCTTATAAAACTACAGAAATCTCGACCAAAGTGAGTTTTTGTGTTTTGGAAAAAGAACTTTTACATTTTTACAGAGGGTTAAGCTAGGAATTCTCTCCACATGAAGTGTAAATGGGATTTTCAGGTGTATGCTTTCAGCAGCATTCGGGTGTCTTGATTGGCAATTTCCTAAATTTGTTCTAACTTTGCTTTTGATTCTCCTTCTTCCTTTCCAAAATTTGTATTCTTACTCCTTACAAAAGAGAGGTTCGGCAGAGTATTCCTAATGAAATGAAAAACACAGCACATTGGCGTTTCATGCTAGGAAAATTACAGGCAACTCGACCAAAGTGAGTTTTTGTTTTTGGAAACAGAAATGTAATCATTTTGCCGAGGGGACAGCAAGGATTGCCCTCCACATCGAGTGTAAAAGGGATTTTTAGGTTTATCCAATCAACAGCATTCAGGTTGCTTGATTGGCAAGTCCCTGAATTTGTTCTGTGTTTTATTTATTTTGCGTTCTTCCTTTTCATATTTGGTATTCTGACTCCATACTGAAAAGAGGTTAGGCAGAGTATTAATAATGAAATAAAAAACACAGCACATTGGCGTTTCATTCATAGAAATCTACAGAAAACTTGTGCATGGTGAGTTTTTATGTTTTGGAAAATGAAATGAAACACTTTGCTTAGGGGACAGCTAGGAATTCCCTCCACATCGAGTGTAAAAGGGATTTTCAGGTGTATTCAATCAGCAGCATTCAGGTTCCTTGATTGGCAATTTCCTAAATTTGTTCTGGGTTTGCGTTTGTTTTGCCTTCTTCCTTTCCAAATTTTGTAGTCTGTCCATACAAAAAAGAGGTTAACCAGAGCATTCATAATGAAATAAAAAACCAGCACATTGCCATTTCATGATAGGAAAACTACAGGCAACTCGACCAAGGTGAGTTTTTGTGTTTTGGAAAATGAAATGGAACGCTTTTGTGGACGGAACAGCAAGGAATTCCCTCCACATCGAGTGTGAATGGGAATTTCAGGTGTATTCAATCAGCAGCATTCAGGTTCCTTGATTGGCAATTTCCTAAACTTGTTCTTGGTTTGCGTTTGTGATGCCTTCTTCCTTTCCAAATTTGTATTCTGACACCATACAAAAAAGAGCTTAGGCAGAGTATTCATAATGGAATAAAAAACACAGCACCTAGGCGTTTCATGCTAGGAAAACAACAGGCAAATCGACCAAGGTGAGTTTTTGTGTTTTGGAAAATGAAATGGAACACTTTTGATGAGGGGACAGCAAGGATTTCCCTCCACATCGAGTGTAAATGGGATTTTCAAGTGCATTCAATCAGTAGCATTCAGGTTGCTTGATTGGCAATTACCTAAATTTGTTCTGGGTTTGCATTTGTTTTGCCTTCTTGCTTTCCAATTTTTGAATACTGACTCATACACAAAATAGGTTAGGCAGAGTATGCATAATGAAATAAAAAACACAGTACATTGGCTTCTCATGCTTATGAATCTACAGAAAACTCGACAAGGTGAGTTTTCGTGTTTTGGTACATGAAATTTTACCCTTTTGCCAAGGGGATAGCTAGGAATTCTCTCCAAATGGAATGTGAATGGGATTTTCAGGTGTATTCAATCAGCAGCATTCAGATTCCTTGATTGGCAACTTCCAAAATTTGTTCTGGGTTTGCGTTTCTTTTGCCTTCTTCCTTTCCAAATTTTGTATTCTGAATCCATACTAAAAAGAGGTTAGGCAGAGTATTTATAATGAAATAAAAGAACAGCACATTGGCGTTTCATTCATATAAATCTACAGAAAACTCGAACAAGGTGAGATTTTGTGTTTTGGAAAAAAATGTAGCCATTTTGCCGAGGGGACTGCTAGGAATTCCCTCCAAATCGAGTGTGAATGGGATTTTCAGGTGTATTCAATCATAGCATTCAGGTTCCTTGATAGGCAATTTCCTAAAATTTGTTCTGTGTTTGCATTTGTTTTGCCTTCTTCCTTCCAAATTTTGAATACTGACTGCATACAAAAAGTAGATTAGGCAGAGTATTCATAATGAAATAAAAAACACAGCACATTGGCGTTTCATGCTTATAAATCTACAGAAAACTCGACCAAGGTGAGTTTTTGTGTTTTGGAACATGAAATTTTACCCTTTTTCCAAGGGGACAGCTAGGAATTCCCTCTACATCCAGTGTAAATGGGATTTTCAGGTGTATTCAATCAGCAGCATTCAGGTTTCTTGTTTGGCAATTTCCTAAATTTGTTCTGGGTTTGGTTGGCTTTGCCTTCTTCCTTTCCTAATTTTGTATTCTGACTCCATACAAAAAAGAGGTTAGGCAGAGTATTCATAATGATATAAAACACACAGCACATTGGCGTTTCATGCTAGGAAATCTACAGGCAACTCGACCAAAGTGAGTTTTTGTTTTTGGAAACAGAAATGTTATCATTTTGCCGAGGGCACAGCAAGGATTTCCCTCCACATCGAGTGTAAATGGGATTTGTAGGTGTATTCAATCAGCAGCATTCAGGTTCCTTGATTGGCAATTACCTAAATTTGTTCTGGGTTTGCATTTGTTTTGCCTTCTTCCTTTCAAATTTTTGGATACTGACTGGATACAAAAAGTAGGTTAGGCAGAGTATTCATAATGAAATAAAAAACACAGCACATTGGCGTTTCATGCTTATAAATCTACAGAAAACTCGACCAAGGTGAGTTTTTGTGTTTTGGAACTTGAAATTTTAACCTTTTGCCGAGGGTACAGCAAGGAATTCCCTCCACATCGAGTGTAAATGGGATTTTTAGGTGTATTCAATCATAGCATTCAGGTTCCTTGATTGGCAATTTCCTGAATTTGTTCTGGGTTTGGTTGGCTTTGCCTTCTTCCTTTCCTAATTTTGTATTCTGACTCCATACAAAAAAGAGGTTAGGCAGAGTATTCATAATGATATAAAACACACAGCACATTTGCGTTTCATTCATATAAATCTACAGAAAACTCGAACAAGGTGAGATTTTGTGTTTTGGAAAAAAATGTAGCCATTGTGCCGAGGGGACTGCTAGGAATTCCCTCCACATCGAGTGTGAATGGCATTTTCAGGTGTATTCAATCATAGCATTCAGGTTCCTTGATAGGCAATTTCCTAAAATTTGTTCTGTGTTTGCGTTTGTTTTGCCTTCTTCCTTCCAAATTTTGAATACTGACTGCATACAAAAAGTAGGTTAGGCAGAGTATTCATAATGAAATAAAAAACACAGCACATTGGCGTTTCATGCTTATAAATCTACAGAAAACTCGACCAAGGTGAGTTTTTGTGTTTTGGAACATGAAATTTTACCCTTTTGCCAAGGGGACAGCTAGGAATTCCCTCTACATTGAGTGTAAATGGGATTTTCGGGTGTATTCAATCAGCAGCATTCAGGTTTCGTGTTTGGCAATTTCCTGAATTTGTTCTGGGTTTGGTTGGCTTTGCCTTCTTCCTTTCCTAATTTTGTATTCTGACTCCATACAAAAAAGAGGTTAGGCAGAGTATTCATAATGATATAAAACACACAGCACATTGGCGTTTCATGCTAGGAAATCTACAGGCAACTCGACCAAAGTGAGTTTTTGTGTTTTGGAGACAGAAATGTAATCATTTTGCCGAGGGGACAGCAAGGATTTCCCTCCACATTGAGTGTAAATGGGATTTTTAGGTGTATTCAATCAGCAGGTTTCAGGTTCCTTGATTGGCAATTACCTAAATTTGTTCTGGGTTTGCATTTGTTTTGCCTTCTTCCTTTCAAATTTTTGGATACTGACTGGATACAAAAAGTAGGTTAGGCAGAGTATTCATAATGAAATAAAAAACACAGCACATTGGCGTTTCATGCTTATAAATCTACAGAAAAATCAACCAAGGTGAGTTTTTGTGTTTTGGAACATGAAATTTTACCCTTTTGCCGAGGGTACAGCAAGGAATTCCCTCCACATCGAGTGTAAATGGGATTTTTAGGTGTATTCAATCATAGCATTCAGGTTCCTTGATTGGCAATTTCCTAAAATTTGTTCTGGGTTTGCGTTTGTTTTGCCTTCTTCCTTTCCAAATTTTGTATTCTGAATCCATACTAAAAAGAGGTTAGGCAGAGTATTAATAATGAAATAAAAGAACAGCACATTTGCGTTTCATTCATATAAATCTACAGAAAACTCGAACAAGGTGAGATTTTGTGTTTTGGAAAAAAATGTAGCCATTTTGCCGAGGGGACTGCTAGGAATTCCCTCCAAATCGAGTGTGAATGGGATTTTCAGGTGTATTCAATCATAGCATTCAGGTTGCTTGATAGGCAATTTCCTAAAATTTGTTCTGTGTTTGCGTTTGTTTTGCCTTCTTCCTTCCAAATATTGAATACTGACTGCATACAAAAAGTAGGTTAGGCAGAGTATTCATAATGAAATAAAAAACACAGCACATTGGCGTTTCATGCTTATAAATCTACAGAAAACTGGACCAAGGTGAGTTTTTGTGTTTTGGAACATGAAATTTTACCCTTTTGCCGAGGGTACAGCAAGGAATTCCCTCCACATCGAGTGTAAATGGGATTTTTAGGTGTATTCAATCATAGCATTCAGGTTCCTTGATTGGCAATTTCCTAAAATTTGTTCTGGGTTTGCGTTTGTTTTGCCTTCTTCCTTTCCAAATTTTGTATTCTGAATCCATACTAAAAAGAGGTTAGGCAGAGTATTTATAATGAAATAAAAGAACAGCACATTTGCGTTTCATTCATATAAATCTACAGAAAACTCGACCAAGGTGAGATTTTGTGTTTTGGAAAAAAATGTAGTCATTGTGCCGAGGGGACTGCTAGGAATTCCCTCCACATCGAGTGTGAATGGCATTTTCAGGTGTATTCAATCATAGCATTCAGGTTCCTTGATAGGCAATTTCCTAAAATTTGTTCTGTGTTTGCGTTTGTTTTGCCTTCTTCCTTCCAAATTTTGAATACTGACTGCATACAAAAAGTAGGTTAGGCAGAGTATTCATAATGACATAAAAAACACAGCACATTGGCGTTTCATGCTAGGAAATCTACAGGCAACTCGACCAAAGTGAGTTTTTGTGTTTTGGAGACAGAAATGTAATCATTTTGCCGAGGGGACAGCAAGGATTTCCCTCCACATTGAGTGTAAATGGGATTTTTAGGTGTATTCAATCAGCAGGTTTCAGGTTCCTTGATTGGCAATTACCTAAATTTGTTCTGGGTTTGCATTTGTTTTGCCTTCTTCCTTTCAAATTTTTGGATACTGACTGGATACAAAAAGTAGGTTAGGCAGAGTATTCATAATGAAATAAAAAACACAGCACATTGGCGTTTCATGCTTATAAATCTACAGAAAACTGGACCAAGGTGAGTTTTTGTGTTTTGGAACATGAAATTTTACCCTTTTGCCGAGGGTACAGCAAGGAATTCCCTCCACATCGAGTGTAAATGGGATTTTTAGGTGTATTCAATCATAGCATTCAGGTTCCTTGATTGGCAATTTCCTAAAATTTGTTCTGGGTTTGCGTTTGTTTTGCCTTCTTCCTTTCCAAATTTTGTATTCTGAATCCATACTAAAAAGAGGTTAGGCAGAGTATTTATAATGAAATAAAAGAACAGCACATTTGCGTTTCATTCATATAAATCTACAGAAAACTCGAACAAGGTGAGATTTTGTGTTTTGGAAAAAAATGTAGCCATTTTGCCGAGGGGACTGCTAGGAATTCCCTCCAAATTGAGTGTGAATGGGATTTTCAGGTGTATTCAATCATAGCATTCAGGTTCCTTGATAGGCAATTTCCTAAAATTTGTTCTGTGTTTGCGTTTGTTTTGCCTTCTTCCTTCCAAATATTGAATACTGACTGCATACAAAAAGTAGGTTAGGCAGAGTATTCATAATGAAATAAAAAACACAGCACATTGGCGTTTCATGCTTATAAATCTACAGAAAACTCGACCAAGGTGAGTTTTTGTGTTTTGGAACATGAAATTTTACCCTTTTGCCAAGGGGACAGCTAGGAATTCCCTCTACATCGAGTGTAAATGGGATTTTCAGGTGTATTCAATCAGCAGCATTCAGGTTTCTTGTTTGGCAATTTCCTAAATTTGTTCTGGGTTTGGTTGGCTTTGCCTTCTTCCTTTCCTAATTTTGTATTCTGACTCCATACAAAAAAGAGGTTAGGCAGAGTATTCATAATGATATAAAACACACAGCACATTGGCGTTTCATGCTAGGAAATCTACAGGCAACTTGACCAAAGTGAGTTTTTGTTTTTGGAAACAGAAATGTTATCATTTTGCCATGGGCACGGCAAGGATTTCCCTCCAGATCGAGTGTAAATTGGATTTGTATTTGTATTCAATCAGCAGCATTCAGGTTCCTTGATTGGCAATTACCTAAATTTGTTCTGGGCTTGCATTTGTTTTGCCTTCTTCCTTTCAAATTTTTGGATACTGACTGCATACAAAAAGTAGGTTAGGCAGAGTATTCATAATGAAATAAAAAACACAGCACATTGGCGTTTCATGCTTATAAATCTACAGAAAACTCGACCAAGGTGAGTTTTTGTGTTTTGGAACATGAAATTTTACCCTTTTGCCGAGGGTACAGCAAGGAATTCCCTCCACATCGAGTGTAAATGGGATTTTTAGGTGTATTCAATCATAGCATTCAGGTTCCTTGATTGGCAATTTCCTAAAATTTGTTCTGGGTTTGCGTTTGTTTTGCCTTCTTCCTTTCCAAATTTTGTATTCTGAATCCATACTAAAAAGAGGTTAGGCAGAGTATTTATAATGAAATAAAAGAACAGCACATTTGCGTTTCATTCATATAAATCTACAGAAAACTCGAACAAGGTGAGATTTTGTGTTTTGGAAAAAAATGTAGCCATTGTGCCGAGGGGACTGCTAGGAATTCCCTCCACATCGAGTGTGAATGGCATTTTCAGGTGTATTCAATCATAGCATTCAGGTTCCTTGATAGGCAATTTCCTAAAATTTGTTCTGTGTTTGCGTTTGTTTTGCCTTCTTCCTTCCAAATTTTGAATACTGACTGCATACAAAAAGTAGGTTAGGCAGAGTATTCATAATGACATAAAAAACACAGCACATTGGCGTTTCATGCTAGGAAATCTACAGGCAACTCGACCAAAGTGAGTTTTTGTGTTTTGGAGACAGAAATGTAATCATTTTGCCGAGGGGACAGCAAGGATTTCCCTCCACATTGAGTGTAAATGGGATTTTTAGGTGTATTCAATCAGCAGGTTTCAGGTTCCTTGATTGGCAATTACCTAAATTTGTTCTGGGTTTGCATTTGTTTTGCCTTCTTCCTTTCAAATTTTTGGATACTGACTGGATACAAAAAGTAGGTTAGGCAGAGTATTCATAATGAAATAAAAAACACAGCACATTGGCGTTTCATGCTTATAAATCTACAGAAAAATCAACCAAGGTGAGTTTTTGTGTTTTGGAACATGAAATTTTACCCTTTTGCCGAGGGTACAGCAAGGAATTCCCTCCACATCGAGTGTAAATGGGATTTTTAGGTGTATTCAATCATAGCATTCAGGTTCCTTGATTGGCAATTTCCTAAAATTTGTTCTGGGTTTGCGTTTGTTTTGCCTTCTTCCTTTCCAAATTTTGTATTCTGAATCCATACTAAAAAGAGGTTAGGCAGAGTATTTATAATGAAATAAAAGAACAGCACATTTGCGTTTCATTCATATAAATCTACAGAAAACTGGAACAAGGTGAGATTTTGTGTTTTGGAAAAAAATGTAGCCATTTTGCCGAGGGGACTGCTAGGAATTCCCTCCAAATCGAGTGTGAATGGGATTTTCAGGTGTATTCAATCATAGCATTCAGGTTCCTTGATAGGCAATTTCCTAAAATTTGTTCTGTGTTTGCGTTTGTTTTGCCTTCTTCCTTCCAAATATTGAATACTGACTGCATACAAAAAGTAGGTTAGGCAGAGTATTCATAATGAAATAAAAAACACAGCACATTGGCGTTTCATGCTTATAAATCTACAGAAAACTCGACCAAGGTGAGTTTTTGTGTTTTGGAACATGAAATTTTACCCTTTTGCCGAGGGTACAGCAAGGAATTCCCTCCACATCGAGTGTAAATGGGATTTTTAGGTGTATTCAATCATAGCATTCAGGTTCCTTGATTGGCAATTTCCTAAAATTTGTTCTGGGTTTGCGTTTGTTTTGCCTTCTTCCTTTCCAAATTTTGTATTCTGAATCCATACTAAAAAGAGGTTAGGCAGAGTATTTATAATGAAATAAAAGAACAGCACATTTGCGTTTCATTCATATAAATCTACAGAAAACTGGAACAAGGTGAGATTTTGTGTTTTGGAAAAAAATGTAGCCATTTTGCCGAGGGGACTGCTAGGAATTCCCTCCAAATCGAGTGTGAATGGGATTTTCAGGTGTATTCAATCATAGCATTCAGGTTCCTTGATAGGCAATTTCCTAAAATTTGTTCTGTGTTTGCGTTTGTTTTGCCTTCTTCCTTCCAAATATTGAATACTGACTGCATACAAAAAGTAGGTTAGGCAGAGTATTCATAATGAAATAAAAAACACAGCACATTGGCGTTTCATGCTTATAAATCTACAGAAAACTCGACCAAGGTGAGTTTTTGTGTTTTGGAACATGAAATTTTACCCTTTTGCCAAGGGGACAGCTAGGAATTCCCTCTACATCGAGTGTAAATGGGATTTTCGGGTGTATTCAATCAGCAGCATTCAGGTTTCTTGTTTGGCAATTTCCTAAATTTGTTCTGGGTTTGGTTGGCTTTGCCTTCTTCCTTTCCTAATTTTGTATTCTGACTCCATACAAAAAAGAGGTTAGGCAGAGTATTCATAATGATATAAAACACACAGCACATTGGCGTTTCATGCTAGGAAATCTACAGGCAACTCGACCAAAGTGAGTTTTTGTTTTTGGAAACAGAAATGTTATCATTTTGCCATGGGCACGGCAAGGATTTCCCTCCACATCGAGTGTAAATTGGATTTGTATTTGTATTCAATCAGCAGCATTCAGGTTCCTTGATTGGCAATTACCTAAATTTTTTCTGGGTTTGCATTTGTTTTGCCTTCTTCCTTTCAAATTTTTGGATACTGACTGCATACAAAAAGTAGGTTAGGCAGAGTATTCCTAATGAAATAAAAAACACAGCACATTGGCGTTTCATGCTTATAAATCTACAGAAAACTCGACCAAGGTGAGTTTTTGTGTTTTGGAACATGAAATTTTACCCTTTTGCCGAGGGTACAGCAAGGAATTCCCTCCACATCGAGTGTAAATGGGATTTTTAGGTGTATTCAATCATAGCATTCAGGTTCCTTGATTGGCAATTTCCTAAAATTTGTTCTGGGTTTGCGTTTGTTTTGCCTTCTTCCTTTCCAAATTTTGTATTCTGAATCCATACTAAAAAGAGGTTAGGCAGAGTATTTATAATGAAATAAAAGAACAGCACATTTGCGTTTCATTCATATAAATCTACAGAAAACTCGACCAAGGTGAGATTTTGTGTTTTGGAAAAATGTAGCCATCTTGCCGAGGGGACTGCTAGGAATTCCCTCCAAATCGAGTGTGAATGGGATTTTCAGGTGTATTCAATCGTAGCATTCAGGTTCCTTGATAGGCAATTTCCTAAAATTTGTTCTGTGTTTGCGTTTGTTTTGCCTTCTTCCTTCCAAATTTTGAATACTGACTGCATACAAAAAGTAGGTTAGGCAGAGTATTCATAATGAAATAAAAAACACAGCACATTGGCGTTTCATGCTTATAAATCTACAGAAAACTCGACCAAGGTGAGTTTTTGCGTTTTGGAACATGAAATTTTACCCTTTTTCCAAGGGGACAGCTAGGAATTCCCTCTACATCGAGTGTAAATGGGATTTTCGGGTGTATTCAATCAGCAGCATTCAGGTTTCTTGTTTGGCAATTTCCTAAATTTGTTCTGGGTTTGGTTGGCTTTGCCTTCTGCCTTTCCAAATTTTGTATTCTGACTCAATACAAAAAAGAGGTTAGGCAGAGTATTCATAATGATATAAAACACACAGCACATTGGCGTTTCATGCTAGGAAATCCACAGGCAACTCGACAAAGTGAGTTTTTGTTTTTGGAAACAGAAATGTAATCATTTTGCCGAGGGGACAGCAAGGATTTCCCTCTACATCGAGTGTGAATGGGATTTGTAGGTGTATCCAATCAGCAGCATTCAGGTTCCTTGATTGGCAATTTCCTAACTTTGTTCCGAGTTTGCATTTGTTTTGGCTTCTTCCTTTAACAATTTTGAATACTGACTGCATACACAAAAGAGGTTAGGCAGAGTATGCATAATGAAATAAAAAACACAGCACATTGGCTTCTCATGCTTATAAATCTACAGAAAACTCGACCAAGTTGAGATTTTGGCTTTTGGAACATGAAATTTTACACTTTGCCTAGGGGACAGCTAGGAATTCTCTCCAAGTCGAATGTGAATGGGATTTTCAGGTGTATTCAATCATAGCATTCAGGTTCCTTGATTGGCAATTTCCTAAAATTTGTTCTGGGTTTGCGTTTCTTTTGCCTTCTTCCTTTCCAAATTTTGTATTCTGAATCCATACTAAAAAGAGGTTAGGCAGAGTATTTATAATGAAATAAAAGAACAGCACATTCGCGTTTCATTCATATAAATCTACAGAAAACTCGACCAAGGTGAGATTTTGTGTTTTGGAAAAAGAAATGTAACCATTTTGCCGAGGAGACTGCTAGGAACTCCCTCCACAACGAGTGTGAATGGGATTTTCAGGTGTATTCAATCGTAGCATTCAGGTTCCTTGATTGGCAATTTCCTAAAATTTGTTCTGGGTTTGCGTTTGTTTTGCCTTCTTCCTTTCCAAATTTTGTATTCTGACTGCATGCAGAAAAGAGGTTAGGCAGAGTATCCCTTAATGAAATAAAAAGCACACCGCTTTGGCTTTTCATGCTTATAAAACTACAGAAATCTTACCAAAGTGAGTTTTTGTGTTTTGGAAAAAGAACTTTTACATTTTTACCGAGGGTTAAGCTAGGAATTCTCTCCACATGAAGTTTAAATGGGATTTTCAGGTGTATTCTTTCGGCAGCATTCGGGTGTCTTGATTGGCAATTTCCTCAATTGGTTCTAAGTTTGAATTTGATAATCCTTCTTCCTTTCCAAAATTTGTATTCTAACTCCTTACAAAAGAGAGGTTCGGCAGAGCATTCCTAATGAAATGAAAAACACAGCACATTGGCGTTTCATGCTAGGAAATCTACAGCCAACTCGACCAAAGTGAGTTTTTGTTTTTGGAAACAGAAATGTTATCATTTTGCCGAGGGGACAGCAAGGAATTCCCTCCACATCGAGTGTAAATGGGATTTTTAGGTGTATTCAATCAGCAGCATTCAGGTTTCTCGTTTGGCAATTTCCTAAATTTGTTCTGGGTTTGGTTGGCTTTGACTTCTGCCTTTCCAAATTTTGTGTTCTGACTCCATACAAAAAAGAAGTTAGACAGAGTATTCATGATATAAAACACAAAGCACATTGGCCTTTCATGCTAGGAAAATTACAGGCAACTCGACCAAAGTGAGTTTTTGTTTTTGGAAATAGAAATGTTATCATTTAGCCGAGGGTACAGCAAGGAATTCCCTCCACATTGAGTGTAAACGGGATTTTCAGGTTTATTCAATCATAGCATTCAGGTTCCTTGATTGGCAATTTCCTAAAATTTGTTCTGGGTTTGCGTTTGTTTTGCCTTCTTCCTTTCCAAATTTTGTATTCTAACTCCATGCAAAAAAGAGGTTAGGCAGAGTCTCCCTAAATGAAATAAAAAACACACCGCTTTGGCTTTTCATGCTTATAAAACTACAGAAATCTCGACCAAAGTGAGTTTTTGTGTTTTGGAAAAAGAACTTTTACATTTTTACCGAGGGTTCAGCTAGGAATTCTCTCCACATGAAGTGTAAATGGGATTTTCAGGTGTATTCTTTCAGCAGCATTCGGGTGTCTTTATTGGCAATTTCCTCAATTGGTTCTAAGTTTGATTTTGATTCTCCTTCTTCCTTTCCAAAATTTGTATTCTTACTCCTTACAAAAGAGAGGTTCGGCAGAGCATTCCTAATGAAATCAAAAACACAGCATATTGGTGTTTCATGCTAGGAAATCTACAGCCAACTCGACCAAAGTGAGTTTTTGTTTTTGGAAACAGAAATGTTATCATTTTGCCGAGGGCACAGCAAGGATTTCCCTCCACATCGAGTGTAAATGGGATTTTTAGGTGTATTCAATCAGAAGCATTCAGGTTCCTTGATTGGCAATTACCTAAATTTGTCTGGGTTTGCATTTGTTTTGCCTTCTTCCTTTCAAATTTTTGGATACTGACTGCATACATAAAGTAGGTTAGGCGTAGTATTCATAATGAAATAAAAAACACAGCACATTGGCGTTTCATGCTTATAAATCTACAGAAAACTCGACCAAGGTGAGTTTTTGTGTTTTGGAACATGAAATTTTACCCTTTTGCCAAGGGGACAGCTAGGAATTCCGTCTACATCGAGTGTAAATGGGATTTTCAGGTGTATTCAATCAGCAGCATTCAGGTTTCTTGTTTGGCAATTTCCTAAATTTGTTCTGGGTTTGGTTGGCTTTGCCTTCTGCCTTTCCAAATTTTGTATTCTGAATCCATACAAAAAAGAGGTTAGACAGATTGTTCATAATGATATAAAACACACAGCACATTGGCGTTTCATGCTTGGAAAATTACAGGCAACTCGACCAAAGTGAGTTTTTGTTTTTGGAAACAGAAATGTAATCATTATGCCGAGGGGACTGCAACGGATTCTCTCCACATCGAGTGTAAACTGGATTTTCATGTTTATTCAATCATAACATTCAGGTTCCTTGATTGGCAATTTCCTAAAATTTGTTCTGGGTTTGCGTTTGTTTTGCGTTCTTCTTTTCCAAATTTTGTATTCTGACTCCATACCAAAAAGAGTTTAGGCAGAGTCTCCCTAAATGAAATAAAAAACACACCGCTTTGGCTTTTCATGCTTATAAAACTACAGAAATCTCGACCAAAGTGAGTTTTTGTGTTTTGGAAAAAGAACTTTTACATTTTTACAGAGGGTTAAGCTAGGAATTCTCTCCACATGAAGTGTAAATGGGATTTTCAGGTGTATTCTTTCGGCAGCATTCGGGTGTCTTGATTGGCAACTTCCAAAATTTGTTCTGGGTTTGCGTTTGTTTTGCCTTCTTCCTTTCCAAATCTTGAATACTGACTGCATGCAGAAAAGAGGTTAGGCAGAGTATCCCTAAATGAAATAAAACACACACCGCTTTGGTTTTCATGCTTATAAAACTACAGAAATCTCGACCAAATGTGTTTTTGTGTTTTGGAAAAAGAACTTTTACATTTTTACCGAGGGGTTGGCTAGGAATTCTCTCTCCACATGAAGTGTAAATGGGATTTTCAGGTGTATTCTTTCGGCAGCATTCGGTTGTCTTGATTGGCAATTTCCTCAATTTGTTCTAACTTTGCTTTTGATTCTCCTTCCTTTCCAAAATTTGTATTCTTACTCCTTACAAAAGAGAGGTTCGGCAGAGCATTCCTAATGAAATGAAAAACACAGCACATTGGCATTTCATGCTAGGAAATCTACAGGAAACTCGACCAAGGTGAGTTTTTGAGTTTTGGAAAAAGAAATTTTACCCTTTTGAGGAGGGGACAGCAAGGATATCCCTCCACATCGAGTGTAATTGGGATTTTCAGGTGTATTCAGTCATAGCATTCAGGTTCCTTGATTGACAATTTCCTAAAATTTGTTCTGGGTTTGCATTTGTTTTGCCTTCTTCCTTTCAAATTTTGAATACTGACTGCATGCAAAAAGTAAGTTAGGCAGAGTATTCATAATGAAATAAAAAACACAGCACTTTGGCGTTTCATGCTTGTAAATCTGCAGAAAACTCGACCAAGGTGAGTTTTTGTGTTTTGGAACATGAAATTTTACATGATTTTGTATTCTGACTGCATACAAAAAAGAGGCTAGGCAGAGTATTCATAATGATATAAAACACACAGCACATTGGCGTTTCATGCTAGGAAAATTAGAGGCAAATCGACCAAAGAGAGTTTTTGTTTTTGGAAACAGAAATGTAATCATTTTGCCGAGGGCAAAGCAACGCACAGCAAGGATTTCCCTCCACATTGAGTGTAAACGGGATTTTTAGGTGTATCCAAACAGCAGCATTCAGGTTCCTTGATTGGCAATTACCTAAATTTGTTCTGAGTTTGCATTTGTTTTGACTTCTTCCTTTCAAATTTTTGAATACTGACTCAGACAAAAAAGAGGTTAGGCAGAGTATTCATAATGAAATAAAAAACACAGCACATTGGCTTCTCATGCTTGTAAATCTACAGAAAACTTGACCAAGGTGAGTTTTTGTGTTTTGGTAGATGAAATTTTACCCTTTTGCCAAGGGGACAGCTAGGAATTCCCTCTACCTCGAGTGTAAATGGGATTTTCAGGTGTATTCAATCAGCAGCATTCAGGTTCCTTGATTGGCAACTTCCAAAATTTGTTCTGGGTTTGCGTTTGTTTTGCCTTCTTCCTTTCCAAATTTTGTATTCTGAATCCATACTAAAAAGAGGTTAGGCAGAGTATTTATAATGAAATAAAAGAACAGCACATTTGCGTTTCATTCATATAAATCTACAGAAAACTCGACCAAGGTGAGATTTTGTGTTTTGGAAAAAGAAATGCAACCATTTTGCCGAGGGGACGGCTAGGAATTCCCTCCACATCGAGTGTGAATGGGGTTTTCAGGTGTATTCAATCATAGCATTCAGGTTCCTTGATTGGCAATTTCCTAAAATTTGTTCTGGATTTGCGTTTGTTTTGCCTTCTTCCTTTCCAAATTTTGTATTCTGACTGCATGCAGAAAAGAGGTTAGGCAGAGTCTCCCTAAATGAAATAAAAAGCACACCGCTTTGGCTTTTCATGCTTATAAAACTACAGAAATCTCGACCAAAGTGAATTTTTGTGTTTTGGAAAAAGAACTTTTACATTTTTACCGATGGTTAAGCTAGGAATTCTCTCCACATGAAGTGTAAATGGGATTTTCAGGTGTATTCTTTCGGCAGCATTCGGGTGTCTTGATTGGCAATTTCCTACATTTGTTCTATCTTTGCTTTTGATTCTCCTTCTTCCTTTCCAAAATTTGTATTCTTACTCCTTACAAAAGAGAGGTTCAGCAGAGTATTCCTAATGAAATGAAAAACACAGCACATTGGCATTTCATGCTACGAAATCTACAGGCAACTCGACCAAAGTGAGTTTTTGTATTTGGAAACAGTAATGTAATCATTTTGCCGAGGGGACAGCAAGGATTTCCCTCCACAACGAGTGTAAATGGGATTTTTAGGTGTATTCAATCAGCAGCATTAAGGTTCCTTGATTGGCAATTACCTGATTTTGTATTCTGACTCATGCAGAAAAGAGGTTAGGCATACTATCCCTAAATGAAATAAAAAGCACACCGCTTTGGCTTTTCATGCTTATAAAACTACAGAAATCTCGACCAAAGTGAGTTTTTGTGTTTTGGAAAAAGAACTTTTACATTTTTACCGAGGGTTAAGCTAGGAATTCTCTCCACATGAAGTGTAAATGGGATTTTCAGGTGTATTCTTTCGGCAGCATTCGGGTGTCTTGATTGGCAATTTCCTCAATTGGTTCTAAGTTTGAATTTGATAATCCTTCTTCCTTTCCAAAATTTGTATTCTTTCTCCTTACAAAAGAGAGGTTCGGCAGAGTATTCCTAATGAAATGAAAAACACAGCACATTGGCGTTTCATGCTTGGAAAATTACAGGCAACTCGACCCAAGTAAGTTTTTGTTTTTGGAAACAGAAATGTAATCATTATGCCGAGGGGACAGCAAGGATTTCCCTCCACAACGAGTGTAAAAGGATTTTTAGGTTTATCCAATCAGCAGCATTCAGGTTCCTTGATTGGCAATTTCCTAAATTTGTTCCGAGTTTGCATTTCTTTTGGCTTCTTCCTTTAACAATTTTGAAAACTGAATGCATACAAAAAGTAGGTTAGTCAGAGTATTCATAATGAAATAAAAAACACAGCACATTGGCGTTTCATGCATATAAATCTACAGAAAACTCGACCAAGGTGAGTTTTTGTGCTTTGGAACATGAAATTTTACCCTTTTGTCAAGGGGACAGCTGGGAATTCCCTCTACATCGAGTGTAAATGGGATTTTCAGGTGTATTCAATCAGCAGCATTCAGGTTTCTTGTTTGGCAATTTCCTAAATTTGTTCTGGGTTTGGTTGGTTTTGCCTTCTGCCTTTCCAAATTTTATATTCTGACTCCATACAAAAAAGAGGTTAGGCAGAGTTTTCCTAATGATATAAAACACACAGCACATTGGCGTTTCATGCTAGGAAAATTATAGGCAACTTGACCAAAGTGAGTTTTTGTTTTTGGAAACAGAAATGTTATCATTTTGCCGAGGGGACAGCAAGGATTTCCCTCCACATCGAGTGTAAAAGGGATTTTTAGGTTTATCCAATCAGCAGCTTTCAGGTTCCTTGATTGGGAATTTCCTAATTTTGTATTCTGACCCCATGCAAAAAAGTGGTTAGGCAGAGTATCACTAAATGAAATAAAAAACACACCACTTTGGCTTTTCATGGTTATACAACTACAGAAATCTCGACCAAAGTGTGTTTTTGTGTTTTGGAAAAAGAACTTTTACATTTTTACCGAAGGTTAAGCTAGGAATTCTCTCCACATGAAGTGTAAATGGGATTTTCAGGTGTATTCTTTCGGCAGCATTCGGGTGTCTTGATTGGCAATTTCCTCAATTGGTTCTAAGTTTGAATTTGATAATCCTTCTTCCTTTCCAAAATTTGTATTCTTACTCCTTACAAAAGAGAGGTTCGGCAGATCATTCCTAATGAAATGAAAAACAGCACATTGGCGTTTCATGCTAGGAAATCTACAGCCAACTCGACCAAAGTGAGTTTTTGTTTTTGGAAACAGAAATGTTATCATTTTGCCGAGGGGACAGCAAGGATTTCCCTCCACATCGAGTGTAAATGGGATTTTTAGGTGTATTCAATCAGCAGCATTCAGGTTTCTTGTTTGGCAATTTCCTAAATTTGTTCTGGGTTTGGTTGGCTTTGACTTCTGCCTTTCCAAATTTTGTATTCTGACTCCATACAAAAAAGAAGTTAGACAGAGTATTCATAATGATATAAAACACACAGCACATTGGCGTTTCATGCTAGGAAAATTACAGGCAACTCGACCACAGTGAGTTTTTGTTTTTGGAAACAGAAATGTTATCATTTTGCCGAGGGCACAGCAAGGATTTCCCTCCACATCAAGTGTAAATGGGATTTTTAGGTGTATTCAATCATAGCATTCAGGTTCCTTGATTGGCAATTACCTAAATTTGTTCTGGGTTTGCATTTGTTTTGCCTTCTTCCTTTCAAATTTTTGGATACTGACTGGATACAAAAAGTAGGTTAGGCAGAGTATTCATAATGAAATAAAAAACACAGCACATTGGCGTTTCATGCTTATAAATCTATAGAAAACTCAACCAAGGTGAGTTTTTGTGTTTTGGAACATGAAATTTTAACCTTTTGCCAAGGGGACAGCTAGGAATTCCCTCTACATCGAGTGTACATGGGATTTTCATGTGTATTCAATCAGCAGCATTCAGGTTTCTTGTTTGGCAATTTCCTAAATTTGTTCTGGGTTTGGTTGGCTTTGCCTTCTGCCTTTCCAAATTTTGTATTCTGACTCCATACAAAAAAGAGGTTAGGCAGAGTATTCATAATGATATAAAACACACAGCACATTGGCGTTTCATGCTACAGGCAACTCGACCAAAGTGAGTTTTTCTTTTTGGAAACAGAATTGTAACCATTTTGCCGAGGGTACAGCAAGAAATTCCCTCCACATCGAGTGTAAATGGGATTTTTAGGTGTATTCAATCATAGCATTCAGGTTCCTTGATTGGCAACTTCCAAAATTTGTTCTGGGTTTGCGTTTGTTTTGCCTTCTTCCTTTCCAAATTTTGTATTCTGAATCCATACTAAAAAGAGGTTAGGGAGAGTATTTATAATGAAATAAAAGAACAGCACATTTGCGTTTCATTCATATAAATCTACAGAAAACTCGACCAAGGTGAGATTTTGTGTTTTGGAAAAAAATGTAGCCATTTTGCCGAGGGGACTGCTAGGAATTCCCTCCAAATTGAGTGTGAATGGGATTTTCAGGTGTATTCAATCGTAGCATTCAGGTTCCTTGATAGGCAATTTCCTAAAATTTGTTCTGTGTTTGCGTTTGTTTTGCCTTCTTCCTTCCAAATTTTGAATACTGACTGCCTACAAAAAGTAGGTTAAGCAGAGTATTCATAATGAAATAAAAAACACAGCACATTGGCGTTTCATGCTTATAAATCTACAGAAAACTCGACCAAGGTGAGTTTTTGTGTTTTGGAACATGAAATTTTACCCTTTTGCCAAGGGGACAGCTAGGAATTCCCTCTACATCGAGTGTACATGGGATTTTCAGGTGTATTCAATCAGCAGCATTCAGGTTTCTTGTTTGGCAATTTCCTAAATTTGTTCTGGGTTTGGTTGGCTTTGCCTTCTGCCTTTCCAAATTTTGTATTCTGACTCCATACAAAAAAGAGGTTAGGCAGAGTATTCATAATGATATAAAACACACAGCACATTGGCGTTTCATGCTACAGGCAACTCGACCAAAGTGAGTTTTTCTTTTTGGAAACAGAATTGTAACCATTTTGCCGAGGGTACAGCAAGGAATTCCCTCCACATCGAGTGTGAATGGGATTGTTAGGTGTATTCAATCAGCAGCATTCAAGTTCCTTGATTGGCAATTTCCTAAAATTTGTTCTGGGTTTGCGTTTGTTTTGCCTTCTTCCTTTCCAAATTTTGTATTCTGACTCCATGCAAAAAAGAGGTTAGGCAGAGTATCCCTAAATGAAAGAAAAAACACACCGCTTTGGCTATTCATGCTTATAAAACTACAGAAATCTCGACCAAAGTGAATTTTTGTGTTTTGGAAAAAGAACTTTTACATGTTTACCGAGGTTTAAGCTAGGAATTTTCTACACATGAAGTGTAAATGGGATTTTCAGGTGTATTCTTTCGGCAGCATTCGGGTGTCTTGATTGGCAACTTCCAAAATTTGTTCTGGGTTTGCGTTTGTTTTGCCTTCTTCCTTTCCAAATTTTGTATTCTGAATCCATACTAAAAAGAGGTTAGGCAGAGTATTTATAATGAAATAAAAGAACAGCACATTTGCGTTTCATTCATATAAATCTGCAGAAAACTCGACCAAGGTGAGATTTTGTGTTTTGGAAAAAAAATGTAGCCATTTTGCCGAGGGGACTGCTAGGAATTCCCTCCAAATCGAGTGTGAATGGGATTTTCAGGTGTATTCAATCGTAGCATTCAGGTTCCTTGATAGGCAATTTCCTAAAATTTGTTCTGTGTTTGCGTTTGTTTTGCCTTCTTGCTTCCAAATTTTGAATACTGACTGCATACAAAAAGTAGGTTAGGCAGAGTATTCATAATGAAATAAAAAACACAGCACATTGGCCTTTCATGCTTATAAATCTACAGAAAACTCGACCAAGGTGAGTTTTTGTGTTTTGGAACATGAAATTTTACCCTTTTGCCAAGGGGACAGCTAGGAATTCCCTCTACATCGAGTGTACATGGGATTTTCAGGTGTATTCAATCAGCAGCATTCAGGTTTCTTGTTTGGCAATTTCCTAAATTTGTTCTGGGTTTGGTTGGCTTTGCCTTCTTCCTTTCCTAATTTTGTATTCTGACTCCATACAAAAAAGAGGTTAGGCAGAGTATTCATAATGATATAAAACACACAGCGCATTGGCGTTTCATGCTACAGGGAACTCGAGCAAAGTGAGTTTTTCTTTTTGGAAACAGAATTGTAACCATTTTGCCAAGGGTACAGCAAGGAATTCCCTCCACATCGAGTGTAAATGGGATTTTTAGGTGTATTCAATCATAGCATTCAGGTTCCTTGATTGGCAACTTCCAAAATTTGTTCTGGGTTTGCGTTTGTTTTGCCTTCTTCCTTTCCAAATTTTGCATTCTGAATCCATACTAAAAAGAGGTTAGGGAGAGTATTTATAATGAAATAAAAGAAAAGCACATTTGCGTTTCATTCTATAAATCTACAGAAAACTCGACCAAGGTGAGATTTTGTGTTTTGGAAAAAAATGTAGCCATTGTGCCGAGGGGACTGCTAGGAATTCCCTCCAAATCGAGTGTGAATGGGATTTTCAGGTGTATTCAATCGTAGCATTCAGGTTCCTAAAATTTGTTCTGTGTTTGTGTTTGTTTTGCCTTCTTCCTTCCAAATTTTGAATACTGACTGCATTTCCCTCCACATGGAGTGTAAAAGGATTTTTAGGTTTATCCAATCAGCAGCATTCAGGTTCCTTGATTGGCAATTTCCTAAATTTGTTCCGAGTTTGCATTTCTTTTGGCTTCTTCCTTTAACAATTTTGAATACTGACTGCATACAAAAAGTAGGTTAGGCAGAGTATTCATAATGAAATAAAAAACACAGCACATTGGCGTTTCATGCTTATAAATCTACAGAAAACTCGACCAAGGTGAGGTTTTGTGTTTTGGAACATGAAATTCTACCCTTTTTGCAAAGGGGACATCTAGGAATTCCCTCTACATCAAGTGAAATGGGATTCTCAGGTGTATTCAATCAGGAGCATTCAGGTTTCTTGTTTGGCAATTTCCTAAATTTGTTCTGGGTTTGGTTGGCTTTGCCTTCTTCCTTTCCAAATTTTGTATTATGACTCCATACAAAAAGAGGTTTGGCAGTGTATTCATAATGACATAAAAAACACAGCACATTGGCATTTCATGCTAGGAAAACTACAGGCAACTCAACCAAGGTGAGTTTTTGTGTTTTGGAAACAGAAATGTACATATTTTTGTTCGGGGACAGCTAGGAATTCCCGCCAAATTGAGTGTGAATGGGATTTTCAGGTGTATTCAATCAGCAGCATTCAGGTTCGTTAATTGGCAATTTCTTAAACTTGTTCTGGGTTTGTGTTTGTTTTGCCTTCTTCCTTTCCAAATTTTTTATAATGACTCCTTACAAAAAAGTGTTTAGGAAGAGTATCCCTAATGAAATACAAAACACAGCACATTGGCGTTTCACGCTAGGAAAACTACAGGCAACTCGACCAAGGTGAGATTTTGAGGTTTAGAAAATGAAATGGAAACTTTTCCCGAGGACAGCAAGTAATTCCCTCTAAATCAAGTGTAAATTCGATTTTCATATTTATTCTTTCAGCAGCATTCATGTTCCTTGATTGGCAATTCATAAACTTTTTATGGGTTTGTGTTTGTTTTGCCTTCTTACTTTCCAAAGTTTGTATTCTGACTCCATACAAAAAAGAGGTTAGGCAGAGTATTCATAATGAAAGAAAAACACAGCACACGGGCCTCTCATGCTTATAAATCTACAGAAAACTCAACCAGGGTGAGTTTTTGTGTTTTGGAACATGAAATGGAACCCTTTTGCCGAGGGGACAACAAGGAAGTCCCTCCAAATCCAGTGTAAATGGGATATTCAGTTGTATTCTTTCAGCAGCATTCAGGTTTCTTGTTTGGCAATTTCCAAATTTTGTCCTTGTTTTGCGTTTGTTTTGCCTTCTTCCTTTCCAAATTTTGTATTCTGACTCCATACAAAAAGAGGTTTGGCAGTGTATTCATAATGACATAAAAAACACAGCACATTGGCATTTCATGCTAGGAAAACTACAGGCAACTCAACCAAGGTGAGTTTTTGTGTTTTGGAAACAGAAATGTACATATTTTTGTTCGGGGACAGCTAGGAATTCCCTCTGAATTGAGTGTGAATGGGATTTTCAGGTGTATTCAATCAGCAGTATTCAGGTTCGTTAATTGGCAATTTCTTAAACTTGTTCTGGGTTTGTGTTTGTTTTGCCTTCTTCCTTTCCAAATTTTTTATTATGACTCCTTACAAAAAGTGTTTAGGAAGAGTATCCCTAATGAAATACAAAACACAGCACATTGGCATTTCATGCAAGTGAAACTGCAGGCAAATCAACCATAGTGAGTTTTTGTGTTTTGGCACATGAAATTTTACCCTTTTGCCGAGGGTTCATCTAGGAATTCCCTCCACATCGAGTGTAAATGGGATTTTCAGGTGTATTCTTTCATCAGCATTCAGGTCTCTTGATTGGCAATTTCCTAAATTTGTTCTGGGTTTGTGTTTGTTTTGCCTGCTTCCTTTCCAAATTTTGTATTCTGACTCCATACAAAAAAGAGGTTAGGCAGAGTATTCATCATGAAATAAAAAAACACAGCACATTGGCGTTTCATGCTAGGAAATCTACAGGCAGCTCGTCCAAGTTGAGTTTTTGAGTTTTAGAAAATGAAATGGAAACTTTTCCTGAGGACAGCAAGTAATTCCCTCTAAATCAAATGTAAATTCAATTTTCACGTTTATTCTTTCAGCAGCATTCATGTTCCTTGATTGGCAATTTCCTAAACTTTTTATGGGTTTGCGTTTGTTTTGCCTTCTTACTTTCCAAAGTTTGTATTCTGACTCCATATAAAAAAGAGGTTAGGCCGGCGCCGTGGCTCAACAGGCTAATCCTCCACCTTGCGGCGCCGGCACACCGGGTTCTAGTCCCGGTCAGGACTCCGGATTCTGTCCCGGTTGCCCCTCTTCCAGGCCAGCCCTCTGCTGTGGCCCGGGAGTGCAATGGAGGATGGCCCAGGTGCTTGGGCCCTGTACCCCATGGGGAGACCAGGAAAAGCACCTGGCTCCTGGCTCCTGCCATCGGACGAGCGCCGTGCACCGGCCACAGCGCGCGCGTCTGCGGCGGCCATTGGAGGGTGAACCAACGGCAAAGGAAGATCTTTCTCTCTGTCTCTCTCTCTCACTGTCCACTCTGCCTGTCAAAAAAAGTGGTTAGACAGAGTATCCCTAATGAAATAAAGAAAAACAGCACATGGGCCTTTCATGCTTATAAATATACAGAAAACTCAACCAGGGTGAGTTTTTGTGTTTTGGAACATGAAATGTAACCCTTTTGCCGAGGGGACAACAAGGAATTCCCTCCAAATCCAGTGTAAATGGGATATTCAGTTGTATTCTTTCAGCAGCATTCAGGTTTCTTGTTTGGCAATTTCCAAATTTTGTTCTTGTTTTGCGTTTGTTTTGCCTTCTTCCTTTCCAAATTTTGTATTCTGACTCCATACAAAAAAGAGGTTAGGCAGAGTATTCATAATGACATAAAAAACACAGCACATTGGCATTTCATGCTAGGAAAACTACAGGCAACTCGACCAAGGTGAGTTGTTGTGTTTTGGAAAATGAAATGGAACATTTTTGCCAAGGTGACAGCTATGATTCCCTCCAAATCTAGGGTAAATGCGATTTTCAGGAGTTTTCTTTCAGCAGCATTCAGGTTATTTGATTGGCAATTTCCTAAATTCGTTATAGGTTTGTGTTTGTTTTGCCTTCTTCCTTTCCAAATTTTGTACTCTGACTGCATACCAAAAAGAGGTTCGGCAGAGTATTCATAATGACATAAAAAAGACAGCACACTGGCGTTTCATGCTAGGAAAACTACAGGCAACTCGACCAAGGTGAGTTGTTGTGTTTTGGAAAATGAAATGGAACCCTTTTGCCGAGGGGACATCTATGATTCCCTCCAAATCGAGGGTAAATGTGATTTTCTGGAGTTTTCTTTCAGCAGCATTCAGGTCCCTTGATTGGCAATTTCCTAAATTTGTTCTTGGTTTTTCTTTTGTGTTGCCTTCTTCCTTTCCAAATTTTGTATTCTGACTCCATACAAAAAAGAGGTTCGGCAGAGTATTCATAATGACATAAAAAACACAGCACATTGGCGTTTCATGCTAGGAAAACTACAGGGAACTCGACCAAGGTGAGTTGTTGTGTTTTGGAAAATGAAATGGAACATTTTTTCCAAGGGGACAGCTAGGAATTCCCTCTGAATTGAGTGTGAATGGGATTTTCAGGTGTATTCAATCAGCAGCATTCAGGTTCGTTAATTGGCAATTTCTTAAACTTGTTCTGGGTTTGTGTTTGTTTTGCCTTCTTCCTTTCCAAATTTTTTATTATGACTCCTTACAAAAAAGTGTTTAGGAAGAGTATCCCTAATGAAATACAAAACACAGCACATTGGCATTTCATGCAAGGGAAACTGCAGGCAAATCAACCATAGTGAGTTTTTGTGTTTTGGCACATGAAATTTTACCCTTTTGCCGAGGGTTCATCTAGGAATTCCCTCCACATCGAGTGTAAATGGGATTTTCAGGTGTATTCTTTCATCAGCATTCAGGTCTCTTGATTGGCAATTTCCTAAATTTGTTCTGGGTTTGTGTTTGTTTTGCCTGCTTCCTTTCCAAATTTTGTATTCTGACTCCATACAAAAAAGAGGTTAGGCAGAGTATTCATCATGAAATAAAAAAACACAGCACATTGGCGTTTCATGCTAGGAAATCTACAGGCAGCTCGTCCAAGTTGAGTTTTTGAGTTTTAGAAAATAAAATGGAAACTTTTCCTGAGGACAGCAAGTAATTCCCTCTAAATCAAATGTAAATTCGATTTTCACGTTTATTCTTTCAGCAGCATTCATGTTCCTTGATTGGCAATTTCCTAAACTTTTTATGGGTTTGCGTTTGTTTTGCCTTCTTACTTTCCAAAGTTTGTATTCTGACTCCATATAAAAAAGAGGTTAGGCCGGCGCCGTGGCTCAACAGGCTAATCCTCCACCTTGCGGCGCCGGCACACCGGGTTCTAGTCCCGGTCAGGACTCCGGATTCTGTCCCGGTTGCCCCTCTTCCAGGCCAGCCCTCTGCTGTGGCCTGGGAGTGCAATGGAGGATGGCCCAGGTGCTTGGGCCCTGTACCCCATGGGGAGACCAGGAAAAGCACCTGGCTCCTGGCTCCTGCCATCGGACGAGCGCCGTGCACCGGCCACAGCGCGCGCGTCTGTGGCGGCCATTGGAGGGTGAACCAACGGCAAAGGAAGATCTTTCTCTCTGTCTCTCTCTCTCACTGTCCACTCTGCCTGTCAAAAAAAGTGGTTAGACAGAGTATCCCTAATGAAATAAAGAAAAACAGCACATGGGCCTTTCATGATTATAAATATACAGAAAACTCAACGAGGGTGAGTTTTTGTGTTTTGGAACATGAAATGTAACCCTTTTGCCGAGGGGAGAACAAGGAATTCCCTCCAAATCCAGTGTAAATGGGATATTCAGTTGTATTCTTTCAGCAGCATTCAGGTTTCTTGTTTGGCAATTTCCAAATTTTGTTCTTGTTTTGCGTTTGTTTTGCCTTCTTCCTTTCCAAATTTTGTATTCTGACTCCATACAAAAAAGAGGTTAGGCAGAGTATTCATAATGACATAAAAAACACAGCACATTGGCATTTCATGCTAGGAAAACTACAGGCAACTCGACCAAGGTGAGTTGTTGTGTTTTGGAAAATGAAATGGAACATTTTTGCCAAGGTGACAGCTATGATTCCCTCCAAATCGAGAGTAAATGTGATTTTCAGGAGTTTTCTTTCAGCAGCATTCAGGTTCCTTGATTGGCAATTTCCTAAATTCGTTATAGGTTTGTGTTTGTTTTGCCTTCTTCCTTTCCAAATTTTGTACTCTGACTGCATACCAAAAAGAGGTTCGGCAGAGTATTCATAATGACATAAAAAAGACAGCACACTGGCGTTTCATGCTAGGAAAACTACAGGCAACTCGACCAAGGTGAGTTGTTGTGTTTTGGAAAATGAAATGGAACCCTTTTGCTGAGGGGACAGCTATGATTCCCTCCAAATCGAGGGTAAATGCGATTTTCTGGAGTTTTCTTTCAGCAGCATTCAGGTCCCTTGATTGGCAATTTCCTAAATTTGTTCTTGGTTTTTCTTTTGTTTTGCCTTCTTCCTTTTCAAATTTGGTATTCTGACTCCATACAAAAAAGTGGTTAGGTATAATATTTCTAATGAAATACAAAACACAGCACATTGGCATTTCACGCTAGGAAAACTACAGGCAACTCGACCAAGATGAGTTTTTGCTTTTTGGAATACGAAATGTAACCCTTTTGTCGAGGGGACAGCTAGGAATTCCCTGCAAATCGAGTGTAAATGGGATATTCAGGTGCATCCTTTCAGCAGCATTCAGGTCTCTTGATTGGCAATTTCCAAATTTTGTTCTTGTTTTGCGTATGTTTTGCCTTCTTCCTTTCAACATTTGGTATTATGACTCCAAACAAAAAAAGAGGTTAGGCAGAGTATTCATAATGACATAAAAAACTCTGCACATTGGCGTTTCATGCTAGGAAAACTACAGGCAGCTCGACCAAGTTGAGCTTTTGTGTTTTGGAAAATGAAATGAACATTTTTCCCTAGGGGACAGCAAGGAATTCCCTCTACATCGAGTGCAAATGCGATTCTCAGGTGTATTCAATCAGCAGCATTCAGGTTCCTTGATTGGCAATTTCCTAAATTCGTTATAGGTTTGCGTTTGTTTTGCCTTCTTCCTTTCCAAATTTTGTATTCTGACTGCATACAAAAAAGAGGTTCGGCAGAGTATTCATAATGACATAAAAAACACAGCACATTGGCGTTTCATGCTAGGAAATCTACAGGCAACTCAACCAAGGTGAGTTGTTGTGTTTTGGAAAATGAAATGGAACATTTTTTCCAAGGGGACAGCTAGGAATTCCCTCCGAATTGAGTGTGAATGGGATTTTCAGGTGTATTCAATCAGCAGCATTAAGTTTCCTTCTTTGGCAATTTCCTAAATTAGTTCTGGGTTTGTATTTGTTTTGCTTCTTCCTTTCCAAATTTTGTATTATGACTCCTTACAAAAAAGTGTTTAGGAAGAGTATCCCTAATGAAATACAAAACACAGCACATTGGCATTTCATGCAAGGAAACCTGCAGGCAAATCGACCATAGTGAGTTTTTGTGTTTTGGAACATGAAATTTTACCCTTTTGCCGAGGGTTTGTTAGAGTCCGAGAACATCCACTGCCCCAAGAACGACTCCAAGAGACACTCTCATGCAATCAGCAAAGGGGTAGTTTATTAAACCAGCATGCTGGGGCCCCCGTTCGTCCAAGAACAGGCGGCCCTGAAGAGTAAATGGTCGGGGTTTTTATACATTGAGGTATTTAATTTACGTTTGACAAGATTTACAGAGCTGACAATCAGTACATGTCAAGACAGTTGTTTTACGAGTGCATCTAGTACCAGGCACATAACAAGTGATAAGGGGAGGATTAAGGGGCTTTCTATCACCTAACAAGTGATAAGGGGAGGGTCACTTAGGTCATGAGAGTAGTCTAGGGAAGTGGTGGGAGTTTACATCACAAGGCTTACACAAAGAAAGTTACAGGTCTGTGTTTTGACTCTTTTGTGACACAAAACAGGTAGGAGCCATTAACTAAGCAAAACAGGGTAGGGAAAGAACAGGGTAGGGTCCCGCTAAAGTTCTTTGTTTAACAAAAGGAGTGAATGGTGAATAGGAGACAGCATAACAAAAGGAGTGAAAGGAAAGCAAGTGAAGCAGTTTTTAATATTAAAGGGGCAGATTTCAGAATTTTCATTCCTTCATTCCCCCCTTTTCTTTTGGATAAGGTCTCTAATCTTAGAGCCGATCAGCTTTTTCCTCGTTAAGTGTCGCATATTGCTGCCTGATTACCATGAGCTTAACGCTACTGATCTGTTTTTGGAGGAATGTCACAAGTCTGTTTAAAATGCAGGGTCCTATAGTAACAATGAGTAGTAAAATTACCAAGGGGCCCACAAGAGCAGACAGTAATGTGGTTAACCAGGGGGATTTGGTAAACCATGACTCAAACCATCCCTGTTGTTTTATTTGGTCCCATTGTCTTTTTTTAAGACGTTTGCATAGCTGGGCCATATTATCCCTTGCCACTCCAGTCTTGTCTACATAAAAGCAACATTCTTCCTTTAAGGCTGCGCACAGGCCCCCTTCTTTTAAGAAAATAAGATTTAGCCCCCTCCGATTCTGCAGCACTACTTTAGACAAGGAAGTTAATGACTGTTTTAACGTAGTGACCGAATTTTTTATATTTTTTATGTCCTGGGTAATAGCCGCTTTTAACTGGGTTAAATGCTGTTCACCTGTTACCAGGGCCGCAGTTCTCGTGCCCACCCCAGTTGCCATTCCTAGGCCTAGGAGTACAGCCAGGGTAACAGTTACAGGTTCCCTACGAGCCCTTACCAGCTTGCCCTCCACCGCGTCCTCAAAGGATTTAGTGTCATGGTACAGTATTCTAGGTAGCAACTGAATCATTATGCAATAGTCCTTACTTTGATTGAAAATAGATGTGGAGATGTAAGGGGTTATTCCTGTGTTACAAGCCCACCATGCACCATCCCTAGGGGCCCAATATTCCGTTAGGGAAGAATTTAATGACACAGTCTGATTGCACAGCATCCTTGAGACAGATGGGGGCGGTTTTCCAACACACAGGCCACGTCCAGTTACTTCTGGGAGCGTGAGCTTATGTCCCCCAGCCCAGTCACAGGAAGAAGAGTTCATAGGTCGGGGACGCCCATTAAGTGCTGACTCTTCATAGTAAGGAGGTGCTGCCGAGAGACATAGCCAACAAGGTTGAATTCCTTTTTTAGTGAAATTTAGAGCCATGTATGCTCCTTTTATGAGGCCCAAGAGTGGGGGTGCTTCTAGGCGTGAGTCCAAGATTCCTGAAGGGGCAGGAGCAAGTGAACCTGGGGTTACGGGTGAACTAGGGGTGGCAACCTTAGGTTTAGGATTCACCGGGGGCCCCGAGTGGATGGCCGGATTGGGACCCACAGCTATAGGGACGGCTGCCTTTTTTAACCGTATAGTGAACCATAACCCAAAGTCAGCTCCTGAAGTATAGTATTGTAACCCCCAAACCCTACCTTTTACCCAGCTAGTGAGGGTAGATGGCTCTTTCCCTTTGTTGGTAAAGGTAATATTAAGGGGGTTGCACAAGGGGTTTTTTTTCTGCACGGTTCTTTGAAATACCTAGGATCCCTTTTGGGGGTAAAGTTACGTTGTACTATGATCCAATCCCAACTGGAAGAAGGTTTCCAATAAACCGGTCCCGTAGTCTCACAACCCCATGCCTTACAATACAGGGACTCTAAGCCTCCACATCGTCTTTCCTGCTGTCTATTTCTGCCATCCTTAGGACATACATAGAATTCTGACTGGTGGAGTCTGCTTCTTCTCCACGGGTTTCAGCATCCAGGACCCGTAGGTGGGGCCTCAAAGTTCCTGGGGGCAGTATAGGGGGATAGGTTTATCTGCCTCTTGGTCTGGTATGTCCCATGTTTCCAGCCCCGCAGCCAACTGACACACATTGGGGTGAAGAGAGGGCCACCACGTTCCTGGTGTATAAGTCCCATTAACAGACCATGCCACCTGTCCCATAGGGCTGATGACCTCCCAGGTTAGTGACTGAGGCTCATGAGGGTTACTGCAAACAAGAGGAAGGGCCCACATCCCCATTGCCCACCATACGGCAAACCCGAAGTTTAAACGGATTTTCAGTCTTTTCAAGCTTCCATTCTGGTCCCGGAGCAGGCGCAGGTTTAAGGTGGGACGCGTGGATCCAGCTGGTGATGCCATCCACCTTTACGGCCGTAGGCGTTGTGAGGAGCACTATGTAGGGGCCTTTCCAACGTGGCTCCAGGCTATCAGTGTGATGTCTTTTTACGTAGACAGAGTCCCCAACCTGGAACTGATGTGGCACAGACACCTCTCCCGGTTGACAGTTGGCAGATAGCTGTCGCCAGACGAATTTCTGGATATCCTCCAAGGCTTTTAGTCTAACAATTAAAGGGACAGGAAACAAAGACTGAACGTCTGTAGTAGAAGCAATACTGTTAACGGGAGGTGGGGAACCATACAGTATCTCAAAAGGGGTTAGGTTATACATGGAAGAAGAGGGAGTGTTCCTAGCCCTGAACAACGCATAAGGTAGGAGCATAGTCCAATCCTTTAAGCCAGTCTCCACCGCCAATTTAGTCAAAGTTTCCTTAATAGTCCTGTTTATCCTCTCTACTTGTCCTGAGCTTTGGGGCCGGTAAGCACAATGCAATTTCCAGGTAATTCCCAATATTTTAGCCAGTCCCTGACTCACTCGTGCTACAAATGCTGGCCCATTATCAGATCCAATTACCTTAGGCAGTCCAAATCGGGGAAAAATTTTTTCCATAATTTTCTTAGCCACCACTAAAGCTGCCTCCTTTCGGGTAGGATAAGCCTCTACCCATCCTGAAAAAGTATCTACAAAGACTAGTAAATACCGATAACCACACCTTACCGGCTTGACTTCGGTGAAATCCACTTCCCAATATTGCCCCGGCCTATCCCCTCTTAGTCTCTTTCCATCGGGTGTGTGAGTTGGATAGGCGTTTACTGCTTGACAAACCTTACAGTTCCTGGCGACCCTCTCCGCCAGCTGCTTATTGTCGGAAGGAGATAGGGAGAATGGTTGATCTCTCAGTAGGCTTTGTAGTTTCTGTGCCCCAAGGTGGGTAAATTGGTGGACTTGCCGTAAATACGATAGAGCCTGTTTCTCTAATGGGTCCTTTTTTTTTCCTCCGGTGGGGGTTTATCCCTTTCTTCCGCTATGAGGACGTCTATCTCAGGATCCCGTCCGGCCACTGCCTTGGCTGTTTCACCGGCTCTCCGGTTCCCTACGGCCACAGAATCGGTGCCCTTCTGATGGCCAGGGCAGTGAATTATCGCCAGTTTAGAAGGCAACAGGACAGCAGCTAGTAGACGGAGAATTTCAGCCTTATGTTTTATGTCTTTTCCGGCTGAGGTTAACAGTCCCCTCTGCTGATAAATTGCCCCATGTACATGGGCCGTAGCAAAGGCATATCGACTGTCAGTATATACATTCGCTCGTTTTCCCTCTGCCAGCTCCAATGCCTTGGTTAAGGCAATTAGTTCGGCCTTTTGGGCTGAAGTTCCCTCGGGCAGACTAGCCGCCCAAATAGTGTCTGTTGTGCTGACTACTGCTGCCCCGGCCCGCCGCTTACCGTTCATTATGAAGCTGCTCCCGTCCGTGAACCATGTTACCTCCGGGTTGGGCAAAGGTTGGTCTGTCAGATCTCGGCGAACACCGACCTCCTCTGCCAGGATGTCTTGGCAGGTGTGGAGGACAGGGTCGGCGGTTTCATCCGGGAGTAGAGTGGCAGGGTTCAGCACAGTCGGCAGGCCGAAAGTAATTCGATCCTTATCTAGCAGAATGCTTTGGTAATGAGTGATGCGGGCGCTTGAGAGCCACCTATCGGGTGGCTGGCGTATGACACTTTCTAAGGAATGCGGAGCTATGATAATAAGTTTCTGTCCCAAAGTCAATTTATCCGCATCCTTGGTCAGTAGGGCAGCGGCTGCGATAGCCTTCAGGCACCGGGGCCACCCACTCGCAACAGAGTCCAACCGCTTGGACAAATAGGCTACCGGTCTCTTCCAGGGTCCTAGGGTTTGAGTCAGGACTCCTCTAGCCACCCCTTTTCGTTCTTTCATATAGAGGGTAAAAGGTTTCTCAATATTTGGCAAGGCTAGGGCCGGTGCCGATAATAATGCCTTTTTAATATCATCAAATGCTTGCTGTTGCTCGGGTCCCCACACAAATTCGCTGTCTCCCTTGAGCAGCGGATGAAGGGGAGATGCCAGGGACACGAACCCTGGTATCCATAGTCTACAAAACCCAGCCGTCCCCAAAAACTCCCGGAGCTGCTTTTGAGTTGTTGGGACAGGAATTTGAGTCACAGTCTTTTTACGGGCTTCAGTCAGCCAACGCTTCCCATTTTTGAGGGTATATCCTAGAAAAGTGACCTTCCGCCTGCACAGCTGTGCCTTTTTTGCTGAGGCTCTGTAGCCCAGCCGAGCCAGTTCCTGTAGTAGTGATTTGGTCCCGTACTCACAGTGTTCCTGTGTCGCAGCGGCCAGGATCAGGTCGTCTACGTATTGTAACAAGGTCACCTCAGGGTGGCCACTCCGAAAATGGCTCAGGTCCTGGTGAAGAGCTTTATTGAATATGGTTGGCGAATTTTTTGAAGCCCTGCGGTAACCGCGTCCAGGTTAATTGTCCCGATATCCCTTTCTCAGGATCCTGCCACTCGAAGGCAAACAGTGGCTGACTGTCAGCATGCAGTTGTAAGCAAAAGAAAGCATCTTTCAAGTCCAACACAGAGTACCTAACACGCTCAGGGCTAAGGGTGCTTAGCAAGTTATAGGGGTTAGGTACAGTAGGGTGGATATCTTGCACTCTGCTATTTACTTCCCTTAAATCCTGTACTGGGCGATAGTCCTGTGTTCCAGGCTTTTTAACCGGCAGAAGGGGTGTTTACCATGGAATTCAAGAACTCTACCCGTGGCCCAGTCTGTTCGAAAGTTATTTGGGCCTTCAGCTTGGTGAGCAAATTTTTCCCCATTGGAGGGGCCAGGCAACTGGGGATAACTAGGAAAGAGTGTTGAACTTTCCCTCTGCCCAAGTCCATAGTTCGTTTCGTTGTTCATGCTCGATATTGGCTGCCGTTAGCCCCTTGTACCAATGATCTTTTGCTAGACAGGGGGCCTAGAGGCTTTTGCAAAACCGAATAGACTGCTCCTGTGTCTACCTCAAAGTTTATAGGGGTCCCCTCCACATTAAACTTTACCCTGAGCTTGGGGAGGGGGTCCGAGCCCCGTCGTCCCTAGTCATCCTCTTCCTGTAGGGCTAATACAGCAGCCGGATTAGATGGTGGTTTAGACTGAGCCGCTTTCTTCTTAGGGCAGTCCCTTATCCAATGTCCCTTGTCCTTGCAGTAAGCGCATTGGTCTGAATCCAGGAGAGGACGACGCCGCTGGCCTGGCCTAACCCTCCTGCCTTCCCTGTTATCTACCACAGCAGCCAAAATTCTGGCCAACTCCCGGTTCCTTCTTTTATCCCTCGCACTTTTTCGTTCCTCCCTTTCAAGTTCCTTTTTCCTTTCCTGTTTTGCCTTTTCAGCTTCCCGCTGCTCTTTTTTTTTCTCTTTCTCTCTCCTTCCGCTGCTCCTTCTCCTCTTCCGTTTCCCTCTTATAATACACTTTCTCAGCTTCTTTTACTAAATCCCATAGTGTTAAGTCCTGTAGTCCCTCTAGACGTTGCAGCTTATGACGAATGTCAGGGGCAGACTGGCCTATGAAGGCCATAGATACTGACCCCCGTTGCCCTTCCGATTGGGGATCGAACGGCGTGTACCTGCGATAGGCCTCCATTAATCTTTCTAAAAACATAGAGGGTGTTTTATCAGGTCCCTGAATTACCTCTCTTACCTTAGCCAAATTAGTAGGTTTTTGAGCAGCAGCTCGGAGTCCTGCCACTAGAGACTGGCGATAGGTGGACAGATGCTCCCTACCTTCTCGTGAATTAGGATCCCAGTCAGGTTGGCGCAGGGGAAAGGAGTCGTCAATGATGTTTTGAAGCTGCGTTGGCCTCCCGTCCGGTCCGGGGACATTCTTTCTGGCTTCCAGGAGTATCCTCTCCCGCTCTTCTGTAGTGAAGATGGTGCCCAGCAGCTGCTGACAGTCATCCCAGGTTGGCTGATGGGAAAACATCAGAGACTCGACTAAACCTGTCAAGCGAGTAGGGTCCTCTGAGAAAGGAGGGTTATTATTTTTCCAGTTATAGAGATCTGAGGAGGAGAATGGCCAATATTGGAGCACCTGCAGACCTCCCCCGTGCCCATCCTCCACCAACGACCCAATTGGTCGGAGCGGAAGTATCACCGCGTCCTGCGGGCTTTGCGCTCGCTTACTCCGAGTCCCCTGCGCCGGTCCTCCCGCCGGTGGGGGAGGGGAGGGTGTAGGCAGCTCAGAAGGAGCGGATGCAGTGCTGACAGGACTTTCGGGTTCACTGGATGGTGGATGGCCAGGGGATACAGGAGAAGCAGACGGTGATGGAGGGAGAGCAGGGTAGAGGGGGATGCAAGAGTAGGGGGGTAACGAGTCAAGAGTTATAAGATCCTTTTGGGATTCTGGTAATACTGGTGGAGATTTTGGTACTGATGACGGATTCAGCGTTTTCATTGGCAGTGTAACAGCCTGAAAGTCAGAGGGGAACTGAAAAGATTTTACCCATTCAGGCGGATGTTCGCATAAATCTTGCCAGACTAAGATGTACGGTTGTTGGTCCGGGTGCCCCTGGCGACCTGGTTGGAACACGGCTTCTCTCACTCTCCGGATAAGCGGTAGGTGGAAAGAACCGCCTGGAGGCCAGTCCACCCCCAAAGCCGGCCATTCAGAGGCACGGATAACCTGCCACTTAGCCTTTTTGATTAAGAGAGAGAGGTTAGATCCCCTGGCTCGTATTTCAGGCCAGTGAGCCAGAGTCAGCGCTAACGGTGTAGATGGAGCTTGTCCCATGTTGGAGTTTCAAAGAGATCTGAGCTTATTCCAAAAGACAAAGACGAAGACAAATACCGATGCTGGCACCACACTTGAATTCCCGATTACGGGAATTCCCTGAAGGGAGTTTCGCTGAGCGTCCTCAGTCTCCTGGTCCTCCTGGGGCGTCCCCCAGGGAGTAGCCTGTGGCCTTCCAGGCACGTCTGCCAGCCCCAGAGACTACGATGCCAGCCCTGAACCACCAAAACTGAAACCTTTCCGAATCTCAACACAAAAGCAGAATCTAAACGCGCACACACACACACACAAACACAGAACAACTCCCAAGGCGCCTTTTACTTACACCAAGAGATGTCTGTTGGAGACGCCGGAGGGCAGCCTCAAGTCTCGGTGGGACCTCCAAATGTTAGAGTCCGAGAACATCCACTGCCCCAAGAACGACTCCAAGAGACACTCTCATGCAATCAGCAAAGGGGTAGTTTATTAAACCAGCATGCTGGGGCCCCCGTTCGTCCAAGAACAGGCGGCCCTGAAGAGTAAATGGTCGGGGTTTTTATACATTGAGGTATTTAATTTACGTTTGACAAGATTTACAGAGCTGACAATCAGTACATGTCAAGACAGTTGTTTTACGAGTGCATCTAGTACCAGGCACATAACAAGTGATAAGGGGAGGATTAAGGGGCTTTCTATCACCTAACAAGTGATAAGGGGAGGGTCACTTAGGTCATGAGAGTAGTCTAGGGAAGTGGTGGGAGTTTACATCACAAGGCTTACACAAAGAAAGTTACAGGTCTGTGTTTTGACTCTTTTGTGACACAAAACAGGTAGGAGCCATTAACTAAGCAAAACAGGGTAGGGAAAGAACAGGGTAGGGTCCCGCTAAAGTTCTTTGTTTAACAAAAGGAGTGAATGGTGAATAGGAGACAGCATAACAAAAGGAGTGAAAGGAAAGCAAGTGAAGCAGTTTTTAATATTAAAGGGGCAGATTTCAGAATTTTCATTCCTTCAGGTTCATCTAGGAATTCCCTCCACATTGAGTGTAAATGGGATTTTCAGGTGTATTCTTTCATCAGCATTCAGGTCTCTTGATTGGCAATTTCCTAAATTTGTTCTGGGTTTGTGTTTGTTTTGCCTGCTTCCTTCCCAAATTTGGTATTCTGACTCCATACAAAAAAGAGGTTAGGCAGAGTATTCATCATGAAATAAAAAAACACAGCACATTGGCGTTTCATGCTAAGAAAACTACAGGCAGCTCGACCAAGTTGAGTTTGTGAGTTTTAGAAAATGAAATGGAAACGTTTCCCGAGGACAACAAGTAATTCCCTCTACATCAAGTGTAAATTCGATTTTCACGTTTATTCTTTCAGCAGCATTCATGTTCCTTGATTGGCAATTTCCTAAGCTTTTTATGGGTTTGCGTTTGTTTTGCCTTCTTACTTTCCAAAGTTTGTATTCTGACTCCATACAAAAAAGAGGTTAGGCAGAGTATCCCTAATGAAATAAGGAAAAACAGCACATGGGCCTTTCATGCTTATAAATCTACAGAAAACTCAACCAGGGTGAGTTTTTGTGTTTTGGAACATGAAATGGAACCCTTTTGCCGAGGGGACAACAAGGAAGTCCCTCCAAATCCAGTGTAAATGGGATATTCAGTTGTATTCTTTCAGCAGCATTCAGGTTTCTTGTTTGGCAATTTCCAAATTTTGTTCTTGTTTTGCGTTTGTTTTGCCTTCTTCCTTTCCAAATTTTGTATTCTGACTCCATACAAAAAAGAGGTTAGGCAGAGTATTCATAATGACATAAAAAACACAGCACATTGGCATTTCATGCTAGGAAATCTACAGGCAATTCGACCAAGGTGAGTTGTTGTGTTTTGGAAAATTAAATGGAACCCTTTTGCCGAGGGGACAGCTATGATTCCCTCCAAATCGAGGCTAAATGCGATTTTCCGGAGTTTTCTTTCAGCAGCATTCAGGTCCCTTGATTGGCAATTTCCTAAATTTGTTCTTGGTTTTTCCTTTGTTTTGCCTTCTTCCTTTTCAAATTTGGTATTCTGACTCCATACAAAAAAGTGGTTAGGTATAATATTTCCAATGAAATACAAAACACAGCACATTGGCGTTTCACGCTAGGAAAACTACAGGCAACTCGACCAAGGTGAGTTTTTGCTTTTTGGAATATGAAATGTAACCCTTTTGCCGAGGGGACAGCTAGGAATTCCCTGCAAATCGAGTGGAAATGGGATATTCAGGTGCATCCTTTCAGCAGCATTCAGGTCTCTTGATTGGCAATTTCCTACATTTGTTCTATGTTTGCATTTGTTTTGCCTTCTTCCTTTCAACATTTGGTATTATGACTCCAAACAAAAAAGAGGTTAGGCAGAGTATTCATAATGACATAAAAAACTCAGCACATTGGCGTTTCATGCTAGGAAAACTACAGGCAGCTCGACCAAGTTGAGCTTTTGTGTTTTGGAAAATGAAATGAACACTTTTCCCGAGGGGATGAAGGAATGAAAATTCTAAAATCTGCCCCTTTAATATTAAAAACTGCTTCACTTGCTTTCCTTTTACTCCTTTTGTTATGCTGTCTCCTATTCACCATTCACTCCTTTTGTTAAACAAAGAACTTTAGCGGGACCCTACCCTGTTATTTCCCTACCCTGTTTTGCTTAGTTAATGGCTCCTACCTGTTTTGTGTCACAAAAGAGTCAAAACACAGACCTGTAACTTTCTTTGTGTAAGCCTTGTGATGTAAACTCCCACCACTTCCCTAGACTACTCTCATGACCTAAGTGACCCTCCCCTTATCACTTGTTAGGTGATAGAAAGCCCCTTAATCCTCCCCTTATCACTTGTTATGTGCCTGGTACTAGATGCACTCGTAAAACAACTGTCTTGACATGTACTGATTGTCAGCTCTGTAAATCTTGTCAAACGTAAATTAAATACCTCAATGTATAAAAACCCCGACCATTTACTCTTCAGGGCCGCCTGTTCTTGGACGAACGGGGGCCCCAGCATGCTGGTTTAATAAACTACCCCTTTGCACTATTGCATGAGAGTGGTTTCTTGGAGACAGTCTTTTGGGCAGCCCTTCTCAGACTCTAACATTTGGAGGTCCCACCGAGATTGAGGCTGCCCTCCGGCGTCTCCAACAGACATCTCTTGGGGTAAGTAAAAGGCGCCTTGGGGGTTGTTCTGTGTTTTTGTGTGTGTGTGCGCGCGTTTAGATTCTGCTTTTGTGTTGAGATTCGGAAAGGTTTCAGTTTTGGTGGTTCAGGGCTGGCACCGTAGTCTCTGGGGCTGGCAGACGTGCCTGGAAGGCCACAGGCTACTCCCTGGGGGACGCCCCAGGAGGACCGGGAGACTGAGGACGCTCAGCGAAACTCCCATCAGGGAATTCCCATAATCGGGAATTCAAGTGTGGTGCCAGCATCGGTATTTGTCTTTGTCTTTGTCTTTGTCTTTTGGAATAAGCTCAGATCTCTTTGAAACTCCAACATGGGACAAGCTCCATCTACGCCGTTAGCCCTTACTCTGGCTCACTGGCCTGAAATACGAGCCAGGGGATCTAACCTCTCTCTCTTAATCAAAAAGGCTAAGTGGCAGGTTATCTGTGCCTCTGAATGGCCGGCTTTGGGGGTGGACTGGCCTCCAGGCTGTTCTTTCCACCTACCGCTTATCCGGAGAGTGAGAGAAGCCGTGTTCCAACCAGGTCGCCAGGGGCACCCGGACCAACAACCGTACATCTTAGTCTGGCAAGATTTATGCGAACATCCGCCTGAATGGGTAAAATCTTTTCAGTTCCCCTCTGACTTTCAGGCTGTTACACTGCCAATGAAAACGCTGAATCCGTCATCAGTACCAAAATCTCCACCAGTATTACCAGAATCCCAAAAGGATCTTATAACTTTTGACTCGTTACCCCCCTACTCTTGCATCCCCCTCTACCCTGCTCTCCCTCCATCACCGTCTGCTTCTCCTGTATCCCCTGGCCATCCGCCATCCAGTGAACCCGAAAGTCCTGTCAGCACTGCATCCGCTCCTTCTGAGCTGCCTACACCCTCCCCTCCCCCACCGGCGGGAGGACCGGCGCAGGGGACTCGGAGTAAGCGAGCGCAAAGCCCGCAGGACGCGGTGATACTTCCGCTCCGACCAATTGGGTCGTTGGTGGAGGATGGGCACGGGGGAGGTCTGCAGGTGCTCCAGTATTGGCCATTCTCCTCCTCAGATCTCTATAACTGGAAAAATAATAACCCTCCTTTCTCAGAGGACCCTACTCGCTTGACAGGTTTAGTCGAGTCTCTGATGTTTTCCCATCAGCCAACCTGGGATGACTGTCAGCAGCTGCTGGGCACTCTCTTCACTACAGAAGAGCGGGAGAGGATACTCCTGGAAGCCAGAAAGAATGTCCCCGGACCGGACGGGAGGCCAACGCAGCTTCAAAACATCATTGACGACTCCTTTCCCCTGCGCCGACCTGACTGGGATCCTAATTCACGAGAAGGTAGGGAGCATCTGTCCACCTATCGCCAGTCTCTAGTGGCAGGACTCCGAGATGCTGCTCAGAAACCTACTAATTTGGCTAAGGTAAGAGAGGTAATTCAGGGACCTGATAAAACACCCTCTATGTTTTTAGAAAGATTAATGGAGGCCTACCGCAGGTACACGCCGTTCGATCCCCAATCGGAAGGGCAACGGGGGTCAGTATCTATGGCCTTCATAGGCCAGTCTGCCCCTGACATTCGTCATAAGCTGCAATGTCTAGAGGGGCTACAGGACTTAACACAACGGGATTTAGTAAAAGAAGCTGAGAAAGTGTATTATAAGAGGGAAACGGAAGAGGAGAAGGAGCAGCGGAAGGAGAGAGAAAGAAAAGAGAAAAAAAAACAGCGGGAAGCTGAAAAGGCAAAACAGGAAAGGAAAAAGGAACTTGAAAGGGAGGAACGAGAAAGTGCGAGGGATAAAAGAAGGAACCGGGAGTTGGCCAGAATTTTGGCTGCTGTGGTAGATAACAGGGAAGGCAGGAGGGTTAGGCCAGGCCAGCGGCGTCGTCCTCTCCTGGATTCAGACCAATGTGCTTACTGCAAGGACAAGGGACATTGGATAAGGGACTGCCCTAAGAAGAAAGTGGCTCAGTCTAAGCCACCATCTAATCCGGCTGCTGTATTAGCCCTACAGGAAGAGGATGACTAGGGACGACGGGGCTCGGACCCCCTCCCCAAGCTCAGGGTAAAGTTTAATGTGGAGGGGACCCCTATAAACTTTGAGGTAGACACAGGAGCAGTCTATTCGGTTTTGCAAAAGCCTCTAGGCCCCCTGTCTAGCAAAAGATCATTGGTACAAGGGGCTAACGGCAGCCAATATCGAGCATGGACAACGAAACGAACTATGGACTTGGGCAGAGGGAAAGTTCAACACTCTTTCCTAGTTATCCCCAGTTGCCCGGCCCCTCTAATGGGGAAAGATTTGCTCACCAAGCTGAAGGCCCAAATAACTTTCGAACAGACTGGGCCACGGGTAGATTTCTTGAATTCCATGGTAAACACCCCGGTGACTACTATACTGTCCATGTCAGTGGAAGATAAATACCGACTCCACAAAAAACCACAAAAGACAAAGGAATCGGAAGTTCAAACCTGGCTTGCTGCTTATCCTAGCTCTTGGGCGGAAACGGCGGGGCTGGGATTAGCTGTGTGTCAGCCCCCAGTGGTCGTGACCTTAAAGACCAGCGCAGTTCCAATTCGGGTTAGACAATACCCCATGAGTAAAGAGGCCAGGGAAGGAATTCGGCCCCATATAAAAATGCTACTGGCTTTGGGGGTTCTAAAAACCTGTCACTCAGCCTGGAATACACTCCTTCTGCCGGTTAAAAAGCCTGGAACACAGGACTATCGCCCAGTACAGGATTTAAGGGAAATAAATAGCAGAGTGCAAGATATCCACCCTACTGTACCTAACCCCTATAACTTGCTAAGCACCCTTAGCCCTGAGCGTGTTAGGTACTCTGTGTTGGACTTGAAAGATGCTTTCTTTTGCTTACAACTGCATGCTGACAGTCAGCCACTGTTTGCCTTCGAGTGGCAGGATCCTGAGGAAGGGATATCGGGACAATTAACCTGGACGCGGTTACCGCAGGGCTTCAAAAATTCGCCAACCATATTCGATGAAGCTCTTCACCAGGACCTGAGCCATTTTCGGAGTGGCCACCCTGAGGTGACCTTGTTACAATACGTAGACGACCTGCTCCTGGCCGCTGCGACACAGGAACACTGTGAGTACGGGACCAAATCACTACTACAGGAACTGGCTCGGCTGGGCTACAGAGCCTCAGCAAAAAAGGCACAGCTGTGCAGGCGGAAGGTCACTTTTCTAGGATATACCCTCAAAAATGGGAAGCGTTGGCTGACTGAAGCCCGTAAAAAGACTGTGACTCAAATTCCTGTCCCAACAACTCGAAAGCAGCTCCGGGAGTTTTTGGGGACGGCTGGGTTTTGTAGACTATGGATACCAGGGTTCGCGTCCCTGGCATCTCCCCTTCATCCGCTGCTCAAGGGAGACAGCGAATTTGTGTGGGGACCCGAGCAACAGCAAGCATTTAATAATATTAAAAAGGCATTATTATCGGCACCGGCCCTAGCCTTGCCAAATATTGAGAAACCTTTTACCCTCTATATGAAAGAACGAAAAGGGGTGGCTAGAGGAGTCCTGACTCAAACCCTAGGACCCTGGAAGAGACCGGTAGCCTATTTGTCCAAGCGGTTGGACTCTGTTGCGAGTGGGTGGCCCCGGTGCCTGAAGGCTATCACAGCCGCTGCCCTACTGACCAAGGATGCGGATAAATTGACTTTGGGACAGAAACTTATTATCATAGCTCCGCATTCCTTAGAAAGTGTCATACGCCAGCCTCCCGATAGGTGGCTCTCAAACGCCCACATCACTCATTACCAAAGCATTCTGCTAGATAAGGATCGAATTACTTTCGGCCTGCCGACTGTGCTGAACCCTGCCACTCTACTCCCGGATGAAACCGCCGACCCTGTCCTCCACACCTGCCAAGACATCCTGGCAGAGGAGGTCGGTGTTCGCCGAGATCTGACAGACCAACCTTTGCCCAACCCGGAGGTAACATGGTTCACGGACGGGAGCAGCTTCATAATGAACGGTAAGCGGCGGGCCGGGGCAGCAGTAGTCAGCACAACAGACACTATTTGGGCGGCTAGTCTGCCCGAGGGAACTTCAGCCCAAAAGGCCGAACTAATTGCCTTAACCAAGGCATTGGAGCTGGCAGAGGGAAAACGAGCGAATGTATATACTGACAGTCGATATGCCTTCGCTACGGCCCATGTACATGGGGCAATTTATCAGCAGAGGGGACTGTTAACCTCAGCCGGAAAAGACATAAAACATAAGGCTGAAATTCTCCGTCTACTAGCTGCCGTCCTGTTGCCTTCTAAACTGGCGATAATTCACTGCCCTGGCCATCAGAAGGGCACCGATTCTGTGGCCGTAGGGAACCAGAGAGCCGATGAAACAGCCAAGGCAGTGGCCCGACGGGATCCTGAGATAGACGTCCTCATAGCGGAAGAAAGGGATAAACCCCCACCGGAGGAAAAAAAGGACCCATTAGAGAAACAGGCTCTATCGTATTTACGGCAAGTCCACCAATTTACCCACCTTGGGGCGCAGAAACTACAAAGCCTACTGAGAGATCAACCATTCTCCCTATCTCCTTCCGACAATAAGCAGCTGGCGGAGAGGGTCGCCAGGAACTGTAAGGTTTGTCAAGCAGTAAACGCCTATCCAACTCACACACCCGATGGAAAGAGACTAAGAGGGGATAGGCCGGGGCAATATTGGGAAGTGGATTTCACCGAAGTCAAGCCGGTAAGGTGTGGTTATCGGTATTTACCAGTCTTATAGATACTTTTTCAGGATGAGTAGAGGCTTATCCTACCCGAAAGGAGACAGATTTAGTGGTAAGTAAAAAAAATTATAAAAAAAATTTTTCCCCGATTTGGACTGCCTAAGGTAATTGGATCTGATAATGGGCCAGCATTTGTAGCACGAGTGAGTCAGGGACTGGCTAAAATATTGGGAATTACCTGGAAATTGCATTGTGCTTACCGGCCCCAAAGCTCAGGACAAGTAGAGAGGATGAACAGGACTATTAAGAAAACTTTGACTAAATTGGCGGTGGAGACTGGCTTAAAGGATTGGACTATGCTCCTACCTTATGCGTTGTTCAGGGCTAGGAACACTCCCTCTTCTTCCATGTATAACCTAACCCCTTTTGAGATACTGTATGGTTCCCCACCTCCCGTTAACAGTATTGCTTCTACTACAGACGTTCAGTCTTTGCTTCCTGTCCCTTTAATTGTTAGACTAAAAGCCTTGAAGGATATCCAGAAGTTCATCTGGCGACAGCTATCTGCCAACTGTCAACCGGGAGAGGTGTCTGTGCCACATCAGTTCCAGGTTGGGGACTCTGTCTACGTAAAAAGACATCACACTGATAGCCTGGAGCCACGTTGAAAAGGCCCCTACATAGTGCTCCTCACAACGCCTACGGCCGTAAAGGTAGATGACATCACCAGCTAAATCCACGCGTCCCACCTTAAACCTGCGCCTGCTCCGGGACCAGAATGGAAGCTTGAAAAGACTGAAAATCCGTTTAAACTTCGGGTTCGCCGTATGGTGGGCAATGGGGATGTGGGCCCTTCCTCTTGTTTGCAGTAACCCTCATGAGCCTCAGTCACTAACCTGGGAGGTCATCAGCCCTATGGGACAGGTGGCATGGTCTGTTAATGGGACTTATACACCGGGAACGTGGTGGCCTTCTCTTCACCCCGATGTGTGTCAGTTGGCTGCGGGGCTGGAAACATGGGACATACCAGACCAAGAGGCAGATAAACCTATCCCCCTATACTGCCCCCAGGAACTCTGAGGCCCCACCTACGGGTCCTGGATGCTGAAACCCGTGGAGAAGAAGCAGACTCCACCAGTCAGAATTCTATGTATGTCCTAAGGATGGCAGAAATAGACAGCAGGAAAGACGATGTGGAGGCTTAGAGTCCCTGTATTGTAAGGCATTGGGTTGTGAGACTACGGGACCGGTTTATTGGAAACCTTCTTCCAGTTGGGATTGGATCATAGTACAACGTAACTTTACCCCCAAAAGGGATCCTAGGTATTTCAAAGAACCGTGCAGAAAAAAAACCCCTTGTGCAACCCCCTTAATATTACCTTTACCAACAAAGGGAGAGAGCCATCTACCCTCACTAGCTGGGTAAAAGGTAGGGTTTGGGGGTTACAATACTATACTTCAGGAGCTGACTTTGGGTTATGGTTCACTATACGGTTAAAAAAGACAGCCGTCCCTATAGCTGTGGGTCCCAATCCGGCCATCCACTCGGGACCCCCGGTGAATCCTAAACCTAAGGTTGCCACCCCTAGTTCACCCGTAACCCCAGGTTCACTTGCTCCTGCCCCTTCAGGAATCTTGGACTCACGCCTAGAAGCACCCCCACTCTTGGGCCTCATAAAAGGAACATACATGGCTCTAAATTTCACCAAAAAAGGGATTCAACCTTGTTGGCTATGTCTCTCGGCAGCACCTCCTTACTATGAAGGGTCAGCACTTAATGGGCGTCCCCGACCTATGAACTCTTCTTCCTGTGACTGGGCTGGGGGACATAAGCTCACGCTCCCAAAAGTAACTGGACGTGGCCTGTGTGTTGGAAAACCGCCCCCATCTGTCTCAAGGATGCTGTGCAATCAGACTGTGTCATTAAATTCTTCCCTAACGGAATATTGGGCCCCTAGGAATGGCAACTGGGGTGGGCACGGGAACTGCGGCCCTGGTAACAGGTGAACAGCATTTAACCCAGTTAAAAGCGGCTATTGCCCAAAACATAAAAAATATAAAAAATTCAGTCACTGCGTTAAAACAGTCATTAACTTCCTTGTCTAAAGTAGTGCTGCAGAATCGGAGGGGGCTAAACCTTATTTTCTTAAAAGAAGGGGGCCTATGCGCCGCCTTAAAGGAAGAATGTTACTTTTATGTAGACAAGACTGGAGTGGAAGGGATAATATGGCCCAGCTACGCAAACGTCTTAAGGAAAGACAATGGGACCAAATAAAACAACAGGGATGGTTTGAGTCATGGTTTACCAAATCCCCCTGGTTAACCACATTACTGTCTGCTCTTGTGGGCCCCTTGGTAATTTTACTACTCATTGTTACTATAGGACCCTGCATTTTAAACAGACTTGTGACATTCCTCCAAAAACAGATCAGTAGCGTTAAGCTCATGGTAATCAGGCAGCAATATGCGACACTTAACGAGGAAAAAGCTGATGGGCTCTAAGATTAGAGACCGTATCCAAAAGAAAAGGGGGGAATGAAGGAATGAAAATTCTAAAATCTGCCCCTTTAATATTAAAAACTGCTTCACTTGCTTTCCTTTTACTCCTTTTGTTATGCTGTCTCCTATTCACCATTCACTCCTTTTGTTAAACAAAGAACTTTAGCGGGACCCTACCCTGTTCTTTCTTACCCTGTTTTGCTTAGTTAATGGCTCCTACCTGTTTTGTGTCACAAAAGAGTCAAAACACAGACCTGTAACTTTCTTTGTGTAAGCCTTGTGATGTAAACTCCCACCACTTCCCTAGACTACTCTCATGACCTAAGTGACCCTCCCCTTATCACTTGTTAGGTGATAGAAAGCCCCTTAATCCTCCCCTTATCACTTGTTATGTGCCTGGTACTAGATGCACTCGTAAAACAACTGTCTTGACATGTACTGATTGTCAGCTCTGTAAATCTTGTCAAACGTAAATTAAATACCTCAATGTATAAAAACCCCGACCATTTACTCTTCAGGGCCGCCTGTTCTTGGACGAACGGGGGCCCCAGCATGCTGGTTTAATAAACTACCCCTTTGCACTATTGCATGAGAGTGGTTTCTTGGAGACAGTCTTTTGGGCAGCCCTTCTCAGACTCTAACAGGGACAGCAAGGAATTCCCTCTACATCGAGTGCAAATGCGATTTTCAGGTGTATTCAATCAGCAGCATTCAGGTTCCTTGATTGGCAATTTCCTAAATTCGTTATAGGTTTGCGTATGTTTTGCCTTCTTCCTTTCCAAAGTTTGTATTCTGACTCCATACAAAAAAGAGGTTCGGCAGAGTATTCATAATGACATAAAAAACACAGCACACTGGCGTTTCATGCTAGGAAAACTACAGGCAACTCGACCAAGGTGAGTTGTTGTGTTTTGGAAAATGAAATGGAACATTTTTTCCAAGGGGACAGCTAGGAATTCCCTCTGAATTGAGTGTGAATGGGATTTTCAGGTGTATTCAATCAGCAGCATTCAGGTTCGTTAATTGGCAATTTCTTAAACTTGTTCTGGGTTTGTGTTTGTTTTGCCTTCTTCCTTTCCAAATTTTGTATTATGACTCCTTACAAAAAAGTGTTTAGGAAGAGTATCCCTAATGAAATACAAAACACAGCACATTGGCATTTCATGCAAGGGAAACTGCAGGCAAATCAACCATAGTGAGTTTTTGTGTTTTGGAACATGAAATTTTACCCTTTTGCGGAGGGTTCATCTAGGAATTCCCTCCACATCGAGTGTAAATGGGATTTTCAGGTGTATTCTTTCATCAGCATTCAGGTCTCTTGATTGGCAATTTCCTAAATTTGTTCTGGGTTTGTGTTTGTTTTGCCTGCTTCCTTTCCAAATTTGGTATTCTGACTCCATACAAAAAAGAGGTTAGGCAGAGTATTCATCATGAAATAAAAAAACACAGCACATTGGCGTTTCATGCTAGGAAATCTACAGGCAGCTCGTCCAAGTTGAGTTTTTGAGTTTTAGAAAATAAAATGGAAACTTTTCCTGAGGACAGCAAGTAATTCCCTCTAAATCAAATGTAAATTCGATTTTCACGTTTATTCTTTCAGCAGCATTCATGTTCCTTGATTGGCATTTTCCTAAACTTTTTATGGGTTTGCGTTTGTTTTGCCTTCTTACTTTCCAAAGTTTGTATTCTGACTCCATATAAAAAAGAGGTTAGGCCGGCGCCGTGGCTCAACAGGCTAATCCTCCACCTTGCGGCGCCGGCACACCGGGTTCTAGTCCCGGTCAGGACTCCGGATTCTGTCCCGGTTGCCCCTCTTCCAGGCCAGCCCTCTGCTGTGGCCCGGGAGTGCAATGGAGGATGGCCCAGGTGCTTGGGCCCTGTACCCCATGGGGAGACCAGGAAAAGCACCTGGCTCCTGGCTCCTGCCATCGGACGAGCGCCGTGCACCGGCCACAGCGCGCGCGCCTGCGGCGGCCATTGGAGGGTGAACCAACGGCAAAGGAAGATCTTTCTCTCTGTCTCTCTCTCTCACTGTCCACTCTGCCTGTCAAAAAAAGTGGTTAGACAGAGTATCCCTAATGAAATAAAGAAAAACAGCACATGGGCCTTTCATGATTATAAATATACAGAAAACTCAACGAGGGTGAGTTTTTGTGTTTTGGAACATGAAATGTAACCCTTTTGCCGAGGGGAGAACAAGGAATTCCCTCCAAATCCAGTGTAAATGGGATATTCAGTTGTATTCTTTCAGCAGCATTCAGGTTTCTTGTTTGGCAATTTCCAAATTTTGTTCTTGTTTTGCGTTTGTTTTGCCTTCTTCCTTTCCAAATTTTGTATTCTGACTCCATACAAAAAAGAGGTTAGGCAGAGTATTCATAATGAAATAAAAAACACAGCACATTGGCATTTCATGCTAGGAAAACTACAGGCAACTCGACCAAGGTGAGTTGTTGTGTTTTGGAAAATGAAATGGAACATTTTTGCCAAGGTGACAGCTATGATTCCCTCCAAATCGAGGGTAAATGTGATTTTCAGGAGTTTTCTTTCAGCAGCATTCAGGTTCCTTGATTGGCAATTTCCTAAATTCGTTATAGGTTTGTGTTTGTTTTGCCTTCTTCCTTTCCAAATTTTGTACTCTGACTGCATACCAAAAAGAGGTTCGGCAGAGTATTCATAATGACATAAAAAAGACAGCACACTGGCGTTTCATGCTAGGAAAACTACAGGCAACTCGACCAAGGTGAGTTGTTGTGTTTTGGAAAATGAAATGGAACCCTTTTGCCGAGGGGACAGCTATGATTCCCTCCAAATCGAGGGTAAATGCGATTTTCTGGAGTTTTCTTTCAGCAGCATTCAGGTCCCTTGATTGGCAATTTCCTAAATTTGTTCTTGGTTTTTCCTTTGTTTTGCCTTCTTCCTTTTCAAATTTGGTATTCTGACTCCATACAAAAAAGTGGTTAGGTATAATATTTCTAATGAAATACAAAACACAGCACATTGGCATTTCACGCTAGGAAAACTACAGGCAACTCGACCAAGATGAGTTTTTGCTTTTTGGAATACGAAATGTAACCCTTTTGTCGAGGGGACAGCTAGGAATTCCCTGCAAATCGAGTGTAAATGGGATATTCAGGTGCATCCTTTCAGCAGCATTCAGGTCTCTTGATTGGCAATTTCCAAATTTTGTTCTTGTTTTGCGTATGTTTTGCCTTCTTCCTTTCAACATTTGGTATTATGACTCCAAACAAAAAAGAGGTTAGGCAGAGTATTCATAATGACATAAAAAACTCAGCACATTGGCGTTTCATGCTAGGAAAACTACAGGCAGCTCGACCAAGTTGAGCTTTTGTGTTTTGGAAAATGAAATGAACACTTTTCCCGAGGGGACAGCAAGGAATTCCCTCTACATCGAGTGCAAATGCGATTTTCAGGTGTATTCAATCAGCAGCATTCAGGTTCCTTGATTGGCAATTTCCTAAATTCGTTATAGGTTTGCGTTTGTTTTGCCTTCTTCCTTTCCAAATTTTGTATTCTGACTGCATACAAAAAAGAGGTTCGGCAGAGTATTCATAATGACATAAAAAACACAGCACATTGGCGTTTCATGCTAGGAAAACTACAGGCAACTCAACCAAGGTGAGTTGTTGTGTTTTGGAAAATGAAATGGAACATTTTTTCCAAGGGGACAGCTAGGAATTCCCTCCGAATTGAGTGTGAATGGGATTTTCAGGTGTATTCAATCAGCAGCATTAAGTTTCCTTCTTTGGCAATTTCCTAAATTAGTTCTGGGTTTGCATTTGTTTTGCCTTCTTCCTTTCCAAATTTTGTATTATGACTCCTTACAAAAAAGTGTTTAGGAAGAGTATCCCTAATGAAATACAAAACACAGCACATTGGCATTTCATGCAAGGGAAACTGCAGGCAAATCAACCATAGTGAGTTTTTGTGTTTTGGAACATGAAATTTTACCCTTTTGCCGAGGGTTCATCTAGGAATTCCCTCCACATCGAGTGTAAATGGGATTTTCAGGTGTATTCTTTCATCAGCATTCAGGTCTCTTGATTGGCAATTTCCTAAATTTGTTCTGGGTTTGTGTTTGTTTTGCCTGCTTCCTTTCCAAATTTGGTATTCTGACTCCATACAAAAAAGAGGTTAGGCAGAGTATTCATCATGAAATAAAAAAACACAGCACATTGGCGTTTCATGCTAGGAAATCTACAGGCAGCTCGTCCAAGTTGAGTTTTTGAGTTTTAGAAAATGAAATGGAAACTTTTCCTGAGGACAGCAAGTAATTCCCTCTAAATCAAATGTAAATTCGATTTTCACGTTTTTTCTTTCAGCAGCATTCATGTTCCTTGATTGGCAATTTCCTAACTTTTTATGGGTTTGCGTTTGTTTTGCCTTCTTACTTTCCAAAGTTTGTATTCTGACTCCATATAAAAAAGAGGTTAGGCCGGCGCCGTGTCAAACAGGCTAATCCTCCACCTTGCGGCGCCGGCACACCGGGTTCTAGTCCCGGTCAGGACTCCGGATTCTGTCCCGGTTGCCCCTCTTCCAGGCCAGCCCTCTGCTGTGGCCTGGGAGTGCAATGGAGGATGGCCCAGGTGCTTGGGCCCTGTACCCCATGGGGAGACCAGGAAAAGCACCTGGCTCCTGGCTCCTGCCATCGGACGAGCGCGGTGCACCGGCCACAGCGCGCGCATCTGCGGCGGTCATTGGAGGGTGAACCAACGGCAAAGGAAGATCTTTCTCTCTGTCTCTCTCTCTCACTGTCCACTCTGCCTGTCAAAAAAAGAGGTTAGACAGAGTATCCCTAATGAAATAAAGAAACACAGCACATGGGCCTTTCATGCTTATAAATATACAGAAAACTCAACCAGGGTGAGTTTTTGTGTTTTGGAACATGAAATGGAACCCTTTTGCCGAGGGGAGAACAAGGAATTCCCTCCAAATCCAGTGTAAATGGGATATTCAGTTGTATTCTTTCAGCAGCATTCAGGTTTCTTGTTTGGCAATTTACAAATTTTGTTCTTGTTTTGCGTTTGTTTTGCCTTCTTCCTTTCCAAATTTTGTATTCTGACTCCATACAAAAAAGAGGTTAGGCAGAGTATTCATAATGACATAAAAAACACAGCACATTGGCATTTCATGCTAGGAAAACTACAGACAACTCGACCAAGGTGAGTTTTTGTGTTTTGGAAAATGAAATGGAACGTTTTTGCCAAGGTGACAGCTATGATTCCCTCCAAATCGAGGGTAAATGCGATTTTCCGGAGTTTTCTTTCAGCAGCATTCAGGTCTCTTGATTGGCAATTTCCTAAATTTGTTCTTGGTTTTTCCTTTGTTTTGCCTTCTTCCTTTTCAAATTTGGTATTCTGACTCCATACAAAAAAGAGGTTAGGCAGAGTATTCATAATGACATAAAAAAGACAGCACACTGGCGTTTCATGCTAGGAAAACTACAGGCAACTCGACCAAGGTGAGTTGTTGTGTTTTGGACCATGAAATGTAACCCCTTTGCCGAGGGGACAACAAGGAATTCCGTCCAAATCCAGTGTAAATGGGATATTCAGTTGTATTCTTTCAGCAGCATTCAGGTTTCTTGTTTGGCAATTTCCAAATTTTGTTCTTGTTTTGCGTTTGTTTTGCCTTCTTCCTTTCCAAATTTTGTATTCTGACTCCATACAAAAAAGAGGTTAGGCAGAGTATTCATAATGACATAAAAAACACAGCACATTGGCATTTCATGCGAGGAAAACTACAGGCAACTTGACCAAGGTGAGTTGTTGTGTTTTGGAAAATGAAATGGAACCCTTTTGCCGAGGGGACAGCTTTGATTCCCTCCAAATTGAGGGTAAATGTGATTTTCCGGAGTTTTCTTTCAGCAGCATTCAGGCCTCTTGATTGGCAATTTCCTAAATTTGTTCTTGGTTTTTCCTTTGTTTTGCCTTCTTCCTTTTCAAATTTGGTATTCTGACTCCATACAAAAAAGTGGTTAGGTATAATATTTCCAATGAAATACAAAACACAGCACATTGGTGTTTCACGCTAGGAAAACTACAGGCAACTCGACCAAGGTGAGTTTTTGCTTTTTGGAATATGAAATGTAACCCTTTTGCCGAGGGGACAGCTAGGAATTCCCTGCAAATCGAGTGTAAATGGGATATTCAGGTGCATCCTTTCAGCAGCATTCAGGTGTCTTGATTGGCAATTTCCTATATTTGTTCTATGTTTGCATTTGTTTTGCCTTCTTCCTTTCAACATTTGGTATTATGACTCCAAACAAAAAAAGAGTTTAGGCAGAGTATTCATAATGACATAAAAAACTCAGCACATTGGCGTTTCATGCTAGGAAAACTACAGGCAGCTCGACCAAGTTGAGCTTTTGTGTTTTGGAAAATGAAATGAACACTTTTCCTGAGGGGACAGCAAGAAATTCCCTCCACATCGAGTGCAAATGCGATTTTGAGGTGTATTCAATCAGCAGCATTCAGGTTCCTTGATTGGCAATTTCCTAAATTCGTTATAGGTTTGCGTTTGTTTTGCCTTCTTCCTTTCCAAATTTTGTATTCTGACTCCATACAAAAAAGAGGTTCAGCAGAGTATTCATAATGACATAAAAAACACAGCACATTGGCGTTTCATGCTAGGAAAACTACAGGCAGCTCAACCAAGGTGAGTTGTTGTGTTTTGGAAAATGAAATGGAACATTTTTTCCAAGGGGACAGCTAGGAATTCCCTCCGAATTGAGTGTGAATGGGATTTTCAGGTGTATTCAATCAGCAGCATTAAGTTTCCTTCTTTGGCAATTTCCTAAATTAGTTCTGGGTTTGCATTTGTTTTGCCTTCTTCCTTTCCAAATTTTGTATTATGACTCCTTACAAAAAAGTGTTTAGGAAGAGTATCCCTAATGAAATACAAAACACAGCACATTGGCATTTCATGCAAGGAAAACTGCAGGCAAATCGACCATAGTGAGTTTTTGTGTTTTGGAACATGAAATTTTACCCTTTTGCTGAGGGTTCATCTAGGAATTCCCTCCACATCGAGTGTAAATGGGATTTTCAGGTGTATTCTTTCATCAGCATTCAGGTCTCTTGATTGGCAATTTCCTAAATTTGTTCTGGGTTTGTGTTTGTTTTGCCTGCTTCCTTTCCAAATTTGGTATTCTGACTCCATACAAAAAAGAGGTTAGGCAGAGTATTCATCATGAAATAAAAAAACACAGCACATTTTCGTTTCACGCTAGGAAAACTACAGGCAACTCGACCAAGTTGAGTTTTTGAGGTTTAGAAAATGAAATGGAAACTTTTCCTGAGGACAGCAAGTAATTCTCTCTACATCAAGTGTAAATTCGATTTTCACATTTATTCTTTCAGCAGCATTCATGTTCCTTGATTGGCAACTTCCTAAATTTGTTCTTGGTTTGCCTTTGTTTTGCCTTCTTCCTTTCCAAATTTTGTGTTCTGACTCCATACAAAAAAGAGGTTAGGCAGAGTATTCATAATGACATAAAAAACACAGCACATTGGCATTTCATGCTTGGAAAACTACGGGCAACTCGACCAAGGTGAGTTGTTGTGTTTTGGAAAATGAAATGGAACCCTTTTGCCGAGGGGACAGCTATGATTCCCTCCAAATCGAGGCTAAATGCGATTTTCCGTAGTTTTCTTTCAGCAGCATTCAGGTCTCTTGATTGGCAGTTTCCTAAATTTGTTCTTGGTTTTTCCTTTGTTTTGCCTTCTTCCTTTTCAAATTTGGTATTCTGACTCCATACAAAAAAGTGGTTAGGTATAATATTTCCAATGAAATACAAAACACAGCACATTGGCGTTTCACGCTAGGAAAACTACAACAACTTGACCAAGGTGAGTTTTTGCTTTTTGGAATATGAAATGTAACCCTTTTGCCGAGGGGACAGCTAGGAATTCCCTGCAAATCGAGTGTAAATGGGATATTCAGGTGCATCCTTTCAGCAGCATTCAGGTCTCTTGATTGGCAATTTCCTATATTTGTTCTATGTTTGCATTTGTTTTGCCTTCTTCCTTTCAACATTTGGTATTATGACTCCAAACAAAAAAGAGGTTAGGCAGAGTATTCATAATGACATAAAAAACTCAGCACATTGGCGTTTCATGCTAGGAAAACTACAGGCAGCTCGACCAAGTTGAGCTTTTGTGTTTTGGAAAATGAAATGAACACTTTTCCCGAGGGGACAGCAAGGAATTCCCTCTACATCGAGTGCAAATGCGATTTTCAGGTGTATTCAATCAGCAGCATTCAGGTTCCTTGATTGGCAATTTCCTAAATTCGTTATAGGTTTGCGTTTGTTTTGCCTTCTTCCTTTCCAAATTTTGTATTCTGACTGCATACAAAAAAGAGGTTCGGCAGAGTATTCATAATGACATAAAAAACACAGCACATTGGCGTTTCATGCTAGGAAAACTACAGGCAACTCAACCAAGGTGAGTTGTTGTGTTTTGGAAAATGAAATGGAACATTTTTTCCAAGGGGACAGCTAGGAATTCCCTCCGAATTGAGTGTGAATGGGATTTTCAGGTGTATTCAATCAGCAGCATTAAGTTTCCTTCTTTGGCAATTTCCTAAATTAGTTCTGGGTTTGCATTTGTTTTGCCTTCTTCCTTTCCAAATTTTGTATTATGACTCCTTACAAAAAAGTGTTTAGGAAGAGTATCCCTAATGAAATACAAAACACAGCACATTGGCATTTCATGCAAGGAAAACTGCAGGCAAATCGACCATAGTGAGTTTTTGTGTTTTGGAACATGAAATTTTACCCTTTTGCAGAGGGTTCATCTAGGAATTCCCTCCACATCGAGTGTAAATGGGATTTTCAGGTGTATTCTTTCATCAGCATTCAGGTCTCTTGATTGGCAATTTCCTAAATTTGTTCTGGGTTTGTGTTTGTTTTGCCTGCTTCCTTCCCAAATTTGGTATTCTGACTCCATACAAAAAAGAGGTTAGGCAGAGTATTCATCATGAAATAAAAAAACACAGCACATTGGCGTTTCATGCTAGGAAATCTAGAGGCAGCTCGACCAAGTTGAGTTTGTGAGGTTTAGAAAATGAAATGGAAACGTTTCCCGAGGACAACAAGTAATTCCCTCTACATCAAGTGTAAATTCGATTTTCACGTTTATTCTTTCAGCAGCATTCATGTTCCTTGATTGGCAATTTCCTAAGCTTTTTATGGGTTTGCGTTTGTTTTGCCTTCTTACTTTCCAAAGTTTGTATTCTGACTCCATACAAAAAAGAAGTTAGGCAGAGTATCCCTAATGAAATAAAGAAAAACAGCACATGGGCCTTTCATGCTTATAAATCTACAAAAAACTCAACCAGGGTGAGTTTTTGTGTTTTGGAACATGAAATGGAACCCTTTTGCCGACGGGACAACAAGGAAGTCCCTCCAAATCCAGTGTAAATGGGATATTCAGTTGTATTCTTTCAGCAGCATTCAGGTTTCTTGTTTGGCAATTTCCAAATTTTGTTCTTGTTTTGCGTTTGTTTTGCCTTCTTCCTTTCCAAATTTTGTATTCTGACTCCATACAAAAAAGAGGTTCGGCAGAGTATTCATAATGACATAAAAAACACAGCACATTGGCATTTCATGCGAGGAAATCTACAGGTAACTCGACCAAGGTGAGTTGTTGTGTTTTGGAAAATGAAATGGAACCCTTTTGCCGAGGGGACAGCTATGATTCCCTCCAAATCGAGGCTAAATGCGATTTTCCGGAGTTTTCTTTCAGCAGCATTCAGGTCTCTTGATTGGCAATTTCCTAAATTTGTTCTTGGTTTTTCCTTTGTTTTGCCTTCTTCCTTTTCAAATTTTTATTCTGACTCCATACAAAAATGTGGTTAGGTATAATATTTCCAATGAAATACAAAACACAGCACATTGGCGTTTCACGCTAGGAAAACTACAGGCAACTCGACCAAGGTGAGTTTTTGCTTTTTGGAATATGAAATGTAACCCTTTTGCCAAGGGGACAGCTAGGAATTCCCTGCAAATCGAGTGTAAATGGGATATTCAGGTGCATCCTTTCAGCAGCATTCAGGTCTCTTGATTGGCAATTTCCTATATTTGTTCTATGTTTGCCTTCTTCCTTTCAACATTTGGTATTATGACTCCAAACAAAAAAGAGGTTAGGCAGAGTATTCATAATGACATAAAAAACTCAGCACATTGGCGTTTCATGCTAGGAAAACTACAGGCAGCTCGACCAAGTTGAGCTTTTGTGTTTTGGAAAATGAAATGAACACTTTTCCCGAGGGGACAGCAAGGAATTCCCTCTACATCGAGTGCAAATGCGATTTTCAGGTGTATTCAATCAGCAGCATTCAGGTTCCTTGATTGGCAATTTCCTAAATTCGTTATAGGTTTGCGTTTGTTTTGCCTTCTTCCTTTCCAAATTTTGTACTCTGACTGCATACAAAAAAGAGGTTCGGCAGAGTATTCATAATGACATAAAAAACACAGCACATTGGCGTTTCATGCTAGGAAAACTACAGGCAACTCAACCAAGGTGAGTTGTTGTGTTTTGGAAAATGAAATGGAACATTTTTTCCAAGGGGACAGCTAGGAATTCCCTCCGAATTGAGTGTGAATGGGATTTTCAGGTGTATTCAATCAGCAGCATTAAGTTTCCTTCTTTGGCAATTTCCTAAATTAGTTCTGTGTTTGTATTTGTTTGCCTTCTTCCTTTCCAAATTTTGTATTATGACTCCTTACAAAAAAGTGTTTAGGAAGAGTATCCCTAATGAAATACAAAACACAGCACATTGGCATTTCATGCAAGGAAAACTGCAGGCAAATCGACCATAGTGAGTTTTTGTGTTTTGGAACATGAAATTTTACCCTTTTGCGGAGGGTTCATCTAGGAATTCCCTCCACATCGAGTGTAAATGGGATTTTCAGGTGTATTCTTTCATCAGCATTCAGGTCTCTTGATTGGCAATTTCCTAAATTTGTTCTGGGTTTGTGTTTGTTTTGCCTGCTTCCTTTCCAAATTTGGTATTCTGACTCCATACAAAAAAGAGGTTAGGCAGAGTATTCATCATGAAATAAAAAAACACAGCACATTGGCGTTTCATGCTAGGAAATCTACAGGCAGCTCGTCCAAGTTGAGTTTTTGAGTTTTAGAAAATGAAATGGAAACTTTTCCCGAGGACAGCAAGTAATTCCCTCTAAATCAAATGTAAATTCGATTTTCACGTTTTTTCTTTCAGCAGCATTCATGTTCCTTGATTGGCAATTTCCTAACTTTTTATGGGTTTGCGTTTGTTTTGCCTTCTTACTTTCCAAAGTTTGTATTCTGACTCCATATAAAAAAGAGGTTAGGCCGGCGCCGTGTCAAACAGGCTAATCCTCCACCTTGCGGCGCCGGCACACCGGGTTCTAGTCCCGGTCAGGACTCCGGATTCTGTCCCGGTTGCCCCTCTTCCAGGCCAGCCCTCTGCTGTGGCCTGGGAGTGCAATGGAGGATGGCCCAGGTGCTTGGGCCCTGTACCCCATGGGGAGACCAGGAAAAGCACCTGGCTCCTGGCTCCTGCCATCGGACGAGCGCGGTGCACCGGCCACAGCGCGCGCATCTGCGGCGGTCATTGGAGGGTGAACCAACGGCAAAGGAAGATCTTTCTCTCTGTCTCTCTCTCTCACTGTCCACTCTGCCTGTCAAAAAAAGAGGTTAGACAGAGTATCCCTAATGAAATAAAGAAACACAGCACATGGGCCTTTCATGCTTATAAATATACAGAAAACTCAACCAGGGTGAGTTTTTGTGTTTTGGAACATGAAATGGAACCCTTTTGCCGAGGGGAGAACAAGGAATTCCCTCCAAATCCAGTGTAAATGGGATATTCAGTTGTATTCTTTCAGCAGCATTCAGGTTTCTTGTTTGGCAATTTACAAATTTTGTTCTTGTTTTGCGTTTGTTTTGCCTTCTTCCTTTCCAAATTTTGTATTCTGACTCCATACAAAAAAGAGGTTAGGCAGAGTATTCATAATGACATAAAAAACACAGCACATTGGCATTTCATGCTAGGAAAACTACAGACAACTCGACCAAGGTGAGTTTTTGTGTTTTGGAAAATGAAATGGAACGTTTTTGCCAAGGTGACAGCTATGATTCCCTCCAAATCGAGGGTAAATGCGATTTTCCGGAGTTTTCTTTCAGCAGCATTCAGGTCTCTTGATTGGCAATTTCCTAAATTTGTTCTTGGTTTTTCCTTTGTTTTGCCTTCTTCCTTTTCAAATTTGGTATTCTGACTCCATACAAAAAAGAGGTTAGGCAGAGTATTCATAATGACATAAAAAAGACAGCACACTGGCGTTTCATGCTAGGAAAACTACAGGCAACTCGACCAAGGTGAGTTGTTGTGTTTTGGACCATGAAATGTAACCCCTTTGCCGAGGGGACAACAAGGAATTCCGTCCAAATCCAGTGTAAATGGGATATTCAGTTGTATTCTTTCAGCAGCATTCAGGTTTCTTGTTTGGCAATTTCCAAATTTTGTTCTTGTTTTGCGTTTGTTTTGCCTTCTTCCTTTCCAAATTTTGTATTCTGACTCCATACAAAAAAGAGGTTAGGCAGAGTATTCATAATGACATAAAAAACACAGCACATTGGCATTTCATGCGAGGAAAACTACAGGCAACTTGACCAAGGTGAGTTGTTGTGTTTTGGAAAATGAAATGGAACCCTTTTGCCGAGGGGACAGCTTTGATTCCCTCCAAATTGAGGGTAAATGTGATTTTCCGGAGTTTTCTTTCAGCAGCATTCAGGCCTCTTGATTGGCAATTTCCTAAATTTGTTCTTGGTTTTTCCTTTGTTTTGCCTTCTTCCTTTTCAAATTTGGTATTCTGACTCCATACAAAAAAGTGGTTAGGTATAATATTTCCAATGAAATACAAAACACAGCACATTGGTGTTTCACGCTAGGAAAACTACAGGCAACTCGACCAAGGTGAGTTTTTGCTTTTTGGAATATGAAATGTAACCCTTTTGCCGAGGGGACAGCTAGGAATTCCCTGCAAATCGAGTGTAAATGGGATATTCAGGTGCATCCTTTCAGCAGCATTCAGGTGTCTTGATTGGCAATTTCCTATATTTGTTCTATGTTTGCATTTGTTTTGCCTTCTTCCTTTCAACATTTGGTATTATGACTCCAAACAAAAAAAGAGTTTAGGCAGAGTATTCATAATGACATAAAAAACTCAGCACATTGGCGTTTCATGCTAGGAAAACTACAGGCAGCTCGACCAAGTTGAGCTTTTGTGTTTTGGAAAATGAAATGAACACTTTTCCTGAGGGGACAGCAAGAAATTCCCTCCACATCGAGTGCAAATGCGATTTTGAGGTGTATTCAATCAGCAGCATTCAGGTTCCTTGATTGGCAATTTCCTAAATTCGTTATAGGTTTGCGTTTGTTTTGCCTTCTTCCTTTCCAAATTTTGTATTCTGACTCCATACAAAAAAGAGGTTCAGCAGAGTATTCATAATGACATAAAAAACACAGCACATTGGCGTTTCATGCTAGGAAAACTACAGGCAACTCAACCAAGGTGAGTTGTTGTGTTTTGGAAAATGAAATGGAACATTTTTTCCAAGGGGACAGCTAGGAATTCCCTCCGAATTGAGTGTGAATGGGATTTTCAGGTGTATTCAATCAGCAGCATTAAGTTTCCTTCTTTGGCAATTTCCTAAATTAGTTCTGGGTTTGCATTTGTTTTGCCTTCTTCCTTTCCAAATTTTGTATTATGACTCCTTACAAAAAAGTGTTTAGGAAGAGTATCCCTAATGAAATACAAAACACAGCACATTGGCATTTCATGCAAGGAAAACTGCAGGCAAATCGACCATAGTGAGTTTTTGTGTTTTGGAACATGAAATTTTACCCTTTTGCTGAGGGTTCATCTAGGAATTCCCTCCACATCGAGTGTAAATGGGATTTTCAGGTGTATTCTTTCATCAGCATTCAGGTCTCTTGATTGGCAATTTCCTAAATTTGTTCTGGGTTTGTGTTTGTTTTGCCTGCTTCCTTTCCAAATTTGGTATTCTGACTCCATACAAAAAAGAGGTTAGGCAGAGTATTCATCATGAAATAAAAAAACACAGCACATTTTCGTTTCACGCTAGGAAAACTACAGGCAACTCGACCAAGTTGAGTTTTTGAGGTTTAGAAAATGAAATGGAAACTTTTCCTGAGGACAGCAAGTAATTCTCTCTACATCAAGTGTAAATTCGATTTTCACATTTATTCTTTCAGCAGCATTCATGTTCCTTGATTGGCAACTTCCTAAATTTGTTCTTGGTTTGCCTTTGTTTTGCCTTCTTCCTTTCCAAATTTTGTGTTCTGACTCCATACAAAAAAGAGGTTAGGCAGAGTATTCATAATGACATAAAAAACACAGCACATTGGCATTTCATGCTTGGAAAACTACGGGCAACTCGACCAAGGTGAGTTGTTGTGTTTTGGAAAATGAAATGGAACCCTTTTGCCGAGGGGACAGCTATGATTCCCTCCAAATCGAGGCTAAATGCGATTTTCCGTAGTTTTCTTTCAGCAGCATTCAGGTCTCTTGATTGGCAGTTTCCTAAATTTGTTCTTGGTTTTTCCTTTGTTTTGCCTTCTTCCTTTTCAAATTTGGTATTCTGACTCCATACAAAAAAGTGGTTAGGTATAATATTTCCAATGAAATACAAAACACAGCACATTGGCGTTTCACGCTAGGAAAACTACAACAACTTGACCAAGGTGAGTTTTTGCTTTTTGGAATATGAAATGTAACCCTTTTTCCGAGGGGACAGCTAGGAATTCCCTGCAAATCGAGTGTAAATGGGATATTCAGGTGCATCCTTTCAGCAGCATTCAGGTCTCTTGATTGGCAATTTCCTATATTTGTTCTATGTTTGCATTTGTTTTGCCTTCTTCCTTTCAACATTTGGTATTATGACTCCAAACAAAAAAGAGGTTAGGCAGAGTATTCATAATGACATAAAAAACTCAGCACATTGGCGTTTCATGCTAGGAAAACTACAGGCAGCTCGACCAAGTTGAGCTTTTGTGTTTTGGAAAATGAAATGAACACTTTTCCCGAGGGGACAGCAAGGAATTCCCTCTACATCGAGTGCAAATGCGATTTTCAGGTGTATTCAATCAGCAGCATTCAGGTTCCTTGATTGGCAATTTCCTAAATTCGTTATAGGTTTGCGTTTGTTTTGCCTTCTTCCTTTCCAAATTTTGTATTCTGACTCCATACAAAAAAGAGGTTCGGCAGAGTATTCATAATGACATAAAAAACACAGCACATTGGCGTTTCATGCTAGGAAAACTACAGGCAACTCAACCAAGGTGAGTTGTTGTGTTTTGGAAAATGAAATGGAACATTTTTTCCAAGGGGACAGCTAGGAATTCCCTCCGAATTGAGTGTGAATGGGATTTTCAGGTGTATTCAATCAGCAGCATTAAGTTTCCTTCTTTGGCAATTTCCTAAATTAGTTCTGGGTTTGCATTTGTTTTGCCTTCTTCCTTTCCAAATTTTGTATTATGACTCCTTACAAAAAAGTGTTTAGGAAGAGTATCCCTAATGAAATACAAAACACAGCACATTGGCATTTCATGCAAGGAAAACTGCAGGCAAATCGACCATAGTGAGTTTTTGTGTTTTGGAACATGAAATTTTACCCTTTTGCAGAGGGTTCATCTAGGAATTCCCTCCACATCGAGTGTAAATGGGATTTTCAGGTGTATTCTTTCATCAGCATTCAGGTCTCTTGATTGGCAATTTCCTAAATTTGTTCTGGGTTTGTGTTTGTTTTGCCTGCTTCCTTCCCAAATTTGGTATTCTGACTCCATACAAAAAAGAGGTTAGGCAGAGTATTCATCATGAAATAAAAAAACACAGCACATTGGCGTTTCATGCTAGGAAATCTAGAGGCAGCTCGACCAAGTTGAGTTTGTGAGGTTTAGAAAATGAAATGGAAACGTTTCCCGAGGACAACAAGTAATTCCCTCTACATCAAGTGTAAATTCGATTTTCACGTTTATTCTTTCAGCAGCATTCATGTTCCTTGATTGGCAATTTCCTAAGCTTTTTATGGGTTTGCGTTTGTTTTGCCTTCTTACTTTCCAAAGTTTGTATTCTGACTCCATACAAAAAAGAAGTTAGGCAGAGTATCCCTAATGAAATAAAGAAAAACAGCACATGGGCCTTTCATGCTTATAAATCTACAAAAAACTCAACCAGGGTGAGTTTTTGTGTTTTGGAACATGAAATGGAACCCTTTTGCCGACGGGACAACAAGGAAGTCCCTCCAAATCCAGTGTAAATGGGATATTCAGTTGTATTCTTTCAGCAGCATTCAGGTTTCTTGTTTGGCAATTTCCAAATTTTGTTCTTGTTTTGCGTTTGTTTTGCCTTCTTCCTTTCCAAATTTTGTATTCTGACTCCATACAAAAAAGAGGTTAGGCAGAGTATTCATAATGACATAAAAAACACAGCACATTGGCATTTCATGCGAGGAAATCTACAGGTAACTCGACCAAGGTGAGTTGTTGTGTTTTGGAAAATGAAATGGAACCCTTTTGCCGAGGGGACAGCTATGATTCCCTCCAAATCGAGGCTAAATGCGATTTTCCGGAGTTTTCTTTCAGCAGCATTCAGGTCCCTTGATTGGCAATTTCCTAAATTTGTTCTTGGTTTTTCCTTTGTTTTGCCTTCTTCCTTTTCAAATTTTTATTCTGACTCCATACAAAAATGTGGTTAGGTATAATATTTCCAATGAAATACAAAACACAGCACATTGGCGTTTCACGCTAGGAAAACTACAGGCAACTCGACCAAGGTGAGTTTTTGCTTTTTGGAATATGAAATGTAACCCTTTTGCCAAGGGGACAGCTAGGAATTCCCTGCAAATCGAGTGTAAATGGGATATTCAGGTGCATCCTTTCAGCAGCATTCAGGTCTCTTGATTGGCAATTTCCTATATTTGTTCTATGTTTGCCTTCTTCCTTTCAACATTTGGTATTATGACTCCAAACAAAAAAGAGGTTAGGCAGAGTATTCATAATGACATAAAAAACTCAGCACATTGGCGTTTCATGCTAGGAAAACTACAGGCAGCTCGACCAAGTTGAGCTTTTGTGTTTTGGAAAATGAAATGAACACTTTTCCCGAGGGGACAGCAAGGAATTCCCTCTACATCGAGTGCAAATGCGATTTTCAGGTGTATTCAATCAGCAGCATTCAGGTTCCTTGATTGGCAATTTCCTAAATTCGTTATAGGTTTGCGTTTGTTTTGCCTTCTTCCTTTCCAAATTTTGTACTCTGACTGCATACAAAAAAGAGGTTCGGCAGAGTATTCATAATGACATAAAAAACACAGCACATTGGCGTTTCATGCTAGGAAAACTACAGGCAACTCAACCAAGGTGAGTTGTTGTGTTTTGGAAAATGAAATGGAACATTTTTTCCAAGGGGACAGCTAGGAATTCCCTCCGAATTGAGTGTGAATGGGATTTTCAGGTGTATTCAATCAGCAGCATTAAGTTTCCTTCTTTGGCAATTTCCTAAATTAGTTCTGTGTTTGTATTTGTTTTGCCTTCTTCCTTTCCAAATTTTGTATTATGACTCCTTACAAAAAAGTGTTTAGGAAGAGTATCCCTAATGAAATACAAAACACAGCACATTGGCATTTCATGCAAGGAAAACTGCAGGCAAATCGACCATAGTGAGTTTTTGTGTTTTGGAACATGAAATTTTACCCTTTTGCAGAGGGTTCATCTAGGAATTCCCTCCACATCGAGTGTAAATGGGATTTTCAGGTGTATTCTTTCATCAGCATTCAGGTCTCTTGATTGGCAATTTCCTAAATTTGTTCTGGGTTTGTGTTTGTTTTGCCTGCTTCCTTCCCAAATTTGGTATTCTGACTCCATACAAAAAAGAGGTTAGGCAGAGTATTCATCATGAAATAAAAAAACACAGCACATTGGCGTTTCATGCTAGGAAATCTAGAGGCAGCTCGACCAAGTTGAGTTTGTGAGGTTTAGAAAATGAAATGGAAACGTTTCCCGAGGACAACAAGTAATTCCCTCTACATCAAGTGTAAATTCGATTTTCACGTTTATTCTTTCAGCAGCATTCATGTTCCTTGATTGGCAATTTCCTAAGCTTTTTATGGGTTTGCGTTTGTTTTGCCTTCTTACTTTCCAAAGTTTGTATTCTGACTCCATACAAAAAAGAAGTTAGGCAGAGTATCCCTAATGAAATAAAGAAAAACAGCACATGGGCCTTTCATGCTTATAAATCTACAAAAAACTCAACCAGGGTGAGTTTTTGTGTTTTGGAACATGAAATGGAACCCTTTTGCCGACGGGACAACAAGGAAGTCCCTCCAAATCCAGTGTAAATGGGATATTCAGTTGTATTCTTTCAGCAGCATTCAGGTTTCTTGTTTGGCAATTTCCAAATTTTGTTCTTGTTTTGCGTTTGTTTTGCCTTCTTCCTTTCCAAATTTTGTATTCTGACTCCATACAAAAAAGAGGTTAGGCAGAGTATTCATAATGACATAAAAAACACAGCACATTGGCATTTCATGCGAGGAAATCTACAGGTAACTCGACCAAGGTGAGTTGTTGTGTTTTGGAAAATGAAATGGAACCCTTTTGCCGAGGGGACAGCTATGATTCCCTCCAAATCGAGGCTAAATGCGATTTTCCGGAGTTTTCTTTCAGCAGCATTCAGGTCTCTTGATTGGCAATTTCCTAAATTTGTTCTTGGTTTTTCCTTTGTTTTGCCTTCTTCCTTTTCAAATTTTTATTCTGACTCCATACAAAAATGTGGTTAGGTATAATATTTCCAATGAAATACAAAACACAGCACATTGGCGTTTCACGCTAGGAAAACTACAGGCAACTCGACCAAGGTGAGTTTTTGCTTTTTGGAATATGAAATGTAACCCTTTTGCCAAGGGGACAGCTAGGAATTCCCTGCAAATCGAGTGTAAATGGGATATTCAGGTGCATCCTTTCAGCAGCATTCAGGTCTCTTGATTGGCAATTTCCTATATTTGTTCTATGTTTGCATTTGTTTTGCCTTCTTCCTTTCAACATTTGGTATTATGACTCCAAACAAAAAAGAGGTTAGGCAGAGTATTCATAATGACATAAAAAACTCAGCACATTGGCGTTTCATGCTAGGAAAACTACAGGCAGCTCGACCAAGTTGAGCTTTTGTGTTTTGGAAAATGAAATGAACACTTTTCCTGAGGGGACAGCAAGAAATTCCCTCCACATCGAGTGCAAATGCGATTTTCAGGTGTATTCAATCAGCAGCATTCAGGTTCCTTGATTGGCAATTTCCTAAATTCGTTATAGGTTTGCGTTTGTTTTGCCTTCTTCCTTTCCAAATTTTGTATTCTGACTCCATACAAAAAAGAGGTTCAGCAGAGTATTCATAATGACATAAAAAACACAGCACATTGGTGTTTCATGCTAGGAAAACTACAGGCAACTCAACCAAGGTGAGTTGTTGTGTTTTGGAAAATGAAATGGAACATTTTTTCCAAGGGGACAGCTAGGAATTCCCTCCGAATTGAGTGTGAATGGGATTTTCAGGTGTATTCAATCAGCAGCATTCAGGATCGTTAATTGGCAATTTCTTAAACTTGTTCTGGGTTTGCATTTGTTTTGCCTTCTTCCTTTCCAAATTTTGTATTATGACTCCTTACAAAAAAGTGTTTAGGAAGAGTATCCCTAATGAAATACAAAACACAGCACATTGGCATTTCATGCAAGGAAATCTGCAGGCAAATCGACCATAGTGAGTTTTTGTGTTTTGGAACATGAAATTTTACCCTTTTGCGGAGGGTTCATCTAGGAATTCCCTCCACATCGAGTGTAAATGGGATTTTCAGGTGTATTCTTTCATCAGCATTCAGGTCTCTTGATTGGCAATTTCCTAAATTTGTTCTGGGTTTGTGTTTGTTTTGCCTGCTTCCTTTCCAAATTTGGTATTCTGACTCCATACAAAAAAGAGGTTAGGCAGAGTATTCATCATGAAATAAAAAAACACAGCACATTGGCGTTTCATGCTAGGAAAACTACAGGCAGCTCGACCAAGTTGAGTTTGTGAGGTTTAGAAAATGAAATGGAAACTTTTCCTGAGGACAGCAAGTAATTCTCTCTACATCAAGTGTAAATTCGATTTTCACGTTTATTCTTTCAGCAGCATTCATGTTCCTTGATTGGCAATTTCCTAAATTTGTTCTTTTTTGCGTTTGTTTTGCCTTCTTACTTTCCAAAGTTTGTATTCTGACTCCATACAAAAAAGAGGTTAGGCAGAGTATCCCTAATGAAATAAAGAAAAACAGCACATGAGCCTTTCATGCTTATAAATCTACAGAAAACTCAACCAGGGTGAGTTTTTGTGTTTTGGAACATGAAATGGAACCCTTTTGCCGAGGGGACAACAAGGAATTCCCTCCAAATCCAGTGTAAATGGGATATTCAGTTGTATTCTTTCAGCAGCATTCAGGTTTCTTGTTTGGCAATTTCCAAATTTTGTTCTTGTTTTGCGTTTGTTTTGCCTTCTTCCTTTCCAAATTTTGTATTCTGACTCCATACAAAAAAGAGGTTAGGCAGAGTATTCATAATGACATAAAAAACACAGCCCATTGGCATTTCATGCTAGGAAAACTACAGACAACTCGACCAAGGTGAGTTGTTGTGTTTTGGAAAATGAAATGGAACCCTTTTGCCGAGGGGAGAGCTATGATTCCCTCCAAATCGAGGCTAAATGCGATTTTCCGGAGTTTTCTTTCAGCAGCATTCAGGTCTCTTGATTGGCAGTTTCCTAAATTTGTTCTTGGTTTTTCCTTTGTTTTGCCTTCTTCCTTTTCAAATTTGGTATTCTGACTCCATACAAAAAAGTGGTTAGGTATAATATTTCCAATGAAATACAAAACACAGCACATTGGCGTTTCACGCTAGGAAAACTACAGGCAACTCGACCAAGGTGAGTTTTTGCTTTTTGGAATATGAAATGTAACCCTTTTGCCGAGGGGACAGCTAGGAATTCCCTGCAAATCGAGTGTAAATGGGATATTCAGGTGCATCCTTTCAGCAGCATTCAGGTCTCTTGATTGGCAATTTCCTATATTTGTTCTATGTTTGCCTTCTTCCTTTCAACATTTGGTATTATGACTCCAAACAAAAAAGAGGTTAGGCAGAGTATTCATAATGACATAAAAAACTCAGCACATTGGCGTTTCATGCTAGGAAAACTACAGGCAGCTCGACCAAGTTGAGCTTTTGTGTTTTGGAAAATGAAATGAACACTTTTCCCGAGGGGACAGCAAGGAATTCCCTCTACATCGAGTGCAAATGCGATTTTCAGGTGTATTCAATCAGCAGCATTCAGGTTCCTTGATTGGCAATTTCCTAAATTCGTTATAGGTTTGCGTTTGTTTTGCCTTCTTCCTTTCCAAATTTTGTACTCTGACTGCATACAAAAAAGAGGTTCGGCAGAGTATTCATAATGACATAAAAAACACAGCACATTGGCGTTTCATGCTAGGAAAACTACAGGCAACTCAACCAAGGTGAGTTGTTGTGTTTTGGAAAATGAAATGGAACATTTTTTCCAAGGGGACAGCTAGGAATTCCCTCCGAATTGAGTGTGAATGGGATTTTCAGGTGTATTCAATCAGCAGCATTAAGTTTCCTTCTTTGGCAATTTCCTAAATTAGTTCTGTGTTTGTATTTGTTTTGCCTTCTTCCTTTCCAAATTTTGTATTATGACTCCTTACAAAAAAGTGTTTAGGAAGAGTATCCCTAATGAAATACAAAACACAGCACATTGGCATTTCATGCAAGGAAAACTGCAGGCAAATCGACCATAGTGAGTTTTTGTGTTTTGGAACATGAAATTTTACCCTTTTGCGGAGGGTTCATCTAGGAATTCCCTCCACATCGAGTGTAAATGGGATTTTCAGGTGTATTCTTTCATCAGCATTCAGGTCTCTTGATTGGCAATTTCCTAAATTTGTTCTGGGTTTGTGTTTGTTTTGCCTGCTTCCTTCCCAAATTTGGTATTCTGACTCCATACAAAAAAGAGGTTAGGCACAGTATTCATCATGAAATAAAAAAACACAGCACATTGGCGTTTCATGCTAGGAAATCTACAGGCAGCTCACCAAGTTGAGTTTTTGAGTTTTAGAAAATGAAATGGAAACTTTTCCCGAGGACAGCAAGTAATTCCCTCTAAATCAAGTGTAAATTCGATTTTCACGTTTTTTCTTTCAGCAGCATTCATGTTCCTTGATTGGCACTTTCCTAAACTTTTTATGGGTTTGTGTTTGTTTTGCCTTCTTACTTTCCAAAGTTTGTATTCTGACTCCATACAAAAGAGGTTAGGCAGAGTATTCATAATGAAAGAAAAAACACAGCACATGGGCCTCTCATGCTTATAAATCTACAGAAAACTCAACCAGGGTGAGTTTTTGTGTTTTGGAACATGAAATGGAACCCTTTTGCCGAGGGGACAACAAGGAAGTCCCTCCAAATCCAGTGTAAATGGGATATTCAGTTGTATTCTTTCAGCAGCATTCAGGTTTCTTGTTTGGCAATTTGCAAATTTTGTTCTTGTTTTGCGTTTGTTTTGCCTTCTTCCTTTCCAAATTTTGTACTCTGACTGCATACAAAAAAGAGGTTCGGCAGAGTATTCATAATGACATAAAAAACACAGCACATTGGCGTTTCATGCTAGGAAAACTACAGGCAACTCAACCAAGGTGAGTTGTTGTGTTTTGGAAAATGAAATGGAACATTTTTTCCAAGGGGACAGCTAGGAATTCCCTCCGAATTGAGTGTGAATGGGATTTTCAGGTGTATTCAATCAGCAGCATTAAGTTTCCTTCTTTGGCAATTTCCTAAATTAGTTCTGTGTTTGTATTTGTTTTGCCTTCTTCCTTTCCAAATTTTGTATTATGACTCCTTACAAAAAAGTGTTTAGGAAGAGTATCCCTAATGAAATACAAAACACAGCACATTGGCATTTCATGCAAGGAAAACTGCAGGCAAATCGACCATAGTGAGTTTTTGTGTTTTGGAACATGAAATTTTACCCTTTTGCGGAGGGTTCATCTAGGAATTCCCTCCACATCGAGTGTAAATGGGATTTTCAGGTGTATTCTTTCATCAGCATTCAGGTCTCTTGATTGGCAATTTCCTAAATTTGTTCTGGGTTTGTGTTTGTTTTGCCTGCTTCCTTCCCAAATTTGGTATTCTGACTCCATACAAAAAAGAGGTTAGGCACAGTATTCATCATGAAATAAAAAAACACAGCACATTGGCGTTTCATGCTAGGAAATCTACAGGCAGCTCACCAAGTTGAGTTTTTGAGTTTTAGAAAATGAAATGGAAACTTTTCCCGAGGACAGCAAGTAATTCCCTCTAAATCAAGTGTAAATTCGATTTTCACGTTTTTTCTTTCAGCAGCATTCATGTTCCTTGATTGGCACTTTCCTAAACTTTTTATGGGTTTGTGTTTGTTTTGCCTTCTTACTTTCCAAAGTTTGTATTCTGACTCCATACAAAAGAGGTTAGGCAGAGTATTCATAATGAAAGAAAAAACACAGCACATGGGCCTCTCATGCTTATAAATCTACAGAAAACTCAACCAGGGTGAGTTTTTGTGTTTTGGAACATGAAATGGAACCCTTTTGCAGAGGGGACAACAAGGAATTCCCTCCAAATCCAGTGTAAATGGGATATTCAGTTGTATTCTTTCAGCAGCATTCAGGTTTCTTGTTTGGCAATTTGCAAATTTTGTTCTTGTTTTGCGTTTGTTTTGCCTTCTTCCTTTCCAAATTTTGTATTCTCACTCCATACAAAAAAGAGGTTAGGCAGAGTATTCATAATGACATAAAAAACACAGCCCATTGGCATTTCATGCTAGGAAAACTACAGACAACTCGACCAAGGTGAGTTGTTGTGTTTTGGAAAATGAAATGGAACCCTTTTGCCGAGGGGAGAGCTATGATTCCCTCCAAATCGAGGCTAAATGCGATTTTCCGGAGTTTTCTTTCAGCAGCATTCAGGTCTCTTGATTGGCAGTTTCCTAAATTTGTTCTTGGTTTTTCCTTTGTTTTGCCTTCTTCCTTTTCAAATTTGGTATTCTGACTCCATACAAAAAAGTGGTTAGGTATAATATTTCCAATGAAATACAAAACACAGCACATTGGCGTTTCACGCTAGGAAAACTACAGGCAACTCGACCAAGGTGAGTTTTTGCTTTTTGGAATATGAAATGTAACCCTTTTGCCAAGGGGACAGCTAGGAATTCCCTGCAAATCGAGTGTAAATGGGATATTCAGGTGCATCCTTTCAGCAGCATTCAGGTCTCTTGATTGGCAATTTCCAAATTTTGTTCTTGTTTTGCGTTTGTTTTGCCTTCTTCCTTTCCAAATTTTGTATTCTGACTCCATACAAAAAAGAGGTCCGGCAGAGTATTCATAATGACATAAAAAACACAGCACATTGGCATTTCATGCGAGGAAAACTACAGGCAACTCGACCAAGGTGAGTTGTTGTGTTTTGGAAAATGAAATGGAACCCTTTTGCCAGGGGAGAGCTATGATTCCCTCCAAATCGAGGGTAAATGCGATTTTCTGGAGTTTTCTTTCAGCAGCATTCAGGTCCCTTGATTGGCAATTTCCTAAATTTGTTCTTGGTTTTTCCTTTGTTTTGCCTTCTTCCTTTTCAAATTTGGTATTCTGACTCCATACAAAAAAGTGGTTAGGTATAATATTTCTAATGAAATACAAAACACAGCACATTGGCGTTTCATGCTAGGAAAACTACAGGCAACTCGACCAAGGTGTGTTTTTGCTTTTTGGAATATGAAATGTAACCCTTTTGCCGAGGGGACAGCCAGGAATTCCCTGCAAATCGAGTGTAAATGGGATATTCAGGTGCATCCTTTCAGCAGCATTCAGGTCTCTTGATTGGCAATTTCCTAAATTTGTTCTATGTTTGCATTTGTTTTGCCTTCTTCCTTTCAACATTTGGTATTATGACTCCAAACAAAAAAGAGGTTAGGCAGAGTATTCATAATGACATAAAAAACTCAGCACATTGGCGTTTCATGCTAGGAAAACTACAGGCAGCTCGACCAAGTTGAGCTTTTGTGTTTTGGAAAATGAAATGAACACTTTTCCCGAGGGGACAGCAAGGAATTCGCTCTACATCGAGTGCAAATGCGATTTTCAGGTGAATTCAATCAGCAGCATTCAGGTTCCTTGATTGGCAATTTCCTAAATTCGTTATAGGTTTGCGTTTGTTTTGCCTTCTTCCTTTCCAAATTTTGTATTCTGACTCCATACAAAAAAGAGGTTCAGCAGAGTATTCATAATGACATAAAAAACACAGCACATTGGCGTTTCATGCTAGGAAAACTACAGGCAACTCAACCAAGGTGAGTTGTTGTGTTTTGGAAAATGAAATGGAACATTTTTTCCAAGGGGACAGCTAGGAATTCCCTCCGAATTGAGTGTGAATGGGATTTTCAGGTGTATTCAATCAGCAGCATTCAGGATCGTTAATTGGCAATTTCTTAAACTTGTTCTGGGTTTGCATTTGTTTTGCCTTCTTCCTTTCCAAATTTTGTATTATGACTCCTTACAAAAAAGTGTTTAGGAAGAGTATCCCTAATGAAATACAAAACACAGCACATTGGCATTTCATGCAAGGAAATCTGCAGGCAAATCGACCATAGTGAGTTTTTGTGTTTTGGAACATGAAATTTTACCCTTTTGCGGAGGGTTCATCTAGGAATTCCCTCCACATCGAGTGTAAATGGGATTTTCAGGTGTATTCTTTCATCAGCATTCAGGTCTCTTGATTGGCAATTTCCTAAATTTGTTCTGGGTTTGTGTTTGTTTTGCCTGCTTCATTTCCAAATTTGGTATTCTGACTCCATACAAAAAAGAGGTTAGGCAGAGTATTCATCATGAAATAAAAAAACACAGCACATTGGCGTTTCATGCTAGGAAAACTACAGGCAGCTCGACCAAGTTGAGTTTGTGAGGTTTAGAAAATGAAATGGAAACTTTTCCTGAGGACAGCAAGTAATTCTCTCTACATCAAGTGTAAATTCGATTTTCACGTTTATTCTTTCAGCAGCATTCATGTTCCTTAATTGGCAATTTCCTAAATTTGTTCTTGGTTTGCGTTTGTTTTGCCTTCTTACTTTTCAAATTTTGTATTCTGACTCCATACAAAAAAGAGGTTAGGCAGAGTATCCCTAATGAAATAAAGAAAAACAGCACATGAGCCTTTCATGCTTATAAATCTACAGAAAACTCAACCAGGGTGAGTTTTTGTGTTTTGGAACATGAAATGGAACTCTTTTGCCGAGGGGACAACAAGGAATTCCCTCCAAATCCAGTGTAAATGGGATATTCAGTTGTATTCTTTCAGCAGCATTCAGGTTTCTTGTTTGGCAATTTCCAAATTTTGTTCTTGTTTTGCGTTTGTTTTGCCTTCTTCCTTTCCAAATTTTGTATTCTGACTCCATACAAAAAAGAGGTTAGGCAGAGTATTCATAATGACCTAAAAAACACATCACATTGGCATTTCATGCTAGGAAAACTACAGACAACTCGACCAAGGTGAGTTGTTGTGTTTTGGAAAATGAAATGGAACCCTTTTGCCGAGGGGACAGCTATGATTCCCTCCAAATCGAGGCTAAATGCGATTTTCCGGAGTTTTCTTTCAGCAGCATTCAGGTCTCTTGATTGGCAGTTTCCTAAATTTGTTCTTGGTTTTTCCTTTGTTTTGCCTTCTTCCTTTTCAAATTTGGTATTCTGACTCCATACAAAAAAGTGGTTAGGTATAATATTTCCAATGAAATACAAAACACAGCACATTGGCGTTTCACGCTAGGAAAACTACAGGCAACTCGACCAAGGTGAGTTTTTGCTTTTTGGAATATGAAATGTAACCCTTTTGCCGAGGGGACAGCTAGGAATTCCCTGCAAATCGAGTGTAAATGGGATATTCAGGTGCATCCTTTCAGCAGCATTCAGGTCTCTTGATTGGCAATTTCCAAATTTTGTTCTTGTTTTGCGTTTGTTTTGCCTTCTTCCTTTCCAAATTTTGTATTCTGACTCCATACAAAAAAGAGGTCCGGCAGAGTATTCATAATGACATAAAAAACACAGCACATTGGCATTTCATGCGAGGAAAACTACAGGCAACTCGACCAAGGTGAGTTGTTGTGTTTTGGAAAATGAAATGGAACCCTTTTGCCGAGGGGAGAGCTATGATTCCCTCCAAATCGAGGGTAAATGCGATTTTCTGGAGTTTTCTTTCAGCAGCATTCAGGTCCCTTGATTGGCAATTTCCTAAATTTGTTCTTGGTTTTTCCTTTGTTTTGCCTTCTTCCTTTTCAAATTTGGTATTCTGACTCCATACAAAAAAGTGGTTAGGTATAATATTTCTAATGAAATACAAAACACAGCACATTGGCGTTTCATGCTAGGAAAACTACAGGCAACTCGACCAAGGTGAGTTTTTGCTTTTTGGAATATGAAATGTAACCCTTTTGCCGAGGGGACAGCTAGGAATTCCCTGCAAATCGAGTGTAAATGGGATATTCAGGTGCATCCTTTCAGCAGCATTCAGGTCTCTTGATTGGCAATTTCCTATATTTGTTCTATGTTTGCATTTGTTTTGCCTTCTTCCTTTCAACATTTGGTATTATGACTCCAAACAAAAAAGAGGTTAGGCAGAGTATTCATAATGACATAAAAAACTCAGCACATTGGCGTTTCATGCTAGGAAAACTACAGGCAGCTCGACCAAGTTGAGCTTTTGTGTTTTGGAAAATGAAATGAACACTTTTCCCGAGGGGACAGCAAGGAATTCGCTCTACATCGAGTGCAAATGCGATTTTCAGGTGAATTCAATCAGCAGCATTCAGGTTCCTTGATTGGCAATTTCCTAAATTCGTTATAGGTTTGCGTTTGTTTTGCCTTCTTCCTTTCCAAATTTTGTATTCTGACTGCATACAAAAAAGAGGTTCAGCAGAGTATTCATAATGACATAAAAAACACAGCACATTGGCGTTTCATGCTAGGAAAACTACAGGCAACTCAACCAAGGTGAGTTGTTGTGTTTTGGAAAATGAAATGGAACATTTTTTCCAAGGGGACAGCTAGGAATTCCCTCCAAATTGAGTGTGAATGGGATTTTCAGTTGTATTCAATCAGCAGCATTAAGTTTCCTTCTTTGGCAATTTCCTAAATTAGTTCTGGGTTTGCATTTGTTTTGCCTTCTTCCTTTCCAAATTTTGTATTATGACTCCTTACAAAAAAGTGTTTAGGAAGAGTATCCCTAATGAAATACAAAACACAGCACATTGGCATTTCATGCAAGGAAAACTGCAGGCAAATCGACCATAGTGAGGTTTTGTGTTTTGGAACATGAAATTTTACCCTTTTGCGGAGGGTTCATCTAGGAATTCCCTCCACATCGAGTGTAAATGGGATTTTCAGGTGTATTCTTTCATCAGCATTCAGGTCTCTTGATTGGCAATTTCCTAAATTTGTTCTGGGTTTGTGTTTGTTTTGCCTGCTTCCTTTCCAAATTTGGTATTCTGACTCCATACAAAAAAGAGGTTAGGCAGAGTATTCATCATGAAATAAAAAAACACAGCACATTGGCGTTTCATGCTAGGAAAACTACAGGCAGCTCGACCAAGTTGAGTTTGTGAGGTTTAGAAAATGAAATGGAAACTTTTCCTGAGGACAGCAAGTAATTCTCTCTACATCAAGTGCAAATTCGATTTTCACGTTTATTCTTTCAGCAGCATTCATGTTCCTTGATTGGCAATTTCCTAAATTTGTTCTTGGTTTGCGTTTGTTTTGCCTTCTTACTTTCCAAAGTTTGTATTCTGACTCCATACAAAAAAGAGGTTAGGCAGAGTATCCCTAATGAAATAAAGAAAAACAGCACATGAGCCTTTCATGCTTATAAATCTACAGAAAACTCAACCAGGGTGAGTTTTTGTGTTTTGGAACATGAAATGGAACCCTTTTGCCGAGGGGACAACAAGGAATTCCCTCCAAATCCAGTGTAAATGGGATATTCAGTTGTATTCTTTCAGCAGCATTCAGGTTTCTTGTTTGGCAATTTCCAAATTTTGTTCTTGTTTTGCGTTTGTTTTGCCTTCTTCCTTTCCAAATTTTGTATTCTGACTCCATACAAAAAAGAGGTTAGGCAGAGTATTCATAATGACATAAAAAACACAGCACATTGGCATTTCATGCTAGGAAAACTACAGACAACTCGACCAAGGTGAGTTGTTGTGTTTTGGAAAATGAAATGGAACCCTTTTGCCGAGGGGAGAGCTATGATTCCCTCCAAATCGAGGCTAAATGCGATTTTCCGGAGTTTTCTTTCAGCAGCATTCAGGTCTCTTGATTGGCAGTTTCCTAAATTTGTTCTTGGTTTTTCCTTTGTTTTGCCTTCTTCCTTTTCAAATTTGGTATTCTGACTCCATACAAAAAAGTGGTTAGGTATAATATTTCCAATGAAATACAAAACACAGCACATTGGCGTTTCACGCTAGGAAAACTACAGGCAACTCGACCAAGGTGAGTTTTTGCTTTTTGGAATATGAAATGTAACCCTTTTGCCGAGGGGACAGCTAGGAATTCCCTGCAAATCGAGTGTAAATGGGATATTCAGGTGCATCCTTTCAGCAGCATTCAGGTCTCTTGATTGGCAATTTCCAAATTTTGTTCTTGTTTTGCGTTTGTTTTGCCTTCTTCCTTTCCAAATTTTGTATTCTGACTCCATACAAAAAAGAGGTCTGGCAGAGTATTCATAATGACATAAAAAACACAGCACATTGGCATTTCATGCTAGGAAAACTACAGGCAACTCGACCAAGGTGAGTTGTTGTGTTTTGGAAAATGAAATGGAACCCTTTTGCCGAGGGGAGAGCTATGATTCCCTCCAAATCGAGGCTAAATGCGATTTTCCGGAGTTTTCTTTCAGCAGCATTCAGGTCCCTTGATTGGCAATTTCCTAAATTTGATCTTGGTTTTTCCTTTGTTTTGCCTTCTTCCTTTTCAAATTTGGTATTCTGACTCCATACAAAAAAGTGGTTAGGTATAATATTTCTAATGAAATACAAAACACAGCACATTGGCGTTTCATGCTAGGAAAACTACAGGCAACTCGACCAAGGTGAGTTTTTGCTTTTTGGAATATGAAATGTAACCCTTTTGCCGAGGGGACAGCTAGGAATTCCCTGCAAATCGAGTGTAAATAAGATATTCAGGTGCATCCTTTCAGCAGCATTCAGGTCTCTTGATTGGCAATTATCTATGTTTGTTCTATGTTTGCATTTGTTTTGCCTTCTTCCTTTCAACATTTGGTATTATGACTCCAAACAAAAAAGAGGTTAGGCAGAGTATTCATAATGACATAAAAAACTCAGCACATTGGCGTTTCATGCTAGGAAAACTACAGGCAGCTCGACCAAGTTGAGCTTTTGTGTTTTGGAAAATGAAATGAACACTTTTCCCGAGGGGACAGCAAGGAATTCCCTCTACATCGAGTACAAATGCGATTTTCAGGTGTATTCAATCAGCAGCATTCAGGTTCCTTGATTGGCAATTTCCTAAATTCGTTATAGGTTTGCGTTTGTTTTGCCTTCTTCCTTTCCAAATTTTGTATTCTGACTCCATACAAAAAAGAGGTTCAGCAGAGTATTCATAATGACATAAAAAACACAGCACATTGGCGTTTCATGCTAGGAAAACTACAGGCAACTCAACCAAGGTGAGTTGTTGTGTTTTGGAAAATGAAATGGAACATTTTTTCCAAGGGGACAGCTAGGAATTCCCTCCGAATTGAGTGTGAATGGGATTTTCAGGTGTATTCAATCAGCAGCATTAAGTTTCCTTCTTTGGCAATTTCCTAAATTAGTTCTGGGTTTGCATTTGTTTTGCCTTCTTCCTTTCCAAATTTTGTATTATGACTCCTTACAAAAAAGTGTTTAGGAAGAGTATCCCTAATGAAATACAAAACACAGCACATTGGCATTTCATGCAAGGAAAACTGCAGGCAAATCGACCATAGTGAGTTTTTGTGTTTTGGAACATGAAATTTTACCCTTTTGCGGAGGGTTCATCTAGGAATTCCCTCCACATCGAGTGTAAATGGGATTTTCAGGTGTATTCTTTCATCAGCATTCAGGTCTCTTGATTGGCAATTTCCTAAATTTGTTCTGGGTTTGTGTTTGTTTTGCCTGCTTCCTTTCCAAATTTGGTATTCTGACTCCATACAAAAAAGAGGTTAGGTAGAGTATTCATCATGAAATAAAAAAACACAGCACATTGGCGTTTCATGCTAGGAAATCTACAGGCAGCTCACCAAGTTGAGTTTTTGAGTTTTAGAAAATGAAATGGAAACTTTTCCCGAGGACAGCAAGTAATTCCCTCTACATCAAGTGTAAATTCGATTTTCACGTTTATTCTTTCAGCAGCATTCATGTTCCTTGATTGGCACTTTCCTAAACTTTTTATGGGTTTGTGTTTGTTTTGCCTTCTTACTTTCCAAAGTTTGTATTCTGACTCCATACAAAAGAGGTTAGGCATATTATTCATAATGAAAGGAAAAACACAGCACATGGGCCTCTCATGCTTATAAATCTACAGAAAACTCAACCAGGGTGAGTTTTTGTGTTTTGGAACATGAAATGGAACCCTTTTGCCGAGGGGACAACAAGGAATTCCCTCCAAATCCAGTGTAAATGGGATATTCAGTTGTATTCTTTCAGCAGCATTCAGGTTTCTTGTTTGGCAATTTGCAAATTTTGTTCTTGTTTTGCGTTTGTTTTGCCTTCTTCCTTTCCAAATTTTGTATTCTGACTCCATACAAAAAAGAGGTTAGGCAGAGTATTCATAATGACATAAAAAACACAGCACATTGGCATTTCATGCTAGGAAAACTACAGACAACTCAACCAAGGTGAGTTGTTGTGTTTTGGAAAATGAAATGGAACCCTTTTGCCGAGGGGAGAGCTATGATTCCCTCCAAATCGAGGCTAAATGCGATTTTCCGGAGTTTTCTTTCAGCAGCATTCAGGTCTCTTGATTGGCAATTTCCTAAATTTGTTCTTGGTTTTTCCTTTGTTTTGCCTTCTTCCTTTTCAAATTTGGTATTCTGATTCCATACAAAAAAGTGGTTAGATATAATATTTCCAATGAAATAAAAAACACAGCACATTGGCGTTTCATGCTAGGAAAACTACAGGCAACTCGACCAAGGTGAGTTTTTGCTTTTTGGAATATGAAATGTAACCCTTTTGCCGAGGGGACAGCTAGGAATTCCCTGCAAATCGAGTGTAAATGGGATATTCAGGTGCATCCTTTCAGCAGCATTCAGGTCTCTTGATTGGCAATTTCCTATATTTGTTCTATGTTTGCATTTGTTTTGCCTTCTTCCTTTCAACATTTGGTATTATGACTCCAAACAAAAAAGAGGTTAGGCAGAGTATTCATAATGACATAAAAAACTCAGCACATTGGCGTTTCATGCTAGGAAAACTACAGGCAGCTCGACCAAGTTGAGCTTTTGTGTTTTGGAAAATGAAATGAACACTTTTCCTGAGGGGACAGCATGAAATTCCCTCCACATCGAGTGCAAATGCGATTTTCAGGTGTATTCAATCAGCAGCATTCAGGTTCCTTGATTGGCAATTTCCTAAATTCGTTATAGGTTTGCGTTTGTTTTGCCTTCTTCCTTTCCAAATTTTGTATTCTGACTCCATACAAAAAAGAGGTTCAGCAGAGTATTCATAATGACATAAAAAACACAGCACATTGGCGTTTCATGCTAGGAAAACTACAGGCAACTCAACCAAGGTGAGTTGTTGTGTTTCGGAAAATGAAATGGAACATTTTTTCCAAGGGGACAGCTAGGAATTCCCTCCGAATTGAGTGTGAATGGGATTTTCAGGTGTATTCAATCAGCAGCATTCAGGTTCGTTAATTGGCAATTTCTTAAACTTGTTCTGGGTTTGCATTTGTTTTGCCTTCTTCCTTTCCAAATTTTGTATTATGACTCCTTACAAAAAAGTGTTTAGGAAGAGTATCCCTAATGAAATACAAAACACAGCACATTGGCATTTCATGCAAGGAAATCTGCAGGCAAATCGACCATAGTGAGTTTTTGTGTTTTGGAACATGAAATTTTACCCTTTTGCGGAGGGTTCATCTAGGAATTCCCTCCACATCGAGTGTAAATGGGATTTTCAGGTGTATTCTTTCATCAGCATTCAGGTCTCTTGATTGGCAATTTCCTAAATTTGTTCTGGGTTTGTGTTTGTTTTGCCTGCTTCCTTTCCAAATTTGGTATTCTGACTCCATACAAAAAAGAGGTTAGGCAGAGTATTCATCATGAAATAAAAAAACACAGCACATTGGCGTTTCATGCTAGGAAAACTACAGGCAGCTCGACCAAGTTGAGTTTGTGAGGTTTAGAAAATGAAATGGAAACTTTTCCTGAGGACAGCAAGTAATTCTCTCTACATCAAGTGTAAATTTGATTTTCACGTTTATTCTTTCAGCAGCATTCATGTTCCTTGATTGGCAATTTCCTAAATTTGTTCTTGGTTTGCGTTTGTTTTGCCTTCTTACTTTCCAAAGTTTGTATTCTGACTCCATACCAAAAAGAGGTTAGGCAGAGTATCCCTAATGAAATAAAGAAAAACAGCACATGAGCCTTTCATGCTTATAAATCTACAGAAAACTCAACCAGGGTGAGTTTTTGTGTTTTGGAACATGAAATGGAACCCTTTTGCCGAGGGGACAAAAGGGAATTCCCTCCAAATCCAGTGTAAATGGGATATTCAGTTGTATTCTTTCAGCAGCATTCAGGTTTCTTGTTTGGCAATTTACAAATTTTGTTCTTGTTTTGCGTTTGTTTTGCCTTCTTCCTTTCCAAATTTTGTATTCTGACTCCATACAAAAAAGAGGTTAGGCAGAGTATTCATAATGACATAAAAAACACAGCACATTGGCATTTCATGCTAGGAAAACTACAGACAACTCGACCAAGGTGAGTTGTTGTGTTTTGGAAAATGAAATGGAACCCTTTTGCCGAGGGGAGAGCTATGATTCCCTCCGAATCGAGGCTAAATGCGATTTTCTGGAGTTTTCTTTCAGCAGCATTCAGGTCTCTTGATTGGCAATTTCCTAAATTTGTTCTTGGTTTTTCCTTTGTTTTGCCTTCTTCCTTTTCAAATTTGGTATTCTGACTGCATACAAAAAAGTGGTTAGGTATAATATTTCCAATGAAATACAAAACACAGCACATTGGCGTTTCACGCTAGGAAAACTACAGGCAACTCGACCAAGGTGAGTTTTTGCTTTTTGGAATATGAAATGTAACCCTTTTGCCGAGGGGACAGCTAGGAATTCCCTGCAAATCGAGTGTAAATGGGATATTCAGGTGCATCCTTTCAGCAGCATTCAGGTCTCTTGATTGGCAATTTCCAAATTTTGTTCTTGTTTTGCGTTTGTTTTGCCTTCTTCCTTTCCAAATTTTGTTTTCTGACTCCATACAAAAAAGAGGTCTGGCAGAGTATTCATAATGACATAAAAAACACAGCGCATTGGCATTTCATGCTAGGAAAACTACAGACAACTCGACCAAGGTGAGTTGTTGTGTTTTGGAAAATGAAATGGAACCCTTTTGCCGAGGGGAGAGCTATGATTCCCTCCAAATCGAGGCTAAATGCGATTTTCCGGAGTTTTCTTTCAGCAGCATTCAGGTCTCTTGATTGGCAATTTCCTAAATTTGTTCTTGGTTTTTCCTTTGTTTTGCCTTCTTCCTTTTCAAATTTGGTATTCTGACTCCATACAAAAAAGTGGTTAGGTATAATATTTCCAATGAAATACAAAACACAGCACATTGGCGTTTCACGCTAGGAAAACTACAGGCAACTCGACCAAGGTGAGTTTTTGCTTTTTGGAATATGAAATGTAACCCTTTTGCCGAGGGGACAGCTAGGGATTCCCTGCAAATCGTGTGTAAATGGGATATTCAGGTGCATCCTTTCAGCAGCATTCAGGTCTCTTGATTGGCAATTTCCTATATTTGTTCTATGTTTGCATTTGTTTTGCCTTCTTCCTTTCAACATTTGGTATTATGACTCCAAACAAAAAAGAGGTTAGGCAGAGTATTCATAATGACATAAAAAACTCAGCACATTGGCGTTTCATGCTAGGAAAACTACAGGCAGCTCGACCAAGTTGAGCTTTTGTGTTTTGGAAAATGAAATGAACACTTTTCCCGAGGGGACAGCAATGAATTCCCTCTACATCGAGTGCAAATGCGATTTTCAGGTGTATTCAATCAGCAGCATTCAGGTTCCTTGATTGGCAATTTCCTAAATTCGTTATAGGTTTGCGTTTGTTTTGCCTTCTTCCTTTCCAAATTTTGTATTCTGACTGCATACAAAAAAGAGGTTCGGCAGAGTATTCATAATGACATAAAAAACACAGCACATTGGCGTTTCATGCTAGGAAAACTACAGGCAACTCAACCAAGGTGAGTTGTTGTGTTTTGGAAAATGAAATGGAACATTTTTTCCAAGGGGACAGCTAGGAATTCCCTCCGAATTGAGTGTGAATGGGATTTTCAGGTGTATTCAATCAGCAGCATTAAGTTTCCTTCTTTGGCAATTTCCTAAATTAGTTCTGGGTTTGCATTTGTTTTGACTTCTTCCTTTCCAAATTTTGTATTATGACTCCTTACAAAAAAGTGTTTAGGAAGAGTATCCCTAATGAAATACAAAACACAGCACATTGGCATTTCATGCAAGGAAAACTGCAGGCAAATCGACCATAGTGAGTTTTTGTGTTTTGGAACATGAAATTTTACCCTTTTGCCGAGGGTTCATCTAGGAATTCCCTCCACATCGAGTGTAAATGGGATTTTCAGGTGTATTCTTTCATCAGCATTCAGGTCTCTTGATTGGCAATTTCCTAAATTTGTTCTGGGTTTGTGTTTGTTTTGCCTGCTTCCTTTCCAAATTTGGTATTCTGACTCCATACTAAAAAGAGGTTAGGCAGAGTATTCATCATGAAATAAAAAAACACAACACATTGGCGTTTCATGCTAGGAAAACTACAGGCAGCTCGACCAAGTTGAGTTTTTGAGGTTTAGAAAATGAAATGGAAACTTTTCCCGAGGACAGCAAGTAATTCCCTCTACATCAAGTGTAAATTCAATTTTCACGTTTATTCTTTCAGCAGCATTCATGTTCCTTGATTGGCAATTTCCTAAGCTTTTTATGGGTTTGCGTTAGTTTTGCCTTCTTACTTTGCAAAGTTTGTATTCTGACTCCATACAAAAAAGAGGTTAGGCAGAGTATCCCTAATGAAATAAAGAAAAACAGCACATGGGCCTTTCATGCTTATAAATCTACAGAAAACTCAACCAGTGTGAGTTTTTGTGTTTTGGAACATGAAATGGAACCCTTTTGCCGAGGGGACAACAAGGAAGTCCCTCCAAATCCAGTGTAAATGGGATATTCAGTTGTATTCTTTCAGCAGCATTCAGGTTTCTCGTTTGGCAATTTACAAATTTTGTTCTTGTTTTGCGTTTGTTTTGCCTTCTTCCTTTCCAAATTTTGTATTATGTCTCCTTACAAAAAAGTGTTTAAGAAGAGTATCCCTAATGAAATACAAAACACAGCACATTGGCATTTCATGCAAGGAAAAGTGCAGGCAAATCGACCATAGTGAGTTTTTGTGTTTTGGAACATGAAATTTTACCCTTTGGCCGAGGGTTCATCTAGGAATTCCCTCCACATCGAGTGTAAATGGGATTTTCAGGTGTATTCTTTCATCAGCATTCAGGTCTCTTGATTGGCAATTTCCTAAATTTGTTCTGGGTTTGGTTCGCTTTGCCTTCTTCCTTTCCTAATTTTGTATTCTGACTCCATACAAAAAAGAGGTTAGGCAGAGTATTCATAATGATATAAAACACACAGCGCATTGGCGTTTCATGCTACAGGGAACTCGAGCAAAGTGAGTTTTTCTTTTTGGAAACAGAATTGTAACCATTTTGCCAAGGGTACAGCAAGGAATTCCCTCCACATCGAGTGTAAATGGGATTTTTAGGTGTATTCAATCATAGCTTTCAGGTTCCTTGATTGGCAACTTCCAAAATTTGTTCTGGGTTTGCGTTTGTTTTGCCTTCTTCCTTTCCAAATTTTGTATTCTGAATCCATACTAAAAAGGGGTTAGGCAGAGTATTTATAATGAAATAAAAGAACAGCACATTTGCGTTTCATTCATATACATCTACAGAAAACTCGACCAAGGTGAGATTTTGTGTTTTGGAAAAAAATGTAGCCATTTTGCCGAGGGGACTGCTAGGAATTCCCTCCAAATCGAGTGTGAATGGGATTTTCAGGTGTATTCAATCGTAGCATTCAGGTTCCTTGATAGGCAATTTCCTAAAGTTTGTTCTGTGTTTGCGTTTGTTTTGCCTTCTCCCTTCCAAATTTTGATTACTGAATGCATACATATGTAGGTTAGGCAGAGTATTCATAATGAAATAAAAAACACAGCACATTGGCGTTTCATGCTTATAAATCTACAGAAAACTCGACCAAGGTGAGTTTTTGTGTTTTGGAACATGAAATTTTACCCTTTTGCCAAGGGGACAGCTAGGAATTCCCTCTACATCGAGTGTACATGGGATTTTCAGGTGTATTCAATCAGCAGCATTCAGGTTTCTTGTTTGGCAATTTCCTAAATTTGTTCTGGGTTTGGTTGGCTTTGCCTTCTTCCTTTCCTAATTTTGTATTCTGACTCCATACAAAAAAGAGGTTAGGCAGAGTATTCATAATGATATAAAACACACAGCACATTGGCGTTTCATGCTACAGGCAACACGACCAAAGTGAGTTTTTCTTTTTGGAAACAGAATTGTAACCTTTTTGCCGAGGGTACAGCAAGGAATTCCCTCCACATCGAGTGTGAATGGGATTTTCAGGTGTATTCAATCATAGCATTCAGGTTTCTTGTTTGGCAATTTCCTAAATTTGTTCTGGGTTTGGTTGGCTTTGCCTTCTGCCTTTCCAAATTTTGCATTCTGACTCCATACAAAAAAGAGGTTAGGCAGAGTATTCATAATGATATAAAACACACAGCACATTGGCGTTTCATGCTACAGGCAACTCGACCAAAGTGAGTTTTTCTTTTTGGAAACAGAATTGTAACCATTTTGCCGAGGGTACAGCAAGGAATCCTCTCCACATCGAGTGTAAATGGGATTTTTAGGTGTATTCAATCAGCAGCATTCAGGTTCCTTGATTGGCAATTTCCTAAAATTTGTTCTGGGTTTGCGTTTGTTTTGCCTTCTTCCTTTCCAAATTTTGTATTCTGACTCCATGCAAAAAAGAGGTTAGGAAGAGTATCCCTCAATGAAATAAAAAACACACCGCTTTGGCTTTTCATGCTTATAAAACTACAGAAATCTCGACCAAAGTGAATTTTTGTGTTTTGGAAAAAGAACTTTTACATTTTTACCGAGGTTTAAGCTAGGAATTTTCTACACATGAAGTGTAAATGGGATTTTCAGGTGTATTCTTTCGGCAGCATTCGGGTGTCTTGATTGGCAACTTCCAAAATTTGTTCTGGGTTTGCGTTTGTTTTGCCTTCTTCCTTTCCAAATTTTGTATTCTGAATCCATACTAAAAAGAGGTTAGGCAGAGTATTTATAATGAAATAAAAGAACAGCACATTTGCGTTTCATTCATATAAATCTACAGAAAACTCGACCAAGGTGAGATTTTGTGTTGTGGAAAAAAATGTAGCCATTTTGCCGAGGGGACTGCTAGGAATTCCCTCCAAATCGAGTGTGAATGGGATTTTCAGGTGTATTCAATCGTAGCATTCAGGTTCCTTGATAGGCAATTTCCTAAAATTTGTTCTGTGTTTGCGTTTGTTTTGCCTTCTTCCTTCCAAATTTTGAATACTGACTGCATACAAAAAGTAGGTTAGGCAGAGTATTCATAATGAAATAAAAAACACAGCACATTGGCGTTTCATGCTTATAAATCTACAGAAAACTCGACCAAGGTGAGTTTTTGTGTTTTGGAACATGAAATTTTACCCTTTTGCCAAGGGGACAGCTAGGAATTCCCTCTACATCGAGTGTAAATGGGATTTTCGGGTGTATTCAATCAGCAGCATTCAGGTTTCTTGTTTGGCAATTTCCTAAATTTGTTCTGGGTTTGGTTGGCTTTGCCTTCTTCCTTTCCTAATTTTGTATTCTGACTCCATACAAAAAAGAGGTTAGGCAGAGTATTCATAATGATATAAAACACACAGCACATTGGCGTTTCATGCTAGGAAATCTAGAGGCAACTCGACCAAAGTAAGTTTTTGTTTTTGGAAACAGAAATGTTATCATTTTGCCGAGGGCACAGCAAGGATTTCCCTCCACATCGAGTGTAAATGGGATTTGTAGGTGTATTCAATCAGCAGCATTCAGGTTCCTTGATTGGCAATTACCTAAATTTGTTCTGGGTTTGCATTTGTTTTGCCTTCTTCCTTTCAAATTTTTGGATACTGACTGGATACAAAAAGTAGGTTAGGCAGAGTATTCATAATGAAATAAAAACACAGCACATTGGCGTTTCATGATTATAAATCTACAGAAAACTCGACCAAGGTGAGTTTTTGTGTTTTGGAACATGAAATTTTACCCTTTTGCCAAGGGGACAGCTAGGAATTCCCTCTACATCGAATGTACATGGGATTTTCAGGTGTATTCAATCAGCAGCATTCAGGTTTCTTGTTTGGCAATTTCCTAAATTTGTTCTGGGTTTGGTTGGCTTTGCCTTCTGCCTTTCCAAATTTTGTATTCTGACTCCATACAAAAAAGAGGTTAGGCAGAGTATTCATAATGATATAAAACACACAGCACATTGGCATTTCATGCTACAGGCAACCCGACCAAAGTGAGTTTTTCTTTTTGGAAACAGAATTGTAACCATTTTGCCGAGGGTACAGCAAGGAATTCCCTCCACATCGAGTGTAAATGGGATTTTTAGGTGTATTCAATCAGCAGCATTCAGGTTCCTTGATTGGCAATTTCCTAAAATTTGTTCTGGGTTTGCGTTTGTTTTGCCTTCTTCCTTTCCAAATTTTGTATTCTGACTCCATGCAAAAAAGAGGTTAGGCAGAGTATCCCTAAATGAAATAAAAAACACACCGCTTTGGCTTTTCATGCTTATAAAACTACAGAAATCTCGACCAAAGTGAATTTTTGTGTTTTGGAAAAAGAACTTTTACATGTTTACCGAGGTTTAAGCTAGGAATATTCTACACATGAAGCGTAAATGGGATTTTCAGGTGTATTCTTTCGGCAGCATTCGGGTGTCTTGATTGGCAACTTCCAAAATTTGTTCTGGGTTTGCGTTTGTTTTGCCTTCTTCCTTTCCAAATTTTGTATTCTGAATCCATACTAAAAAGAGGTTAGGCAGAGTATTTATAATGAAATAAAAGAACAGCACATTTGCGTTTCATTCATATAAATCTACAGAAAACTCGACCAAGGTGAGATTTTGTGTTTTGGAAAAAAAATGTAGCCATTTTGCCGAGGGGACTGCTAGGAATTCCCTCCAAATCGAGTGTGAATGGGATTTTCAGGTGTATTCTATCGTAGCATTCAGGTTCCTTGATAGGCAATTTCCTAAAATTTGTTCTGTGTTTGCGTTTGTTTTGCCTTCTTGCTTCCAAATTTTGAATACTGACTGCATACAAAAAGTAGGTTAGGCAGAGTATTCATAATGGAATAAAAAACACAGCACATTGGCGTTTCATGCTTATAAATCTACAGAAAACTCGAACAAGGTGAGTTTTTGTGTTTTGGAACATGAAATTTTACCCTTTTTCCAAGGGGACAGCTAGGAATTCCCTCTACATCGAGTGTACATGGGATTTTCAGGTGTATTCAATCAGCAGCATTCAGGTTTCTTGTTTGGCAATTTCCTAAATTTGTTCTGGGTTTGGTTGGCTTTGCCTTCTTCCTTTCCTAATTTTGTATTCTGACTCCATACAAAAAAGAGGTTAGGCAGAGTATTCATAATGATATAAAACACACAGCGCATTGGCGTTTCATGCTACAGGGAACTCGAGCAAAGTGAGTTTTTCTTTTTGGAAACAGAATTGTAACCATTTTGCCAAGGGTACAGCAAGGAATTCCCTCCACATCGAGTGTAAATGGGATTTTTAGGTGTATTCAATCATAGCATTCAGGTTCCTTGATTGGCAACTTCCAAAATTTGTTCTGGGTTTGCGTTTGTTTTGCCTTCTTCCTTTCCAAATTTTGTATTCTGAATCCATACTAAAAAGAGGTTAGGCAGAGTATTTATAATGAAATAAAAGAACAGCACATTTGCGTTTCATTCATATACATCTACAGAAAACTCGACCAAGGTGAGATTTTGTGTTTTCGAAAAAAATATAGCCATTTTGCCGAGGGGACTGCTAGGAATTCCCTCCAAATCGAGTGTGAATGGGATTTTCAGGTGTATTCAATCGTAGCATTCAGGTTCCTTGATAGGCAATTTCCTAAAGTTTGTTCTGTGTTTGCGTTTGTTTTGCCTTCTCCCTTCCAAATTTTGATTACTGAATGCATACATATGTAGGTTAGGCAGAGTATTCATAATGAAATAAAAAACACAGCACATTGGCGTTTCATGCTTATAAATCTACAGAAAACTCGACCAAGGTGAGTTTTTGTGTTTTGGAACATGAAATTTTACCCTTTTGCCAAGGGGACAGCTAGGAATTCCCTCTACATCGAGTGTACATGGGATTTTCAGGTGTATTCAATCAGCAGCATTCAGGTTTCTTGTTTGGCAATTTCCTAAATTTGTTCTGGGTTTGGATGGCTTTGCCTTCTTCCTTTCCTAATTTTGTATTCTGACTCCATACAAAAAAGAGGTTAGGCAGAGTATTCATAATGATATAAAACACACAGCACATTGGCGTTTCATGCTAGGAAATCTAGAGGCAACTCGACCAAAGTGAGTTTTTGTTTTTGGAAACAGAAATGTTATCATTTTGCCGAGGGCACAGCAAGGATTTCCCTCCACATCGAGTGTAAATGGGATTTGTAGGTGTATTCAATCAGCAGCATTCAGGTTCCTTGATTGGCAATTACCTAAATTTGTTCTGGGTTTGCATTTGTTTTGCCTTCTTCCTTTCAAATTTTTGGATACTGACTGGATACAAAAAGTAGGTTAGGCAGAGTATTCATAATGAAATAAAAAACACAGCACATTGGCGTTTCATGATTATAAATCTACAGAAAACTCGACCAAGGTGAGTTTTTGTGTTTTGGAACATGAAATTTTACACTTTTGCCAAGGGGACAGCTAGGAATTCCCTCTACATCGAATGTACATGGGATTTTCAGGTGTATTCAATCAGCAGCATTCAGGTTTCTTGTTTGGCAATTTCCTAAATTTGTTCTGGGTTTGGTTGGCTTTGCCTTCTGCCTTTCCAAATTTTGTATTCTGACTCCATACAAAAAAGAGGTTAGGCAGAGTATTCATAATGATATAAAACACACAGCACATTGGCGTTTCATGCTACAGGCAACCCGACCAAAGTGAGTTTTTCTTTTTGGAAACAGAATTGTAACCATTTTGCCGAGGGTACAGCAAGGAATTCCCTCCACATCGAGTGTAAATGGGATTTTTAGGTGTATTCAATCAGCAGCATTCAGGTTCCTTGATTGGCAATTTCCTAAAATTTGTTCTGGGTTTGCGTTTGTTTTGCCTTCTTCCTTTCCAAATTTTGTATTCTGACTCCATGCAAAAAAGAGGTTAGGCAGAGTATCCCTAAATGAAATAAAAAACACACCGCTTTGGCTTTTCATGCTTATAAAACTACAGAAATCTCGACCAAAGTGAATTTTTGTGTTTTGGAAAAAGAACTTTTACATGTTTACCGAGGTTTAAGCTAGGAATTTTCTACACATGAAGCGTAAATGGGATTTTCAGGTGTATTCTTTCGGCAGCATTCGGGTGTCTTGATTGGCAACTTCCAAAATTTGTTCTGGGTTTGCGTTTGTTTTGCCTTCTTCCTTTCCAAATTTTGTATTCTGAATCCATACTAAAAAGAGGTTAGGCAGAGTATTTATAATGAAATAAAAGAACAGCACATTTGCGTTTCATTCATATAAATCTACAGAAAACTCGACCAAGGTGAGATTTTGTGTTTTGGAAAAAAAATGTAGCCATTTTGCCGAGGGGACTGCTAGGAATTCCCTCCAAATCGAGTGTGAATGGGATTTTCAGGTGTATTCTATCGTAGCATTCAGGTTCCTTGATAGGCAATTTCCTAAAATTTGTTCTGTGTTTGCGTTTGTTTTGCCTTCTTGCTTCCAAATTTTGAATACTGACTGCATACAAAAAGTAGGTTAGGCAGAGTATTCATAATGGAATAAAAAACACAGCACATTGGCGTTTCATGCTTATAAATCTACAGAAAACTCGAACAAGGTGAGTTTTTGTGTTTTGGAACATGAAATTTTACCCTTTTTCCAAGGGGACAGCTAGGAATTCCCTCTACATCGAGTGTAAATGGGATTTTCGGGTGTATTCAATCAGCAGCATTCAGGTTTCTTGTTTGGCAATTTCCTAAATTTGTTCTGGGTTTGGTTGGCTTTGCCTTCTTCCTTTCCTAATTTTGTATTCTGACTCCATACAAAAAAGAGGTTAGGCAGAGTATTCATAATGATATAAAACACACAGCGCATTGGCGTTTCATGCTACAGGGAACTCGAGCAAAGTGAGTTTTTCTTTTTGGAAACAGAATTGTAACCATTTTGCCAAGGGTACAGCAAGGAATTCCCTCCACATCGAGTGTAAATGGGATTTTTAGGTGTATTCAATCATAGCATTCAGGTTCCTTGATTGGCAACTTCCAAAATTTGTTCTGGGTTTGCGTTTGTTTTGCCTTCTTCCTTTCCAAATTTTGTATTCTGAATCCATACTAAAAAGAGGTTAGGCAGAGTATTTATAATGAAATAAAAGAACAGCACATTTGCGTTTCATTCATATACATCTACAGAAAACTCGACCAAGGTGAGATTTTGTGTTTTCGAAAAAAATATAGCCATTTTGCCGAGGGGACTGCTAGGAATTCCCTCCAAATCGAGTGTGAATGGGATTTTCAGGTGTATTCAATCGTAGCATTCAGGTTCCTTGATAGGCAATTTCCTAAAGTTTGTTCTGTGTTTGCGTTTGTTTTGCCTTCTCCCTTCCAAATTTTGATTACTGAATGCATACATATGTAGGTTAGGCAGAGTATTCATAATGAAATAAAAAACACAGCACATTGGCGTTTCATGCTTATAAATCTACAGAAAACTCGACCAAGGTGAGTTTTTGTGTTTTGGAACATGAAATTTTACCCTTTTGCCAAGGGGACAGCTAGGAATTCCCTCTACATCGAGTGTACATGGGATTTTCAGGTGTATTCAATCAGCAGCATTCAGGTTTCTTGTTTGGCAATTTCCTAAATTTGTTCTGGGTTTGGATGGCTTTGCCTTCTTCCTTTCCTAATTTTGTATTCTGACTCCATACAAAAAAGAGGTTAGGCAGAGTATTCATAATGATATAAAACACACAGCACATTGGCGTTTCATGCTAGGAAATCTAGAGGCAACTCGACCAAAGTGAGTTTTTGTTTTTGGAAACAGAAATGTTATCATTTTGCCGAGGGCACAGCAAGGATTTCCCTCCACATCGAGTGTAAATGGGATTTGTAGGTGTATTCAATCAGCAGCATTCAGGTTCCTTGATTGGCAATTACCTAAATTTGTTCTGGGTTTGCATTTGTTTTGCCTTCTTCCTTTCAAATTTTTGGATACTGACTGGATACAAAAAGTAGGTTAGGCAGAGTATTCATAATGAAATAAAAAACACAGCACATTGGCGTTTCATGATTATAAATCTACAGAAAACTCGACCAAGGTGAGTTTTTGTGTTTTGGAACATGAAATTTTACCCTTTTTCCAAGGGGACAGCTAGGAATTCCCTCTACATCGAGTGTAAATGGGATTTTCGGGTGTATTCAATCAGCAGCATTCAGGTTTCTTGTTTGGCAATTTCCTAAATTTGTTCTGGGTTTGGTTGGCTTTGCCTTCTTCCTTTCCTAATTTTGTATTCTGACTCCATACAAAAAAGAGGTTAGGCAGAGTATTCATAATGATATAAAACACACAGCGCATTGGCGTTTCATGCTACAGGGAACTCGAGCAAAGTGAGTTTTTCTTTTTGGAAACAGAATTGTAACCATTTTGCCAAGGGTACAGCAAGGAATTCCCTCCACATCGAGTGTAAATGGGATTTTTAGGTGTATTCAATCATAGCATTCAGGTTCCTTGATTGGCAACTTCCAAAATTTGTTCTGGGTTTGCGTTTGTTTTGCCTTCTTCCTTTCCAAATTTTGTATTCTGAATCCATACTAAAAAGAGGTTAGGCAGAGTATTTATAATGAAATAAAAGAACAGCACATTTGCGTTTCATTCATATACATCTACAGAAAACTCGACCAAGGTGAGATTTTGTGTTTTCGAAAAAAATATAGCCATTTTGCCGAGGGGACTGCTAGGAATTCCCTCCAAATCGAGTGTGAATGGGATTTTCAGGTGTATTCAATCGTAGCATTCAGGTTCCTTGATAGGCAATTTCCTAAAGTTTGTTCTGTGTTTGCGTTTGTTTTGCCTTCTCCCTTCCAAATTTTGATTACTGAATGCATACATATGTAGGTTAGGCAGAGTATTCATAATGAAATAAAAAACACAGCACATTGGCGTTTCATGCTTATAAATCTACAGAAAACTCGACCAAGGTGAGTTTTTGTGTTTTGGAACATGAAATTTTACCCTTTTGCCAAGGGGACAGCTAGGAATTCCCTCTACATCGAGTGTACATGGGATTTTCAGGTGTATTCAATCAGCAGCATTCAGGTTTCTTGTTTGGCAATTTCCTAAATTTGTTCTGGGTTTGGATGGCTTTGCCTTCTTCCTTTCCTAATTTTGTATTCTGACTCCATACAAAAAAGAGGTTAGGCAGAGTATTCATAATGATATAAAACACACAGCACATTGGCGTTTCATGCTAGGAAATCTAGAGGCAACTCGACCAAAGTGAGTTTTTGTTTTTGGAAACAGAAATGTTATCATTTTGCCGAGGGCACAGCAAGGATTTCCCTCCACATCGAGTGTAAATGGGATTTGTAGGTGTATTCAATCAGCAGCATTCAGGTTCCTTGATTGGCAATTACCTAAATTTGTTCTGGGTTTGCATTTGTTTTGCCTTCTTCCTTTCAAATTTTTGGATACTGACTGGATACAAAAAGTAGGTTAGGCAGAGTATTCATAATGAAATAAAAAACACAGCACATTGGCGTTTCATGATTATAAATCTACAGAAAACTCGACCAAGGTGAGTTTTTGTGTTTTGGAACATGAAATTTTACACTTTTGCCAAGGGGACAGCTAGGAATTCCCTCTACATCGAATGTACATGGGATTTTCAGGTGTATTCAATCAGCAGCATTCAGGTTTCTTGTTTGGCAATTTCCTAAATTTGTTCTGGGTTTGGTTGGCTTTGCCTTCTGCCTTTCCAAATTTTGTATTCTGACTCCATACAAAAAAGAGGTTAGGCAGAGTATTCATAATGATATAAAACACACAGCACATTGGCGTTTCATGCTACAGGCAACCCGACCAAAGTGAGTTTTTCTTTTTGGAAACAGAATTGTAACCATTTTGCCGAGGGTACAGCAAGGAATTCCCTCCACATCGAGTGTAAATGGGATTTTTAGGTGTATTCAATCAGCAGCATTCAGGTTCCTTGATTGGCAATTTCCTAAAATTTGTTCTGGGTTTGCGTTTGTTTTGCCTTCTTCCTTTCCAAATTTTGTATTCTGACTCCATGCAAAAAAGAGGTTAGGCAGAGTATCCCTAAATGAAATAAAAAACACACCGCTTTGGCTTTTCATGCTTATAAAACTACAGAAATCTCGACCAAAGTGAATTTTTGTGTTTTGGAAAAAGAACTTTTACATGTTTACCGAGGTTTAAGCTAGGAATTTTCTACACATGAAGCGTAAATGGGATTTTCAGGTGTATTCTTTCGGCAGCATTCGGGTGTCTTGATTGGCAACTTCCAAAATTTGTTCTGGGTTTGCGTTTGTTTTGCCTTCTTCCTTTCCAAATTTTGTATTCTGAATCCATACTAAAAAGAGGTTAGGCAGAGTATTTATAATGAAATAAAAGAACAGCACATTTGCGTTTCATTCATATAAATCTACAGAAAACTCGACCAAGGTGAGATTTTGTGTTTTGGAAAAAAAATGTAGCCATTTTGCCGAGGGGACTGCTAGGAATTCCCTCCAAATCGAGTGTGAATGGGATTTTCAGGTGTATTCTATCGTAGCATTCAGGTTCCTTGATAGGCAATTTCCTAAAATTTGTTCTGTGTTTGCGTTTGTTTTGCCTTCTTGCTTCCAAATTTTGAATACTGACTGCATACAAAAAGTAGGTTAGGCAGAGTATTCATAATGGAATAAAAAACACAGCACATTGGCGTTTCATGCTTATAAATCTACAGAAAACTCGAACAAGGTGAGTTTTTGTGTTTTGGAACATGAAATTTTACCCTTTTTCCAAGGGGACAGCTAGGAATTCCCTCTACATCGAGTGTAAATGGGATTTTCGGGTGTATTCAATCAGCAGCATTCAGGTTTCTTGTTTGGCAATTTCCTAAATTTGTTCTGGGTTTGGTTGGCTTTGCCTTCTTCCTTTCCTAATTTTGTATTCTGACTCCATACAAAAAAGAGGTTAGGCAGAGTATTCATAATGATATAAAACACACAGCGCATTGGCGTTTCATGCTACAGGGAACTCGAGCAAAGTGAGTTTTTCTTTTTGGAAACAGAATTGTAACCATTTTGCCAAGGGTACAGCAAGGAATTCCCTCCACATCGAGTGTAAATGGGATTTTTAGGTGTATTCAATCATAGCATTCAGGTTCCTTGATTGGCAACTTCCAAAATTTGTTCTGGGTTTGCGTTTGTTTTGCCTTCTTCCTTTCCAAATTTTGTATTCTGAATCCATACTAAAAAGAGGTTAGGCAGAGTATTTATAATGAAATAAAAGAACAGCACATTTGCGTTTCATTCATATACATCTACAGAAAACTCGACCAAGGTGAGATTTTGTGTTTTGGAAAAAAATGTAGCCATTTTGCCGAGGGGACTGCTAGGAATTCCCTCCAAATCGAGTGTGAATGGGATTTTCAGGTGTATTCAATCGTAGCATTCAGGTTCCTTGATAGGCAATTTCCTAAAGTTTGTTCTGTGTTTGCGTTTGTTTTGCCTTCTCCCTTCCAAATTTTGATTACTGAATGCATACATATGTAGGTTAGGCAGAGTATTCATAATGAAATAAAAAACACAGCACATTGGCGTTTCATGCTTATAAATCTACAGAAAACTCGACCAAGGTGAGTTTTTGTGTTTTGGAACATGAAATTTTACCCTTTTGCCAAGGGGACAGCTAGGAATTCCCTCTACATCGAGTGTACATGGGATTTTCAGGTGTATTCAATCAGCAGCATTCAGGTTTCTTGTTTGGCAATTTCCTAAATTTGTTCTGGGTTTGGATGGCTTTGCCTTCTTCCTTTCCTAATTTTGTATTCTGACTCCATACAAAAAAGAGGTTAGGCAGAGTATTCATAATGATATAAAACACACAGCACATTGGCGTTTCATGCTAGGAAATCTAGAGGCAACTCGACCAAAGTGAGTTTTTGTTTTTGGAAACAGAAATGTTATCATTTTGCCGAGGGCACAGCAAGGATTTCCCTCCACATCGAGTGTAAATGGGATTTGTAGGTGTATTCAATCAGCAGCATTCAGGTTCCTTGATTGGCAATTACCTAAATTTGTTCTGGGTTTGCATTTGTTTTGCCTTCTTCCTTTCAAATTTTTGGATACTGACTGGATACAAAAAGTAGGTTAGGCAGAGTATTCATAATGAAATAAAAAACACAGCACATTGGCGTTTCATGATTATAAATCTACAGAAAACTCGACCAAGGTGAGTTTTTGTGTTTTGGAACATGAAATTTTACACTTTTGCCAAGGGGACAGCTAGGAATTCCCTCTACATCGAATGTACATGGGATTTTCAGGTGTATTCAATCAGCAGCATTCAGGTTTCTTGTTTGGCAATTTCCTAAATTTGTTCTGGGTTTGGTTGGCTTTGCCTTCTGCCTTTCCAAATTTTGTATTCTGACTCCATACAAAAAAGAGGTTAGGCAGAGTATTCATAATGATATAAAACACACAGCACATTGGCGTTTCATGCTACAGGCAACCCGACCAAAGTGAGTTTTTCTTTTTGGAAACAGAATTGTAACCATTTTGCCGAGGGTACAGCAAGGAATTCCCTCCACATCGAGTGTAAATGGGATTTTTAGGTGTATTCAATCAGCAGCATTCAGGTTCCTTGATTGGCAATTTCCTAAAATTTGTTCTGGGTTTGCGTTTGTTTTGCCTTCTTCCTTTCCAAATTTTGTATTCTGACTCCATGCAAAAAAGAGGTTAGGCAGAGTATCCCTAAATGAAATAAAAAACACACCGCTTTGGCTTTTCATGCTTATAAAACTACAGAAATCTCGACCAAAGTGAATTTTTGTGTTTTGGAAAAAGAACTTTTACATGTTTACCGAGGTTTAAGCTAGGAATTTTCTACACATGAAGCGTAAATGGGATTTTCAGGTGTATTCTTTCGGCAGCATTCGGGTGTCTTGATTGGCAACTTCCAAAATTTGTTCTGGGTTTGCGTTTGTTTTGCCTTCTTCCTTTCCAAATTTTGTATTCTGAATCCATACTAAAAAGAGGTTAGGCAGAGTATTTATAATGAAATAAAAGAACAGCACATTTGCGTTTCATTCATATAAATCTACAGAAAACTCGACCAAGGTGAGATTTTGTGTTTTGGAAAAAAAATGTAGCCATTTTGCCGAGGGGACTGCTAGGAATTCCCTCCAAATCGAGTGTGAATGGGATTTTCAGGTGTATTCTATCGTAGCATTCAGGTTCCTTGATAGGCAATTTCCTAAAATTTGTTCTGTGTTTGCGTTTGTTTTGCCTTCTTGCTTCCAAATTTTGAATACTGACTGCATACAAAAAGTAGGTTAGGCAGAGTATTCATAATGGAATAAAAAACACAGCACATTGGCGTTTCATGCTTATAAATCTACAGAAAACTCGAACAAGGTGAGTTTTTGTGTTTTGGAACATGAAATTTTACCCTTTTTCCAAGGGGACAGCTAGGAATTCCCTCTACATCGAGTGTAAATGGGATTTTCGGGTGTATTCAATCAGCAGCATTCAGGTTTCTTGTTTGGCAATTTCCTAAATTTGTTCTGGGTTTGGTTGGCTTTGCCTTCTTCCTTTCCTAATTTTGTATTCTGACTCCATACAAAAAAGAGGTTAGGCAGAGTATTCATAATGATATAAAACACACAGCGCATTGGCGTTTCATGCTACAGGGAACTCGAGCAAAGTGAGTTTTTCTTTTTGGAAACAGAATTGTAACCATTTTGCCAAGGGTACAGCAAGGAATTCCCTCCACATCGAGTGTAAATGGGATTTTTAGGTGTATTCAATCATAGCATTCAGGTTCCTTGATTGGCAACTTCCAAAATTTGTTCTGGGTTTGCGTTTGTTTTGCCTTCTTCCTTTCCAAATTTTGTATTCTGAATCCATACTAAAAAGAGGTTAGGCAGAGTATTTATAATGAAATAAAAGAACAGCACATTTGCGTTTCATTCATATACATCTACAGAAAACTCGACCAAGGTGAGATTTTGTGTTTTGGAAAAAAATGTAGCCATTTTGCCGAGGGGACTGCTAGGAATTCCCTCCAAATCGAGTGTGAATGGGATTTTCAGGTGTATTCAATCGTAGCATTCAGGTTCCTTGATAGGCAATTTCCTAAAGTTTGTTCTGTGTTTGCGTTTGTTTTGCCTTCTCCCTTCCAAATTTTGATTACTGAATGCATACATATGTAGGTTAGGCAGAGTATTCATAATGAAATAAAAAACACAGCACATTGGCGTTTCATGCTTATAAATCTACAGAAAACTCGACCAAGGTGAGTTTTTGTGTTTTGGAACATGAAATTTTACCCTTTTGCCAAGGGGACAGCTAGGAATTCCCTCTACATCGAGTGTACATGGGATTTTCAGGTGTATTCAATCAGCAGCATTCAGGTTTCTTGTTTGGCAATTTCCTAAATTTGTTCTGGGTTTGGATGGCTTTGCCTTCTTCCTTTCCTAATTTTGTATTCTGACTCCATACAAAAAAGAGGTTAGGCAGAGTATTCATAATGATATAAAACACACAGCACATTGGCGTTTCATGCTAGGAAATCTAGAGGCAACTCGACCAAAGTGAGTTTTTGTTTTTGGAAACAGAAATGTTATCATTTTGCCGAGGGCACAGCAAGGATTTCCCTCCACATCGAGTGTAAATGGGATTTGTAGGTGTATTCAATCAGCAGCATTCAGGTTCCTTGATTGGCAATTACCTAAATTTGTTCTGGGTTTGCATTTGTTTTGCCTTCTTCCTTTCAAATTTTTGGATACTGACTGGATACAAAAAGTAGGTTAGGCAGAGTATTCATAATGAAATAAAAAACACAGCACATTGGCGTTTCATGATTATAAATCTACAGAAAACTCGACCAAGGTGAGTTTTTGTGTTTTGGAACATGAAATTTTACACTTTTGCCAAGGGGACAGCTAGGAATTCCCTCTACATCGAATGTACATGGGATTTTCAGGTGTATTCAATCAGCAGCATTCAGGTTTCTTGTTTGGCAATTTCCTAAATTTGTTCTGGGTTTGGTTGGCTTTGCCTTCTGCCTTTCCAAATTTTGTATTCTGACTCCATACAAAAAAGAGGTTAGGCCTAGTATTCATAATGATATAAAACACACAGCACATTGGCGTTTCATGCTACAGGCAACCCGACCAAAGTGAGTTTTTCTTTTTGGAAACAGAATTGTAACCATTTTGCCGAGGGTACAGCAAGGAATTCCCTCCACATCGAGTGTAAATGGGATTTTTAGGTGTATTCAATCAGCAGCATTCAGGTTCCTTGATTGGCAATTTCCTAAAATTTGTTCTGGGTTTGCGTTTGTTTTGCCTTCTTCCTTTCCAAATTTTGTATTCTGACTCCATGCAAAAAAGAGGTTAGGCAGAGTATCCCTAAATGAAATAAAAAACACACCGCTTTGGCTTTTCATGCTTATAAAACTACAGAAATCTCGACCAAAGTGAATTTTTGTGTTTTGGAAAAAGAACTTTTACATGTTTACCGAGGTTTAAGCTAGGAATTTTCTACACATGAAGCGTAAATGGGATTTTCAGGTGTATTCTTTCGGCAGCATTCGGGTGTCTTGATTGGCAACTTCCAAAATTTGTTCTGGGTTTGCGTTTGTTTTGCCTTCTTCCTTTCCAAATTTTGTATTCTGAATCCATACTAAAAAGAGGTTAGGCAGAGTATTTATAATGAAATAAAAGAACAGCACATTTGCGTTTCATTCATATAAATCTACAGAAAACTCGACCAAGGTGAGATTTTGTGTTTTGGAAAAAAAATGTAGCCATTTTGCCGAGGGGACTGCTAGGAATTCCCTCCAAATCGAGTGTGAATGGGATTTTCAGGTGTATTCTATCGTAGCATTCAGGTTCCTTGATAGGCAATTTCCTAAAATTTGTTCTGTGTTTGCGTTTGTTTTGCCTTCTTGCTTCCAAATTTTGAATACTGACTGCATACAAAAAGTAGGTTAGGCAGAGTATTCATAATGGAATAAAAAACACAGCACATTGGCGTTTCATGCTTATAAATCTACAGAAAACTCGAACAAGGTGAGTTTTTGTGTTTTGGAACATGAAATTTTACCCTTTTTCCAAGGGGACAGCTAGGAATTCCCTCTACATCGAGTGTAAATGGGATTTTCGGGTGTATTCAATCAGCAGCATTCAGGTTTCTTGTTTGGCAATTTCCTAAATTTGTTCTGGGTTTGGTTGGCTTTGCCTTCTTCCTTTCCTAATTTTGTATTCTGACTCCATACAAAAAAGAGGTTAGGCAGAGTATTCATAATGATATAAAACACACAGCGCATTGGCGTTTCATGCTACAGGGAACTCGAGCAAAGTGAGTTTTTCTTTTTGGAAACAGAATTGTAACCATTTTGCCAAGGGTACAGCAAGGAATTCCCTCCACATCGAGTGTAAATGGGATTTTTAGGTGTATTCAATCATAGCATTCAGGTTCCTTGATTGGCAACTTCCAAAATTTGTTCTGGGTTTGCGTTTGTTTTGCCTTCTTCCTTTCCAAATTTTGTATTCTGAATCCATACTAAAAAGAGGTTAGGGAGAGTATTTATAATGAAATAAAAGAACAGCACATTTGCGTTTCATTCATATACATCTACAGAAAACTCGACCAAGGTGAGATTTTGTGTTTTGGAAAAAAATGTAGCCATTTTGCCGAGGGGACTGCTAGGAATTCCCTCCAAATCGAGTGTGAATGGGATTTTCAGGTGTATTCAATCGTAGCATTCAGGTTCCTTGATAGGCAATTTCCTAAAGTTTGTTCTGTGTTTGCGTTTGTTTTGCCTTCTCCCTTCCAAATTTTGATTACTGAATGCATACATATGTAGGTTAGGCAGAGTATTCATAATGAAATAAAAAACACAGCACATTGGCGTTTCATGCTTATAAATCTACAGAAAACTCGACCAAGGTGAGTTTTTGTGTTTTGGAACATGAAATTTTACCCTTTTGCCAAGGGGACAGCTAGGAATTCCCTCTACATCGAGTGTACATGGGATTTTCAGGTGTATTCAATCAGCAGCATTCAGGTTTCTTGTTTGGCAATTTCCTAAATTTGTTCTGGGTTTGGATGGCTTTGCCTTCTTCCTTTCCTAATTTTGTATTCTGACTCCATACAAAAAAGAGGTTAGGCAGAGTATTCATAATGATATAAAACACACAGCACATTGGCGTTTCATGCTAGGAAATCTAGAGGCAACTCGACCAAAGTGAGTTTTTGTTTTTGGAAACAGAAATGTTATCATTTTGCCGAGGGCACAGCAAGGATTTCCCTCCACATCGAGTGTAAATGGGATTTGTAGGTGTATTCAATCAGCAGCATTCAGGTTCCTTGATTGGCAATTACCTAAATTTGTTCTGGGTTTGCATTTGTTTTGCCTTCTTCCTTTCAAATTTTTGGATACTGACTGGATACAAAAAGTAGGTTAGGCAGAGTATTCATAATGAAATAAAAAACACAGCACATTGGCGTTTCATGATTATAAATCTACAGAAAACTCGACCAAGGTGAGTTTTTGTGTTTTGGAACATGAAATTTTACACTTTTGCCAAGGGGACAGCTAGGAATTCCCTCTACATCGAATGTACATGGGATTTTCAGGTGTATTCAATCAGCAGCATTTAGGTTTCTTGTTTGGCAATTTCCTAAATTTGTTCTGGGTTTGGTTGTCTTTGCCTTCTGCCTTTCCAAATTTTGTATTCTGACTCCATACAAAAAAGAGGTTAGGCAGAGTATTCATAATGATATAAAACACACAGCACATTGGCGTTTCATGCTACAGGAAACTCGACCAAAGTGAGTTTTTCTTTTTGGAAACAGAATTGTAACCATTTTGCCGAGGGTACAGCAAGGAATTACCTCCACATCGAGTGTGAATGGGATTTTCAGGTGTATTCATTCAGCAGCATTCAGGTTTCTTGTTTGGCAATTTCCTAAATTTGTTCTGGGTTTGGTTGGCTTTGCCTTCTGCCTTTCCAAATTTTGCATTCTGACTCCATACAAAAAAGAGGTTAGGCAGAGTATTCATAATGATATAAAACACACAGCACATTGGCGTTTCATGCTACAGGCAACTCGACCAAAGTGAGTTTTTCTTTTTGGAAACAGAATTGTAACCATTTTGCCGAGGGTACAGCAAGGAATCCTCTCCACATCGAGTGTAAATGGGATTTTTAGGTGTATTCAATCAGCAGCATTCAGGTTCCTTGATTGGCAATTTCCTAAAATTTGTTCTGGGTTTGCGTTTGTTTTGCCTTCTTCCTTTCCAAATTTTGTATTCTGACTCCATGCAAAAAAGAGGTTAGGAAGAGTATCCCTCAATGAAATAAAAAACACACCGCTTTGGCTTTTCATGCTTATAAAACTACAGAAATCTCGACCAAAGTGAATTTTTGTGTTTTGGAAAAAGAACTTTTACATTTTTACCGAGGTTTAAGCTAGGAATTTTCTACACATGAAGTGTAAATGGGATTTTCAGGTGTATTCTTTCGGCAGCATTCGGGTGTCTTGATTGGCAACTTCCAAAATTTGTTCTGGGTTTGCGTTTGTTTTGCCTTCTTCCTTTCCAAATTTTGTATTCTGAATCCATACTAAAAAGAGGTTAGGCAGAGTATTTATAATGAAATAAAAGAACAGCACATTTGCGTTTCATTCATATACATCTACAGAAAACTCGACCAAGGTGAGATTTTGTGTTTTGGAAAAAAATGTAGCCATTTTGCCGAGGGGACTGCTAGGAATTCCCTCCAAATCGAGTGTGAATGGGATTTTCAGGTGTATTCAATCGTAGCATTCAGGTTCCTTGATAGGCAATTTCCTAAAATTTGTTCTGGGTTTGGTTGGCTTTGCCTTCTGCCTTTCCAAATTTTGTATTCTGACTCCATACAAAAAAGAGGTTAGGCAGAGTATTCATAATGATATAAAACACACAGCGCATTGGCGTTTCATGCTACAGGCAACTCGACCAAAGTGAGTTTTTCTTTTTGGAAACAGAATTGTAACCATTTTGCCGAGGGTACAGCAAGGAATTCCCTCCACATCGAGTGTAAATGGGATTGTTAGGTGTATTCAATCAGCAGCATTCAGGTTCCTTGATTGGCAATTTCCTAAAATTTGTTCTGGGTTTGCGTTTGTTTTGCCTTCTTCCTTTCCAAATTTGGTATTCTGACTGCATGCAAAAAAGAGGTTAGGCAGAGTATCCCTAAATGAAATAAAAAACACACCGCTTTGGCTTTTCATGCTTATAAAACTACAGAAATCTCGACCAAAGTGAATTTTTGTGTTTTGGAAAAAGAACTTTTACATTTTTACCGAGGTTTAAGCTAGGAATTTTCTACACATGAAGTGTAAATGGGATTTTCAGGTGTATTCTTTCGGCAGCATTTGGGTGTCTTATTGGCAACTTCCAAAATTTGTTCTGGGTTTGCGTTTGTTTTGCCTTCTTCCTTTCCAAATTTTGTATTCTGAATCCATACTAAAAAGAGGTTAGGGAGAGTATTTATAATGAAATAAAAGAAAAGCACATTTGCGTTTCATTCATATAAATCTACAGAAAACTCGACCAAGCTGAGATTTTGTGTTTTGGAAAAAAAATGTAGCCATTGTGCCGAGGGGACTGCTAGGAATTCCCTCCAAATCGAGTGTGAATGGGATTTTCAGGTGTATTCAATCGTAGCATTCAGGTTCCTTGATAGGCAATTTCCTAAAATTTGTTCTGTGTTTGCGTTTGTTTTGCCTTCTTCCTTCCAAATTTTGATTACTGACTGCATACAAAAAGTAGGTTAAGCAGAGTATTTATAATGAAATAAAAAACACAGCACATTGGCGTTTCATGCTTATAAATCTACAGAAAACTCGACCAAGGTGAGTTTTTGTGTTTTGGAACATGAAATTTTACCCTTTTGCCAAGGGGACAGCTAGGAATTCCCTCTACATCGAGTGTACATGGGATTTTCAGGTGTATTCAATCAGCAGCATTCAGGTTTCTTGTTTGGCAATTTCCTAAATTTGTTCTGGGTTTGGTTGGCTTTGCCTTCTGCCTTTCCAAATTTTGTATTCTGACTCCATACAAAAAAGAGGTTAGGCAGAGTATTCATAATGATATAAAACACACAGCACATTGGCGTTTCATGCTACAGGCAACTCGACCAAAGTGAGTTTTTCTTTTTGGAAACAGAATTGTAACCATTTTGCCGAGGGTACAGCAAGGAATTCCCTCCACATCGAGTGTGAATGGGATTGTTAGGTGTATTCAATCAGCAGCATTCAAGTTCCTTGATTGGCAATTTCCTAAAATTTGTTCTGGGTTTGCGTTTGTTTTGCCTTCTTCCTTTCCAAATTTGGTATTCTGACTGCATGCAAAAAAGAGGTTAGGCAGAGTATCCCTAAATGAAATAAAAAACACACCGCTTTGGCTTTTCATGCTTATAAAACTACAGAAATCTCGACCAAAGTGAATTTTTGTGTTTTGGAAAAAGAACTTTTACATGTTTACCGAGGTTTAAGCTAGGAATTTTCTACACATGAAGTGTAAATGGGATTTTCAGGTGTATTCTTTCGGCAGCATTCGGGTGTCTTGATTGGCAACTTCCAAAATTTGTTCTGGGTTTGCGTTTGTTTTGCCTTCTTCCTTTCCAAATTTTGCATTCTGAATCCATACTAAAAAGAGGTTAGGGAGAGTATTTATAATGAAATAAAAGAAAAGCACATTTGCGTTTCATTCATATAAATCTACAGAAAACTCGACCAAGGTGAGATTTTGTGTTTTGGAAAAAAAATGTAGCCATTGTGCCGAGGGGACTGCTAGGAATTCCCTCCAAATCGAGTGTGAATGGGATTTTCAGGTGTATTCAATCGTAGCATTCAGGTTCCTTGATAGGCAATTTCCTAAAATTTGTTCTGTGTTTGTGTTTGTTTTGCCTTCTTCCTTCCAAATTTTGAATACTGACTGCATACAAAAAGTAGGTTAGGCAGAATATTCATAATGAAATAAAAAACACAGCACATTGGCGTTTCATGCTTATAAATCTACAGAAAACTCGACCAAGGTGAGTTTTTGTGTTTTGGAACATGAAATTTTACACTTTTGCCAAGGGGACAGCTAGGAATTCCCTCTACATCGAGTGTACATGGGATTTTCAGGTGTATTCAATCAGCAGCATTCAGGTTTCTTGTTTGGCAATTTCCTAAAATTGTTCTGGGTTTGGTTGGCTTTGCCTTCTTCCTTTCCTAATTTTGTATTCTGACTCCATACAAAAAAGAGGTTAGGCAGAGTATTCATAATGATATAAAACACACAGCGCATTGGCGTTTCATGCTACAGGGAACTCGAGCAAAGTGAGTTTTTCTTTTCGGAAACAGAATTGTAACCATTTTGCCAAGGGTACAGCAAGGAATTCCCTCCACATCGAGTGTAAATGGGATTTTTAGGTGTATTCAATCATAGCATTCAGGTTCCTTGATTGGCAACTTCCAAAATTTGTTCTGGGTTTGCGTTTGTTTTGCCTTCTTCCTTTCCAAATTTTGTATTCTGAATCCATACAAAAAAGAGGTTAGGCAGAGTATTTATAATGAAATAAAAGAACAGCACATTTGCGTTTCATTCATATACATCTACAGAAAACTCGACCAAGGTGAGATTTTGTGTTTTGGAAAAAAATGTAGCCATTATGCCGAGGGGACTGCTAGGAATTCCCTCCAAATCGAGTGTGAATGGGATTTTCAGGTGTATTCAATGATAGCATTCAGGTTCCTTGATTGGCAACTTCCAAAATTTGTTCTGGGTTTGCGTTTGTTTTGCCTTCTTCCTTTCCAAATTTTTTATTCTGAATCCATACTTAAAAGAGGTTTGGGAGAGTATTTATAATGAAATAAAAGAACAGCACATTTGCGTTTCATTCATATAAATCTACAGAAAACTCGACCAAGGTGAGATTTTGTGTTTTGGAAAAAAATGTAGCCATTTTGCCGAGGGGACTGCTAGGAATTCCCTCCAAATCGAGTGTGAATGGGATTTTCAGGTGTATTCAATCGTAGCATTCAGGTTCCTTGATAGGCAATTTCCTAAAATTTGTTCTGTGTTTGCGTTTGTTTTGCCTTTTCCCTTCCAAATTTTGAATACTGAATGCATACATATGTAGGTTAAGCAGAGTATTCATAATGAAATAAAAAACACAGCACATTGGCGTTTCATGCTTATAAATCTACAGAAAACTCGACCAAGGTGAGTTTTTGTGTTTTGGAACATGAAATTTTACCCTTTTGCCAAGGGGACAGCTAGGAATTCCCTCTACATCGAGTGTACATGGGATTTTCAGGTGTATTCAATCAGCAGCATTCAGGTTTCTTGTTTGGCAATTTCCTAAATTTGTTCTGGGTTTGGTTGGCTTTGCCTTCTGCCTTTCCAAATTTTGCATTCTGACTCCATACAAAAAAGAGGTTAGGCAGAGTATTCCTAATGATATAAAACACACAGCACATTGGCGTTTCATGCTACAGGCAACTCGACCAAAGTGAGTTTTTCTTTTTGGAAACAGAATTGTAACCATTTTGCCGAGGGTACAGCAAGGAATTCCCTCCACATCGAGTGTGAATGGGATTTTCAGGTGTATTCAATCATAGCATTCAGGTTTCTTGTTTGGCAATTTCCTAAATTTGTTCTGGGTTTGGTTGGCTTTGCCTTCTTCCTTTCCAAATTTTGTATTCTGACTCCATACAAAAAAGAGGTTAGGCAGAGTATTCATAATGATATAAAACACACAGCACATTGGCATTTCATGCTACAGGCAACTCGACCAAAGTGAGTTTTTCTTTTTGGAAACAGAATTGTAACCATTTTGCCGAGGGTACATCAAGGAATTCCCTCCACATCGAGTGTGAATGGGGTTTTCAGGTGTATTCAATCATAGCATTCAGGTTCCTTGATTGGCAATTTCCTAAAATTTGTCTGGGGGTGCGTTTGTTTTGCCTTCTTCGTTTCCAAATTTGGTATTCTGACTGCATGCAGATAAGAGGTTAGGCAGAGTATCCCTAAATGAAATAAAAAGCACACCGCTTTGGCTTTTCATGCTTATAAAACTACAGAAATCTCCACCAAAGTGAGTTTTTGTGTTTTGGAAAAAGAACTTTTACATTTTTACCGAGGGTTAAGCTAGGAATTCTCTCCACATGAAGTGTAAATGGGATTTTCAGGTGTATTCTTTCGGCAGCATTCGGGTGTCTTGATTGGCAATTTCCTCAATTGGTTCTAAGTTTGAATTTGATAATCCTTCTTCCTTTCCAAAATTTGTATTCTTACTCCTTACAAAAGAGAGGTTCGGCAGATCATTCCTAATGAAATGAAAAACAGCACATTGGCGTTTCATGCTAGGAAATCTACAGGCAACTCGACCAAAGTGAGTTTTTGTTTTTGGAAACAGAAATGTTATCATTTTGCCGAGGGGACAGCAAGGATTTCCCTCCACATCGAGTGTAAATGGGATTTTTAGGTGTATTCAATCAGCAGCATTCAGGTTTCTTGTTTGGCAATTTCCTAAATTTGTTCTGGGTTTGGTTGGCTTTGACTTCTGCCTTTCCAAATTTTGTATTCTGACTCCATACAAAAAAGAAGTTAGACAGAGTATTCATAATGATATAAAACACACAGCACATTGGCGTTTCATGCTAGGAAAATTACAGGCAACTCGACCAAAGTGAGTTTTTGTTTTTGGAAACAGAAATGTTATCATTTTGCCGAGGGCACAGCAAGGATTTCCCTCCACATCGAGTGTAAATGGGATTTGTAGGTGTATTCAATCAGCAGCATTCAGGTTCCTTGATTGGCAATTACCTAAATTTGTTCTGGGTTTGCATTTGTTTTGCCTTCTTCCTTTCAAATTTTTGGATACTGACTGGATACAAAAAGTAGGTTAGGCAGAGTATTCATAATGAAATAAAAAACACAGCACATTGGCGTTTCATGCTTATAAATCTACAGAAAACTCAACCAAGGTGAGTTTTTGTGTTTTGGAACATGAAATTTTACCCTTTTGCCAAGGGGACAGCTAGGAATTCCCTCTACATCGAGTGTACATGGGATTTTCAGGTGTATTCAATCAGCAGCATTCGGGTTTCTTGTTTGGCAATTTCCTAAATTTGTTCTGGGTTTGGTTGGCTTTGCCTTCTGCCTTTCCAAATTTTGTATTCTGACTCCATACAAAAAAGAGGTTAGGCAGAGTATTCATAATGATATAAAACACACAGCACATTGGCGTTTCATGCTACAGGCAACTCGACCAAAGTGAGTTTTTCTTTTTGGAAACAGAATTGTAACCATTTTGCCGAGGGTACAGCAAGGAATTCCCTCCACATCGAGTGTAAATGGGATTTTTAGGTGTATTCAATCATAGCATTCAGGTTCCTTGATTGGCAACTTCCAAAATTTGTTCTGGGTTTGCGTTTGTTTTGCCTTCTTCCTTTCCAAATTTTGTATTCTGAATCCATACTAAAAAGAGGTTAGGGAGAGTATTTATAATGAAATAAAAGAACAGCACATTTGCGTTTCATTCATATAAATCTACAGAAAACTCGACCAAGGTGAGATTTTGTGTTTTGGAAAAAAATGTAGCCATTTTGCCGAGGGGACTGCTAGGAATTCCCTCCAAATCGAGTGTGAATGGGATTTTCAGGTGTATTCAATCGTAGCATTCAGGTTCCTTGATAGGCAATTTCCTAAAATTTGTTCTGTGTTTGCGTTTGTTTTGCCTTCTCCCTTCCAAATTTTGAATACTGAATGCACACATATGTAGGTTAAGCAGAGTATTCATAATGAAATAAAAAACACAGCACATTGGCGTTTCATGCTTATAAATCTACAGAAAACTCGACCAAGGTGAGTTTTTGTGTTTTGGAACATGAAATTTTACCCTTTTGCCAAGGGGACAGCTAGGAATTCCCTCTACATCGAGTGTACATGGGATTTTCAGGTGTATTCAATCAGCAGCATTCAGGTTTCTTGTTTGGCAATTTCCTAAATTTGTTCTGGGTTTGGTTGGCTTTGCCTTCTGCCTTTCCAAATTTTGCATTCTGACTCCATACAAAAAAGAGGTTAGGCAGAGTATTCCTAATGATATAAAACACACAGCACATTGGCGTTTCATGCTACAGGCAACTCGACCAAAGTGAGTTTTTCTTTTTGGAAACAGAATTGTAACCATTTTGCCGAGGGTACAGCAAGGAATTCCCTCCACATCGAGTGTGAATGGGATTTTCAGGTGTATTCAATCATAGCATTCAGGTTTCTTGTTTGGCAATTTCCTAAATTTGTTCTGGGTTTGGTTGGCTTTGCCTTCTTCCTTTCCAAATTTTGTATTCTGACTCCATACAAAAAAGAGGTTAGGCAGAGTATTCATAATGATATAAAACACACAGCACATTGGCATTTCATGCTACAGGCAACTCGACCAAAGTGAGTTTTTCTTTTTGGAAACAGAATTGTAACCATTTTGCCGAGGGTACATCAAGGAATTCCCTCCACATCGAGTGTGAATGGGGTTTTCAGGTGTATTCAATCATAGCATTCAGGTTCCTTGATTGGCAATTTCCTAAAATTTGTCTGGGTTTGCGTTTGTTTTGCCTTCTTCGTTTCCAAATTTGGTATTCTGACTGCATGCAGATAAGAGGTTAGGCAGAGTATCCCTAAATGAAATAAAAAGCACACCGCTTTGGCTTTTCATGCTTATAAAACTACAGAAATCTCCACCAAAGTGAGTTTTTGTGTTTTGGAAAAAGAACTTTTACATTTTTACCGAGGGTTAAGCTAGGAATTCTCTCCACATGAAGTGTAAATGGGATTTTCAGGTGTATTCTTTCGGCAGCATTCGGGTGTCTTGATTGGCAATTTCCTCAATTGGTTCTAAGTTTGAATTTGATAATCCTTCTTCCTTTCCAAAATTTGTATTCTTACTCCTTACAAAAGAGAGGTTCGGCAGATCATTCCTAATGAAATGAAAAACAGCACATTGGCGTTTCATGCTAGGAAATCTACAGCCAACTCGACCAAAGTGAGTTTTTGTTTTTGGAAACAGAAATGTTATCATTTTGCCGAGGGGACAGCAAGGATTTCCCTCCACATCGAGTGTAAATGGGATTTGTAGGTGTATTCAATCAGCAGCATTCAGGTTCCTTGATTGGCAATTACCTAAATTTGTTCTGGGTTTGCATTTGTTTTGCCTTCTTCCTTTCAAATTTTTGGATACTGACTGGATACAAAAAGTAGGTTAGGCAGAGTATTCATAATGAAATAAAAAACACAGCACATTGGCGTTTCATGCTTATAAATCTACAGAAAACTCAACCAAGGTGAGTTTTTGTGTTTTGGAACATGAAATTTTACACTTTTGCCAAGGGGACAGCTAGGAATTCCCTCTACATCGAGTGTACATGGGATTTTCAGGTGTATTCAATCAGCAGCATTCAGGTTTCTTGTTTGGCAATTTCCTAAATTTGTTCTGGGTTTGGTTGGCTTTGCCTTCTGCCTTTCCAAATTTTGTATTCTGACTCCATACAAAAAAGAGGTTAGGCAGAGTATTCATAATGATATAAAACACACAGCACATTGGCGTTTCATGCTACAGGCAACTCGACCAAAGTGAGTTTTTCTTTTTGGAAACAGAATTGTAACCATTTTGCCGAGGGTACAGCAAAGAATTCCCTCCACATCGAGTGTAAATGGGATTTTTAGGTGTATTCAATCATAGCATTCAGGTTCCTTGATTGGCAACTTCCAAAATTTGTTCTGGGGTTGCGTTTGTTTTGCCGTTTTCTTTTCCAAATTTTGTATTCTGAATCCATACTAAAAAGAGGTTAGGGAGAGTATTTATAATGAAATAAAAGAACAGCACATTTCCGTTTCATTCATATAAATCTACAGAAAACTCGACCAAGGTGAGATTTTGTGTTTTGGAAAAAAATGTAGCCATTTTGCCGAGGGGACTGCTAGGAATTCCCTCCAAATCGAGTGTGAATGGGATTTTCAGGTGTATTCAATCGTAGCATTCAGGTTCCTTGATAGGCAATTTCCTAAAATTTGTTCTGTGTTTGCGTTTGTTTTGCCTTCTCCCTTCCAAATTTTGAATACTGAATGCATACATATGTAGGTTAAGCAGAGTATTCATAATGAAATAAAAAACACAGCACATTGGCGTTTCATGCTTATAAATCTACAGAAAACTCGACCAAGGTGAGTTTTTGTGTTTTGGAACATGAAATTTTACCCTTTTGCCAAGGGGACAGCTAGAAATTCCCTCTACATCGAGTGTACATGGGATTTTCAGGTGTATTCAATCAGCAGCATTCAGGTTTCTTGTTTGACAATTTTCTAAATTTGTTCTGGGTTTGGTTGGCTTTGCCTTCTGCCTTTCCAAATTTTGTATTCTGACTCCATACAAAAAAGAGGTTAGGCAGAGTATTCATAATGATATAAAACACACAGCACATTGGCGTTTCATGCTACAGGCAACTCGACCAAAGTGAGTTTTTCTTTTTGAAAACAGAATTGTAACCATTTTGCCGAGGGTACAGCAAGGAATTCCCTCCACATCGAGTGTGAATGGGATTTTCAGGTGTATTCAATCATAGCATTCAGGTTTCAAGTTTGGCAATTTCCTAAATTTGTTCTGGGTTTGGTTGGCTTTGCCTTCTTCCTTTCCTAATTTTGTATTCTGACTCCATACAAAAAAGAGGTTAGGCAGAGTATTCCTAATGATATAAAACACACAGCACATTGACATTTCATGCTACAGGCAACTCGACCAAAGTGAGTTTTTCTTTTTGGAAACAGAATTGTAACCATTTTGCCGAGGGTACAGCAAGGAATTCCCTCCACATCGAGTGTAATTGGGATTTTTAGGTGTATTCAATCATAGCATTCAGGTTCCTTGATTGGCAATTTCCTAAAATTTGTTCTGGGTTTGCGTTTGTTTTGCCTTCTTCCTTTCCAAATTTGGTATTCTGACTGCATGCAGATAAGAGGTTAGGCAGAGTATCCCTAAATGAAATAAAAAACACACCGCTTTGGCTTTTCATGCTTATAAAACTACAGAAATCTCGACCAAAGTGAGTTTTTGTGTTTTGGAAAAAGAACTTTTACATTTTTACCGAGGGTTAAGCTAGGAATTCTCTCCACATGAAGTGTAAATGGGATTTTCAGGTGTATTCTTTCGGCAGCATTCGGGTGTCTTGATTGGCAATTTCCTCAATTGGTTCTAAGTTTGAATTTGATAATCCTTCTTCCTTTCCAAAATTTGTATTCTTACTCCTTACAAAAGAGAGGTTCGGCAGATCATTCCTAATGAAATGAAAAACAGCACATTGGCGTTTCATGCTAGGAAATCTACAGCCAACTCGACCAAAGTGAGTTTTTGTTTTTGGAAACAGAAATGTTATCATTTTGCCGAGGGGACAGCAAGGATTTCCCTCCACATCGAGTGTAAATGGGATTTTTAGGTGTATTCGATCAGCAGCATTCAGGTTTCTTGTTTGGCAATTTCCTAAATTTGTTCTGGGTTTGGTTGGCTTTGCCTTCTGCCTTTCCAAATTTTGTATTCTGACTCCATACAAAAAAGAGGTTAGGCAGAGTATTCATAATGATATAAAACACACAGCACATTGGCGTTTCATGCTAGGAAAATTACAGGCAACTCGACCAAAGTGAGTTTTTTTGTTTTGGAAACAGAAATGTAATCATTTTGCCGAGGGGACAGCAAGGATTTCCCTCCACATCGAGTGTAAAAGATATTTTTAGGTTTATCCAATCAGCAGCATTCAGGTTTCTTGATTGGCAATTTCCTAAATTTGTTCCGAGTTTGTGTTTGTTTTGGCTTCATCCTTTAACGATTTTGAATACTGACTGCATACACAAAAGCGGTTAGTCAGTGTATTCATAATGAAATAAAAAACACAGCACATTGGAGTTTCATGCTTATAAATCTACAGTAAACTAGACAAGGTGAGTTTTTGTGTTTTGGAACATGAAATTTTACCCTTTTGCCAAGGGGACAGCTAGGAATTCCCTCTACATCGAGTGTACATGGGATTTTCAGGTGTATTCAATCAGCAGCATTCAGGTTTCTTGTTTGGCAATTTCCTAAATTTGTTCTGGGTTTGGTTGGCTTTGCCTTCTGCCTTTCCAAATTTTGTATTCTGACTCCATACAAAAAAGAGGTTAGGCAGAGTATTCATAATGATATAAAACACACAGCACATTGGCGTTTCATGCTACAGGCAACTCGACCAAAGTGAGTTTTTCTTTTTGGAAACAGAATTGTAACCATTTTGCCGAGGGTACAGCAAGGAATTCCCTCCACATCGAGTGTACATGGGATTTTTAGGTGTATTCAATCATAGCATTCAGGTTTCTTGTTTGGCAATTTCCTAAATTTGTTCTGGGTTTGGTTGGCTTTGCCTTCTTCCTTTCCAAATTTTGTATTCTGACTCCATACAAAAAAGAGGTTAGGCAGAGTATTCATAATGATATAAAACACACAGCACATTGGCGTTTCATGCTACAGGCAACTCGACCAAAGTGAGTTTTTCTTTTTGGAAACAGAATTGTAACCATTTTGCCGAGGGTACAGCAAGGAATTCCCTCCACATCGAGTGTAAATGGGATTTTTAGGTGTATTCAATCAGCAGCATTCAGGTTCCTTGATTGGCAATTTCCTAAAATTTGTTCTGGGTTTGCGTTTGTTTTGCCTTCTTCCTTTCCAAATTTTGTATTCTGACTCCATGCAAAAAAGAGGTTAGGCAGAGTATCCCTAAATGAAATAAAAAACACACCGCTTTGGCTTTTCATGCTTATAAAACTACAGAAATCTCGACCAAAGTGAATTTTTGTGTTTTGGAAAAAGAACTTTTACATTTTTACCGAGGTTTAAGCTAGGAATTTTCTACACATGAAGTGTAAATGGGATTTTCAGGTGTATTCTTTCGGCAGCATCGGGTGTCTTGATTGGCAACTTCCAAAATTTGTTCTGGGTTTGCGTTTGTTTTGCCTTCTTCCTTTCCAAATTTTGTATTCTGAATCCATACTAAAAAGAGGTTAGGCAGAGTATTTATAATAAAATAAAAGAACAGCACATTTGCATTTCATTCATATAAATCTACAGAAAACTCGAACAAGGTGAGATTTTGTGTTTTGGAAAAAAATGTAGCCATTTTGCCAAGGGGACTGCTAGGAATTCCCTCCAAATCGAGTGTGAATGGGATTTTCAGGTGTATTCAATCATAGCATTCAGGTTCCTTGATAGGCAATTTCCTAAAATTTGTTTTGTGTTTGCGTTTGTTTTGCCTTCTTCCTTCCAAATATTGAATACTGACTGCATACAAAAAGTAGGTTAGGCAGAGTATTCATAATGAAATAAAAAACACAGCACATTGGCGTTTCATGCTTATAAATCTACAGAAAACTCGACCAAGGTGAGTTTTTGTGTTTTGGAACATGAAATTTTACCCTTTTGCCAAGGGGACAGCTAGGAATTCCCTCTACATCAAGTGTAAATGGGATTTTCGGGTGCATTCAATCAGCAGCATTCAGGTTTCTTGTTTGGCAATTTCCTAAATTTGTTCTGGGTTTGGTTGGCTTTGCCTTCTTCCTTTCCTAATTTTGTATTCTGACTCCATACAAAAAAGAGGTTAGGCAGAGTATTCATAATGATATAAAACACACAGCACATTGGCGTTTCATGCTAGGAAATCTACAGCCAACTCGACCAAAGTGAGTTTTTGTTTTTGGAAACAGAAATGTTATCATTTTGCCGAGGGCACAGCCAGGATTTCCCTCCACATCGAGTGTAAATGAGATTTGTAGGTGTATTCAATCAGCAGCATTCAGGTTCCTTGATTGGCAATTACCTAAATTTGTTCTGGGTTTGCATTTGTTTTGCCTTCTTCCTTCAAATTTTTGGATACTGACTGCATACAAAAAGTAGGTTAGGCAGAGTATTCATAATGAAATAAAAAACACAGCACATTGGCGTTTCATGCTTATAAATCTACAGAAAACTCGACCAAGGTGAGTTTTTGTGTTTTGGAACATGAAATTTTACCCTTTTGCCGAGGGTACAGCAAGGAATTCCCTCCACATCGAGTGTAAATGGGATTTTTAGGTGTATTCAATCATAGCATTCAGGTTCCTTGATTGGCAATTTCCTAAAATTTGTTCTGGGTTTGCATTTGTTTTGCCTTCTTCCTTTCCAAATTTTGTATTCTGAATCCATACTAAAAAGAGGTTAGGCAGAGTATTTATAATGAAATAAAAGAACAGCACATTTGCGTTTCATTCATATAAATCTACAGAAAACTCGACCAAGGTGAGATTTTATGTTTTGGAAAAAAATGTAGCCATCTTGCCGAGGGGACTGCTAGGAATTCCCTCCAAATCGAGTGTGAATGGGATTTTCAGGTGTATTCAATCGTAGCATTCAGGTTCCTTGATAGGCAATTTCCTAAAATTTGTTCTGTGTTTGCGTTTGTTTTGCCTTCTTCCTTCCAAATTTTTGGATACTGCCTGCATACAAAAAGTAGGTTAGGCAGAGTATTCATAATGAAATAAAAAACACAGCACATTGGCGTTTCATGCTTATAAATCTACAGAAAACTCGACCAAGGTGAGTTTTTGTGTTTTGGAACATGAAATTTTACCCTTTTGCCAAGGGGACAGCTAGGAATTCCCTCTACATCGAGTGTAAATGGGATTTTCGGGTGTATTCAATCAGCAGCATTTAGGTTTCTTGTTTGGCAATTTCCTAAATTTGTTCTGGGTTTGGTTGGCTTTGCCTTCTGCCTTTCCAAATTTTGTATTCTGACTCCATACAAAAAAGAGGTTAGGCAGAGTATTCATAATGATATAAAACACACAGCACATTGGCGTTTCATGCTAGGAAATCCACAGGCAACTCGACAAAGTGAGTTTTTGTTTTTGGAAACAGAAATGTAATCATTTTGCCGAGGGGACAGCAAGGATTTCCCTCCACATTGAGTGTGAATGGGATTTGTAGGTGTATCCAATCAGCAGCATTCAGGTTCCTTTATTGGCAATTTCCTAACTTTGTTCCGAGTTTGCATTTGTTTTGGCTTCTTCCTTTAACAATTTTGAATACTGACTGCATACACAAAAGAGGTTAGGCAGAGTATGCATAATGAAATAAAAAACACAGCACATTGGCTTCTCATGCTTATAAATCTACAGAAAACTCGACCAAGTCGAGATTTTGGTTTTTGGAACATGAAATTTTACACTTTGCCTAGGGGACAGCTAGGAATTCTCTCAAAGTCGAATGTGAATGGGATTTTCAGGTGTATTCAATCAGTAGCATTCAGGTTCCTTGATTGGCAATTTCCTAAAATTTGTTCTGGGTTTGCGTTTCTTTTGCCTTCTTCCTTTCCAAATTTTGTATTCTGAATCCATACTAAAAAGAGGTTAGGCAGAGTATTTATAATGAAATAAAAGAACAGCACATTCGCGTTTCATTCATATAAATCTACAGAAAACTCGACCAAGGTGAGATTTTGTGTTTTGGAAAAAGAAATGTAACCATTTTGCCGAGGAGACTGCTAGGAACTCCCTCCACAACGAGTGTGAATGGGATTTTCAGGTGTATTCAATCGTAGCATTCAGGTTCCTTGATTGGCAATTTCCTAAAATTTGTTCTGGGTTTGCGTTTGTTTTGCCTTCTTCCTTTCCAAATTTTGTATTCTGACTGCATGCAGAAAAGAGGTTAGGCAGAGTATCCCTTAATGAAATAAAAAGCACACCGCTCTGTCTTTTCATGCTTATAAAACTACAGAAATCTTACCAAAGTGAGTTTTTGTGTTTTGGAAAAAGAACTTTTACATTTTTACCGAGGGTTAAGCTAGGAATTCTCTCCACATGAAGTGTAAATGGGATTTTCAGGTGTATTCTTTCGGCAGCATTCGGGTGTCTTGATTGGCAATTTCCTCAATTGGTTCTAAGTTTGAATTTGATAATCCTTCTTCCTTTCCAAAATTTGTATTCTAACTCCTTACAAAAGAGAGGTTCGGCAGAGCATTCCTAATGAAATGAAAAACACAGCACATTGGCGTTTCATGCTAGGAAATCTACAGCCAACTCGACCAAAGTGAGTTTTTCTTTTTGGAAACAGAAATGTTATCATTTTGCCGAGGGGACAGCAAGGAATTCCCTCCACATCGAGTGTAAATGGGATTTTTAGGTGTATTCAATCAGCAGCATTCAGGTTTCTCGTTTGGCAATTTCCTATATTTGTTCTGGGTTTGGTTGGCTTTGCCTTCTGCCTTTCCAAATTTTGTGTTCTGACTCCATACAAAAAAGAAGTTAGACAGAGTATTCATGATATAAAACACAAAGCACATTGGCCTTTCATGCTAGGAAAATTACAGGCAACTCGACCAAAGTGAGTTTTTGTTTTTGGAAATAGAAATGTTATCATTTAGCCGAGGGTACAGCAAGGAATTCCCTCCACATTGAGTGTAAACGGGATTTTCAGGTTTATTCAATCATAGCATTCAGGTTCCTTGATTGGCAATTTCCTAAAATTTGTTCTGGGTTTGCGTTTGTTTTGCCTTCTTCCTTTCCAAATTTTGTATTCTAACTCCATGCAAAAAAGAGGTTAGGCAGAGTCTCCCTAAATGAAATAAAAAACACAACGCTTTGGCTTTTCATGCTTATAAAACTACAGAAATTTCGACCAAAGTGAGTTTTTGTGTTTTGGAAAAAGAACTTTTACATTTTTACCGAGGGTTCAGCTAGGAATTCTCTCCACATGAAGTGTAAATGGGATTTTCAGGTGTATTCTTTCAGCAGCATTCGGGTGTCTTGATTGGCAATTTCCTCAATTGGTTCTAAGTTTGATTTTGATTCTCCTTCTTCCTTTCCAAAATTTGTATTCTTACTCCTTACAAAAGAGAGGTTCGGCAGAGCATTCCTAATGAAATCAAAAACACAGCATATTGGTGTTTCATGCTAGGAAATCTACAGCCAACTCGACCAAAGTGAGTTTTTGTTTTTGGAAACAGAAATGTTATCATTTTGCCGAGGGCACAGCAAGGATTTCCCTCCACATCGAGTGTAAATGGCATTTTTAGGTGTATTCAATCAGAAGCATTCAGGTTCCTTGATTGGCAATTACCTAAATTTGTCTGGGTTTGCATTTGTTTTGCCTTCTTCCTTTCAAATTTTTGGATACTGCCTGCATACATAAAGTAGGTTAGGCAGAGTATTCATAATGAAATAAAAAACACAGCACATTGGCGTTTCATGCTTATAAATCTACAGAAAACTCGACCAAGGTGAGTTTTTGTGTTTTGGAACATGAAATTTTACCCTTTTGCCAAGGGGACAGCTAGGAATTCCATCTACATCGAGTGTAAATGGGATTTTCAGGTGTATTCAATCAGCAGCATTCAGGTTTCTTGTTTGGCAATTTCTTAAATTTGTTCTGGGTTTGGTTGGCTTTGCCTTCTGCCTTTCCAAATTTTGTATTCTGAATCCATACAAAAAAGAGGTTAGACAGATTGTTCATAATGATATAAAACACACAGCACATTGGCGTTTCTTGCTTGGAAAATTACAGGCAACTCGACCAAAGTGAGTTTTTGTTTTTGGAAACAGAAATGTAATCATTATGCCGAGGGGACAGCAAGGAATTCCCTCCACATCGAGTGTAAACTGGATTTTCATGTTTATTCAATCATAACATTCAGGTTCCTTGATTGGCAATTTCCTAAAATTTGTTCTGGGTTTGCGTTTGTTTTGTGTTCTTCTTTTCCAAATTTTGTATTCTGACTCCATACTAAAAAGAGGTTAGGCAGAGTCTCCTTAAATGAAATAAAAAACACACCGCTTTGGCTTTTCATGCTTATAAAACTACAGAAATCTCGACCAAAGTGAGTTTTTGTGTTTTGGAAAAAGAACTTTTACATTTTTACCGAGGGTTAAGCTAGGAATTCTCTCCACATGAAGTGTAAATGGGATTTTCAGGTGTATTCTTTCGGCAGCATTCGGGTGTCTTGATTGGCAACTTCCAAAATTTGTTCTGGGTTTGCGTTTGTTTTGCCTTCTTCCTTTCCAAATTTTGAATACTGACTGCATGCAGAAAAGAGGTTAGGCAGAGTATCCCTAAATGAAATAAAACACACACCGCTTTGGTTTTCATGCTTATAAAACTACAGAAATCTCGACCAAATGTGTTTTTGTGTTTTGGAAAAAGAACTTTTACATTTTTACCGAGGGGTTAGCTAGGAATTCTCTCTCCACCTGAAGTGTAAATGGGATTTTCAGGTGTATTCTTTCGGCAGCATTCGGTTGTCTTGATTGGCAATTTCCTCAATTTGTTCTAACTTTGCTTTTGATTCTCCTTCTTCCTTTCCAAAATTTGTATTCTTACTCCTTACAAAAGAGAGGTTCGGCAGAGCATTCCTAATGAAATGAAAAACACAGCACATTGGCATTTCATGCTAGGAAATCTACAGGAAACTCGACCAAGGTGAGTTTTTGAGTTTTGGAAAAAGAAATTTTACCCTTTTGAGGAGGGGACAGCAAGGATATCCTTCCACATCGAGTGTAATTGGGATTTTCAGGTGTATTCAGTCATAGCATTCAGGTTCCTTGATTGACAATTTCCTAAAATTTGTTCTGGGTTTGCATTTGTTTTGCCTTCTTCCTTTCAAATTTTGAATACTGACTGCATGCAAAAAGTAAGTTAGGCAGAGTATTCATAATGAAATAAAAAACACAGCACTTTGGCGTTTCATGCTTGTAAATCTGCAGAAAACTCGACCAAGGTGAGTTTTTGTGTTTTGGAACATGAAATTTTACATGATTTTGTATTCTGACTGCATACAAAAAAGAGGTTAGGCAGAGTATTCATAATGATATAAAACACACAGCACATTGGCGTTTCATGCTAGGAAAATTAGAGGCAAATCGACCAAAGAGAGTTTTTGTTTTTGGAAACAGAAATGTAATCATTTTGCCGAGGGCAAAGCAACGCACAGCAAGGATTTCCCTCCACATTGAGTGTAAAAGGGATTTTTAGGTGTATCCAAAAAGCAGCATTCAGGTTCCTTGATTGGCAATTACCTAAATTTGTTCTGAGTTTGCATATGTTTTGACTTCTTCCTTTCAAATTTTTGAATACTGACTCAGACAAAAAAGAGGTTAGGCAGAGTATTCATAATGAAATAAAAAACACAGCACATTGGCTTCTCATGCTTGTAAATCTACAGAAAACTCGACCAAGGTGAGTTTTTGTGTTTTGGAACATGAAATTTTACACTTTTGCCAAGGGGACAGCTAGGAATTCCCTCTACTTCGAGTGTAAATGGGATTTTCAGGTGTATTCAATCAGCAGCATTCAGGTTTCTTGTTTGGCAATTTCCTAAATTTGTTCTGGGTTTGGTTGGCTTTGCCTTCTGCCTTTCCAAATTTTGTATTCTGACTCCATACAAAAAAGAGGTTAGGCAGAGTATTCATAATGATATAAAACACACAGCACATTGTCATTTCATGCTAGGAAAATTACAGGCAACTCGACCAAAGTGAGTTTTTGGTTTTTGAAACAGAAATGTAATCATTTTGCCAAGGGGACAGCAAGGATTTCCCTCCACATCGAGTGTAAAAGGGATTTTTAGGTTTATCCAATCAGCAGCATTCAGGTTTCTTGATTGGCAATTTCCTAAATTTGTTCCAAGTTTGCGTTTGTTTTGTCTTCTTCCTTTAACAATTTTGAATACTGACTGCATACACAAAATAGGTTATGGAGAGTTTACATAATGAAATAAAAAACACAGCACATTGGCGTTTCATGCATATAAATCTACAGAAAACTCGACCAAGGTGAGTTTTTGTGTTTTGGAACATGAAATTCTACCCTTTTGCCAAGGGGACAGCTAGGAATTCCCTCTACTTCGAGTGTAAATGGGATTTTCATGTGTATTCAATCAGCAGCATTCAGGTTTCTTGTTTGGCAATTTCCTAAATTTGTTCTGGGTTTGTTTGGCTTTGCCTTCTGCCTTTCCAAATTTTGTATTCTGACTCCATACAAAAAGAAGTTATGCAGAGTATTCATAATGATATAAAACACACAGCACATTGGCGTTTCATGCTAGGAAAATTACAGGCAATTCGACCAAAGTGAGTTTTTGTTTTTGGAAACAGAAATGTAATCATTTTACCGATGGGACAGCAAGGATTTCCCTCCACATCAAGTGTAAAAGGGATTTTTTGGTTTATCCAATCAGCAGCATTCAGGTTCCTTGATTTGCAATTTCCTAATTTTGTATTCTGACCCCATGCAAAAAAGAGGTTAGGCAGAGTATCCCTAAATGAAATAAAAAACATACCGCTTTGGCTTTTCATGCTTATAAAACTACAGAAATCTCGACCAAAGTGAGTTTTTGTGTTTTGGAAAAAAAACTTTCACATTTTTACCGTGGGTTAAGCTAGGAATTCTCTCCACATGAAGTGTAAATGAGATTTTCAGGTGTATTCTTTCAGCAACATTCGGGTGTCTTGATTGGCAATTTCGTAAATTTGTTCTAACTTTGCTTTTGATTCTCCTTCTTCCTTTCCATAATTTGTATTCTTTCTCCTTACAAAAGAGAGGTTCGGCAGAGTATTCCTAATGAAATGAAAAACACAGCACATTGGCGTTTCATGCTTGGAAAATTACAGGCAACTCGACCCAAGTAAGTTTTTGTCTTTGGAAACAGAAATGTAATCATTTTGCCGAGGGGACAGCAAGGATTTCCCTCCACATGGAGTGTAAAAGGATTTTTAGGTTTATCCAATCAGCAGCATTCAGGTTCCTTGATTGGCAATTACCTAAATTTGTTCCGAGTTTGCATTTCTTTTGGCTTCTTCCTTTAACAATTTTGAATACTGACTGCATACAAAAAGTAGGTTAGTCAGAGTATTCATAATGAAATAAAAAACACAGCACATTGGCGTTTCATGCATATAAATCTACAGAAAACTCGACCAAGGTGAGTTTTTGTGTTTTGGAAAATGAAATGTTACCCTTTTGCCAAGGTGACAGCTAGCAATTCCCTCTACTTCGAGTGTAAATGGGATTTTCAGGTGTATTCAATCAGCAGCATTCAGGTTTCTTGTTTGGCAATTTCCTAAATTTGTTCTGGGTTTGGTTGGTTTTGCCTTCTGCCTTTCCAAATTTTATATTCTGACTCCATACAAAAAAGAGGTTAGGCAGAGTTTTCCTAATGATATAAAACACACAGCACATTGGCGTTTCATGCTAGGAAAATTATAGGCAACTTGACCAAAGTGAGTTTTTGGAAACAGAAATGTTATCATTTTGCTGAGGGGACAGCAAGGATTTCCCTCCACATCGAGTGTAAAAGGGATTTTTAGGTTTATCCAATCAGCAGCTTTCAGGTTCCTTGATTGGGAATTTCCTAATTTTGTATTCTGACCCCATGCAAAAAAGTGGTTAGGCAGAGTATCACTAAATGAAATAAAAAACACACCACTTTGGCTTTTCATGGTTATAAAACTACAGAAATCTCGACCAAAGTGTGTTTTTGTGTTTTGGAAAAAGAACTTTTACATTTTTACCGAAGGTTAAGCTAGGAATTCTCTCCACATCAAGTGTAAATGGGATTTTCAGGTGTAATCTTTCAGCAGCATTCGGGTGTCTTGATTGGCAATTTCCTAAATTTGTTCTAACTTTGCTTTTGATTCTCCTTCTTCCTTTCCAAAATTTGTATTCTTACTCCTTACAAAAGAGAGGTTCGGCAGAGTATTCCTAATGAAATGAAAAACACAGCACATTGGCGTTTCATGCTAGGAAAATTACAGGCAACTCGACCAAAGTGAGTTTTTGTTTTTGGAAACAGAAATGTAATCATTTTGCCGAGGGGACAGCAAGGATTTCCCTCCACATCGAGTGTAAAAGGCATTTTTAGGTTTATCCAATCAGCAGCATTCAGGTTCCTTGCTTGGCAAATTCCTAACTTTGTTCCGAGTTTGCATTTCTTTTGGCTTATTTCTTTAACAATTTTGAATACTGACTGCATACAAAAAGTAGGTTAGGCAGAGTATTCGTAATGAAATAAAAAACATAGCACATTGGCGTTTCATGCATATAAATCTACAGAAAACTCGACCAAGGTGAGGTTTTGTGTTTTGGAACATGAAATTCTACCCTTTTTGCAAAGGGGACATCTAGGAATTCCCTCTACATAAAGTGAAATGGGATTCTCAGGTGTATTCAATCAGGAGCATTCAGGTTTCTTGTTTGGCAATTTCCTAAATTTGTTCTGTGTTTGGTTGGCTTTGACTTCTGCCTTTCCAAATTTTGTATTCTGACTCCATACAAAAAAGAGGTTAGGCAGAGTATTCATAATGACATAAAAAACTCAGCACATTGGCGTTTCATGGTAGGAAAACTACAGGCAGCTCGACCAAGTTTAGCTTTTGTGTTTTGGAAAATGAAATGAACACTTTTCCCGAGGGGACAGCAAGGAATTCCCTCTACATCGAGTGCAAATGCGATTTTCAGGTGTATTCAATCAGCAGCATTCAGGTTCCTTGATTGGCAATTTCCTAAATTCGTTATAGGTTTGCGTTTGTTTTGCCTTCTTCCTTTCCAAATTTTGTATTCTGACTCCATACAAAAAAGAGGTTCGGCAGAGAATTCATAATGACATAAAAAACACAGCACATTGGCGTTTCATGCTTGGAAAACTACAGGCAACTCGACCAAGTTGAGTTTTTGTGTTTTGGAAACAGAAATGTAATCATTTTGCGAGGGGACAGCAAGGAATTCCCTCCGAATTGAGTGTGAATGGCTTTTCAGGTGTATTCAATCAGCAGCATTAAGTTTCCTTCTTTGGCAATTTCCTAAATTAGTTCTGGGTTTGCATTGTTTTGCATTCTTCCTTTCCAAATTTTGTATTATGACTCCTTACAAAAAAGTGTTTAGGAAGAGTATCCCTAATGAAATACAAAACACAGCACATTGGCATTTCATGCAAGGAAAACTGCAGGCAAATCGACCATAGTGAGTTTTTGTGTTTTGGAACATGAAATTTTACCCTTTTGCCGAGGGTTCATCTAGGAATTCCCTCCACATCGAGTGTAAATGGGATTTTCAGGTGTATTCTTTCATCAGCATTCAGGTCTCTTGATTGGCAATTTCCTAAATTTGTTCTGGGTTTGTGTTTGTTTTGCCTGCTTCCTTTCCAAATTGGTATTCTGACTCCATACAAAAAAGAGGTTCGGCAGAGTATTCATCATGAAATAAGAAAACACAGCACATTGGCGTTTCATGCTAGGAAAACAACAGGCAGCTCGACCAAGTTGAGATTTTGAGGTTTAGAAAATGAAATGGAAACTTTTCCCGAGGACAGCAAGTAATTCCCTCTACATCAAGTGTAGATTCGATTTTCACGTTTATTCTTTCAGCAGCATTCATGTTCCTTTATTGGCAATTTCCTAACTTTTTATGGGTTTGCGTTTGTTTTGCCTTCTTACTTTCCAAATTTTGTATTCTGACTCCATACAAAAAAGAGGTTAGACAGAGTATTCATAATGAAATAAAAAACACAGCACATTGGCATTTCCTGCTAGGAAAACTACAGGCAACTCGACCAAGGTGAGTTGTGTTTTGGAAAATGAAATGGAACCATTTTGCCAAGGGGACAGCTATGATTCCCTCCAAATCGAGGGTAAATTCGATTTTCAGGAGTTTTCTTTCAGCAGCATTCAGGTCTCTTGATTGGCAGTTTCCTAAATTTGTTCTTGGTTTTTCCTTTGTTTTGCCTTCTTCCTTTTCAATTTTGGTATTCTGACTCCATACAAAAAAGTGGTTAGGTATAATATTTCTAATGAAATACAAAACACAGCACATTGGCGTTTCACGCTAGGAAAACTACAGGCAACTCGACCAAGGTGAGTTTTTGCTTTTTGGAATATGAAGTGTAACCCTTTTGCCGAGGGGACAGCTAGGAATTCCCTGCAAATCAAGTGTAAATGGGATATTCAGGTGCATCCTTTCAGCAGCATTCAGGTCTCTTGATTGGCAATTTCCTATATTTGTTCTATGTTTGCATTTGTTTTGCCTTCTTCCTTCAACATTTGGTATTATGACTCCAAACAAAAAAGAGGTTAGGCAGAGTATTCATAATGAAATGAAAAACTCAGCACATTGGGGTTATATGCTAGGAAAACTACAGGAATCTCGACCAAGTTGAGCTTTTGTGTTTTGGAAAATGAAATGAACACTTTTCCCGATGGGACAGCAAGGAATTCCCTCTAAATCGACAGCAAATGCGATTTTCAGGTGTATTCTATCAGTAGCATTCAGGTTCCTTGATTGGCATTTTCCTAAATTCGTTATAGGTTTGCGTTTGTTTGCCTTCTTCCTTTCCAAATTTTGTATTATGACTCCATACAAAAAGAGGTTTGGCAGTGTATTCATAATGACATAAAAAACACAGCACATTGGCATTTCATGCTAGGAAAACTACAGGCAACTCAACCAAGGTGAGTTTTTGTGTTTTGGAAACAGGAATGTACATATTTTTGTTCGGGGACAGCTAGGAATTCCCGCCGAATTGAGTGTGAATGGGATTTTCAGGTGTATTCAATCAGCAGCATTCAGGTTCGTTAATTGGCAATTTCTTAAACTTGTTCTGGGTTTGTGTTTGTTTTGCCTTCTTCCTTTCCAAATTTTTTATTATGACTCCTTACAAAAAAGTGTTTAGGAAGAGTATCCCTAATGAAATACAAAACACAGCACATTGGCGTTTCACGCTAGGAAAACTACAGGCAACTCGACCAAGGTGAGATTTTGAGGTTTAGAAAATGAAATGGAAACTTTTCCCGAGGACAGCAAGTAATTCCCTCTAAATCATGTGTAAATTCGATTTTCATATTTATTCTTTCAGCAGCATTCATGTTCCTTGATTGGCAATTCCTAAACTTTTTATGGGTTTGTGTTTGTTTTGCCTTCTTACTTTCCAAAGTTTGTATTCTGACTCCATACAAAAAAGAGGTTAGGCAGAGTATTCATAATGAAAGAAAAACACAGCACACGGGCCTCTCATGCTTATAAATCTACAGAAAATTCAACCAGGGTGAGTTTTTGTGTTTTGGAACATGAAATGGAACCCTTTTGCCGAGGGGACAACAAGGAAGTCCCTCCAAATCCAGTGTAAATGGGATATTCAGTTGTATTCTTTCAGCAGCATTCAGGTTTCTTGTTTGGCAATTTCCAAATTTTGTCCTTGTTTTGCGTTTGTTTTGCCTTCTTCCTTTCCAAATTTTGTATTCTGACTCCATACAAAAAAGAGGTTAGGCAGAGTATTCATCATGAAATAAAAAACACAGCACATTGGCGTTTCATGCTAGGAAATCTACAGGCAGCTCGTCCAAGTTGAGTTTTTGAGTTTTAGAAAATGAAATGGAAACTTTTCCTGAGGACAGCAAGTAATTCCCTCTAAATCAAATGTAAATTCGATTTTCACGTTTATTCTTTCAGCAGCATTCATGTTCCTTGATTGGCAATTTCCTAAACTTTTTATGGGTTTGTGTTTGTTTTGCCTTCTTACTTTCCAAAGTTTGTATTCTGACTCCATACAAAAAAGAGGTAGGGCGGCGCCGTGTCAAACAGGCTAATCCTCCACCTTGCGGCGCCGGCACACCGGGTTCTAGTCCCGGTCGGGGCTCCGGATTCTTTCCCGGTTGCCCCTCTTCCAGGCCAGCCCTCTGCTGTGGCCCGGGAGTGCAATGGAGGATGGCCCAGGTGCTTGGGCCCTGTACCCCATGGGGAGACCAGGAAAAGCACCTGGCTCCTGGCTCCTGCCATCGGACGAGTGCGGTGCACTGGCCGCAGCGCGCGCGTCTGCGGCGGCCATTGGAGGGTGAACCAACGGCAAAGGAAGATCTTTCTCTCTGTCTCTCTCTCTCACTGTCCACTCTGCCTGTCAAAAAAAGAGGTTAGACAGAGTATCCCTAATGAAATAAAGAAAAACAGCACATGGGCCTTTCATGCTTATAAATATACAGAAAACTCAACCAGGGTGAGTTTTTGTGTTTTGGAACATGAAATGTAACCCTTTTGCCGAGGGGACAACAAGGAATTCCCTCCAAATCCAGTGTAAATGGGATATTCAGTTGTATTCTTTCAGCAACATTCGGGTGTCTTGTTTGGCAATTTCCAAATTTTGTTCTTGTTTTGCGTTTGTTTTGCCTTCTTCCTTTCCAAATTTTGTATTCTGACTCCATACAAAAAAGAGGTTAGGCAGAGTATTCATAATGAAATAAAAAACACAGCACATTGGCATTTCATGCTAGGAAAACTACAGGCAACTCGACCAAGGTGAGTTGTTGTGTTTTGGAAAATGAAATGGAACATTTTTGCCAAGGTGACAGCTATGATTCCCTCCAAATTGAGGGTAAATGCGATTTTCAGGAGTTTTCTTTCAGCAGCATTCAGGTTCCTTGATTGGCAATTTCCTAAATTCGTTATAGGTTTGTGTTTGTTTTGCCTTCTTCCTTTCCAAATTTTGTACTCTGACTGCATACCAAAAAGAGGTTCGGCAGAGTATTCATAATGACATAAAAAACACAACACACTGGCGTTTCATGCTAGGAAAACTACAGGCAACTCGACCAAGATGAGTTGTTGTGTTTTGGAAAATGAAATGGAACCCTTTTGCCTAGGGGACAGCTATGATTCCCTCCAAATCGAGGGTAAATGCGATTTTCCGGAGTTTTCTTTCAGCAGCATTCAGGTCCCTTGATTGGCAATTTCCTAAATTTGTTCTTGGTTTTTCCTTTGTTTTGCCTTCTTCCTTTTCAAATTTGGTATTCTGACTCCATACAAAAAATTGGTGAGGTATAATATTTCTAATGAAATACAAAACACAGCACATTGGCGTTTCACGCTAGGAAAACTACAGGCAACTCGACCAAGATGAGTTTTTGCTTTTTGGAATACGAAATGTAACCCTTTTGCCGAGGGGACAGCTAGGAATTCCCTGCAAATCGAGTGTAAATGGGATATTCAGGTGCATCCTTTCAGCAGCATTCAGGTCTCTTGATTGGCAATTTCCTACATTTGTTCTATGTTTGCATTTGTTTTGCCTTCTTCCTTTCAACATTTGGTATTATGACTCCAAACAAAAAAGAGGTTAGGCAGAGTATTCATAATGACATAAAAAACTCAGCACATTGGCGTTTCATGCTAGGAAAACTACAGGCAGCTCGACCAAGTTGAGCTTTTGTGTTTTGGAAAATGAAATGAACACTTTTCCCGAGGGGACAGCAAGGAATTCCCTCTACATCGAGTGCAAATGCGATTTTCAGGTGTATTCAATCAGCAGCATTCAGGTTCCTTGATTGGCAATTTCCTAAATTCGTTATAGATTTGCGTTTGTTTTGCCTTCTTTCTTTCCAAATTTTGTACTCTGACTGCATACAAAAAAGAGGTTCGGCAGAGTATTCATAATGACATAAAAAACACAGCACATTGGCGTTTCATGCTAGGAAAACTACAGGCAACTCAACCAAGGTGAGTTGTTGTGTTTTGGAAAATGAAATGGAACATTTTTGCCAAGGGGACAGCTAGGAATTCCCTCCGAATTGAGTGTGAATGGGATTTTCAGGTGTATTCAATCAGCAGCATTAAGTTTCCTTCTTTGGCAATTTCCTAAATTAGTTCTGGGTTTGCATTTGTTTTGCCTTCTTCCTTTCCAAATTTTGTATTATGACTCCTTACAAAAAAGTGTTTAGGAAGAGTATCCCTAATGAAATACAAAACACAGCACATTGGCATTTCATGCAAGGAAAACTGCAGGCAAATCGACCATAGTGAGTTTTTGTGTTTTGGAACATGAAATTTTACCCTTTTGCCGAGGGTTCATCTAGGAATTCCCTCCACATCGAGTGTAAATGGGATTTTCAGGTGTATTCTTTCATCAGCATTCAGGTCTCTTGATTGGCAATTTCCTAAATTTGTTCTGGGTTTGTGTTTGTTTTGCCTGCTTCCTTTCCAAATTGGTATTCTGACTCCATACAAAGAAGAGGTTCGGCAGAGTGTTCATCATGAAATAAAAAAACACAGCACATTGGCGTTTCATGCTAGGAAAACAACAGGCAGCTCGACCAAGTTGAGATTTTGAGGTTTAGAAAATGAAATGGAAACTTTTCCCGAGGACAGCAAGTAATTCCCTCTACATCAAGTGTAGATTCGATTTTCACGTTTATTCTTTCAGCAGCATTCATGTTCCTTGATTGGCAATTTCCTAACGTTTTATGGGTTTGCGTTTGTTTTGCCTTCTTACTTTCCAAATTTTGTATTCTGACTCCATACAAAAAAGAGGTTAGACAGAGTATTCATAATGAAATAAAAAACACAGCACATTGGCATTTCCTGCTAGGAAAACTACAGGCAACTCGACCAAGGTGAGTTGTGTTTTGGAAAATGAAATGGAACCATTTTGCCAAGGGGACAGCTATGATTCCCTCCAAATCGAGGGTAAATGCGATTTTCAGGAGTTTTCTTTCAGCAGCATTCAGGTCTCTTGATTGGCAGTTTCCTAAATTTGTTCTTGGTTTTTCCTTTGTTTTGCCTTCTTCCTTTTCAATTTTGGTATTCTGACTCCATACAAAAAAGTGGTTAGGTATAATATTTCTAATGAAATACAAAACACAGCACATTGGCGTTTCACGCTAGGAAAACTACAGGCAACTCGACCAAGGTGAGTTTTTGCTTTTTGGAATATGAAATGTAACCCTTTTGCCGAGGGGACAGCTAGGAATTCCCTGCAAATCAAGTGTAAATGGGATATTCAGGTGCATCCTTTCAGCAGCATTCAGGTCTCTTGATTGGCAATTTCCTATATTTGTTCTATGTTTGCATTTGTTTTGCCTTCTTCCTTCAACATTTGGTATTATGACTCCAAACAAAAAAGAGGTTAGGCAGAGTATTCATAATGAAATGAAAAACTCAGCACATTGGGGTTATATGCTAGGAAAACTACAGGAATCTCGACCAAGTTGAGCTTTTGTGTTTTGGAAAATGAAATGAACACTTTTCCCGATGGGACAGCAAGGAATTCCCTCTAAATCGACAGCAAATGCGATTTTCAGGTGTATTCAATCAGTAGCATTCAGGTTCCTTGATTGGCATTTTCCTAAATTCGTTATAGGTTTGCGTTTGTTTGCCTTCTTCCTTTCCAAATTTTGTATTATGACTCCATACAAAAAGAGGTTTGGCAGTGTATTCATAATGACATAAAAAACACAGCACATTGGCATTTCATGCTAGGAAAACTACAGGCAACTCAACCAAGGTGAGTTTTTGTGTTTTGGCAACAGGAATGTACATATTTTTGTTCGGGGACAGCTAGGAATTCCCGCCGAATTGAGTGTGAATGGGATTTTCAGGTGTATTCAATCAGCAGCATTCAGGTTCGTTAATTGGCAATTTCTTAAACTTGTTCTGGGTTTGTGTTTGTTTTGCCTTCTTCCTTTCCAAATTTTTTATTATGACTCCTTACAAAAAAGTGTTTAGGAAGAGTATCCCTAATGAAATACAAAACACAGCACATTGGCGTTTCACGCTAGGAAAACTACAGGCAACTCGACCAAGGTGAGATTTTGAGGTTTAGAAAATGAAATGGAAACTTTTCCCGAGGACAGCAAGTAATTCCCTCTAAATCATGTGTAAATTCGATTTTCATATTTATTCTTTCAGCAGCATTCATGTTCCTTGATTGGCAATTCCTAAACTTTTTATGGGTTTGTGTTTGTTTTGCCTTCTTACTTTCCAAAGTTTGTATTCTGACTCCATACAAAAAAGAGGTTAGGCAGAGTATTCATAATGAAAGAAAAACACAGCACACGGGCCTCTCATGCTTATAAATCTACAGAAAATTCAACCAGGGTGAGTTTTTGTGTTTTGGAACATGAAATGGAACCCTTTTGCCGAGGGGACAACAAGGAAGTCCCTCCAAATCCAGTGTAAATGGGATATTCAGTTGTATTCTTTCAGCAGCATTCAGGTTTCTTGTTTGGCAATTTCCAAATTTTGTCCTTGTTTTGCGTTTGTTTTGCCTTCTTCCTTTCCAAATTTTGTATTCTGACTCCATACAAAAAAGAGGTTAGGCAGAGTATTCATCATGAAATAAAAAACACAGCACATTGGCGTTTCATGCTAGGAAATCTACAGGCAGCTCGTCCAAGTTGAGTTTTTAAGTTTTAGAAAATGAAATGGAAACTTTTCCTGAGGACAGCAAGTAATTCCCTCTAAATCAAATGTAAATTCGATTTTCACGTTTATTCTTTCAGCAGCATTCAGGTCCCTTGATTGGCAATTTCCTAAATTTGTTCTTGGTTTTTCCTTTGTTTTGCCTTCTTCCTTTTCAAATTTGGTATTCTGACTCCATACAAAAAAGTGGTTAGGTATAATATTTCCAATGAAATACAAAACACAGCACATTGGCGTTTCACGCTAGGAAAACTACAGGCAACTCGACCAAGGTGAGTTTTTGCTTTTTGGAATATGAAATGTAACCCTTTTGCCGAGGGGACAGCTAGGAATTCCCTGCAAATCGAGTGTAAATGGGATATTCAGGTGCATCCTTTCAGCAGCATTCAGGTCTCTTGATTGGCAATTTCCTATATTTGTTCTATGTTTGCATTTGTTTTGCCTTCTTCCTTTCAACATTTGGTATTATGACTCCAAACAAAAAAAGAGTTCAGGTAGAGTATTCATAATGACATAAAAAACTCAGCACATTGGCGTTTCATGCTAGGAAAACTACAGGCAGCTCGACCAAGTTGAGCTTTTGTGTTTTGGAAAATGAAATGAACACTTTTCCCGAGGGGACAGCAAGGAATTCCCTCTACATCGAGTGCAAATGCGATTTTCAGGTGTATTCAATCAGCAGCATTCAGGTTCCTTGATTGGCAATTTCCTAAACTTTTTATGGGTTTGCGTTTGTTTTGCCTTCTTCCTTTCCAAATTTTGTATTCTGACTCCATACAAAAAAGAGGTTCAGCAGAGTATTCATAATGGCATAAAAAACACAGCACATTGGCGTTTCATGCTAGGAAAACTACAGGCAACTCAACCAAGGTGAGTTGTTGTGTTTTGGAAAATGAAATGTAAATATTTTGCTTCGGGGACAGCTAGGAATTCCCTCCGAATTGAGTGTGAATGGGATTTTCAGGTGTATTCAATCAGCAGCATTAAGTTTCCTTCTTTGGCAATTTCCTAAATTAGTTCTGGGTTTGCATTTGTTTTGCCTTCTTCCTTTCCAAATTTTGTATTATGACTCCTTACAAAAAAGTGTTTAGGAAGAGTATCCCTAATGAAATACAAAACACAGCACATTGGCATTTCATGCAAGGAAAACTGCAGGCAAATCGACCATAGTGAGTTTTTGTGTTTTGGAACATGAAATTTTACCCTTTTGCCGAGGGTTCATCTAGGAATTCCCTCCACATCGAGTGTAAATGGGATTTTCAGGTGTATTCTTTCATCAGCATTCAGGTCTCTTGATTGGCAATTTCCTAAATTTGTTCTGGGTTTGTGTTTGTTTTGCCTGCTTCCTTTCCAAATTTGGTATTCTGACTCCATACAAAAAAGAGGTTAGGCAGAGTATTCATCATGAAATAAAAAAACACAGCACATTGGCGTTTCATGCTAGGAAATCTACAGGCAGCTCGTCCAAGTTGAGTTTTTGAGTTTTAGAAAATAAAATGGAAACTTTTCCCGAGGACAGCAAGTAATTCCCTCTAAATCAAATGTAAATTCGATTTTCACGTTTTTTCTTTCAGCAGCATTCATGTTCCTTGATTGGCAATTTCCTAACTTTTTATGGGTTTGCGTTTGTTTTGCCTTCTTACTTTCCAAAGTTTGTATTCTGACTCCATATAAAAAAGAGGTTAGGCCGGCGCCGTGGCTCAACAGGCTAATCCTCCACCTTGTGGCGCCGGCACACCGGGTTCTAGTCCCGGTCAGGACTCCGGATTCTGTCCCGGTTGCCCCTCTTCCAGGCCAGCCCTCTGCTGTGGCCCGGGAGTGCAATGGAGGATGGCCCAGGTGCTTGGGCCCTGTACCCCATGGGGAGACCAGGAAAAGCACCTGGCTCCTGGCTCCTGCCATCGGACGAGCGCCGTGCACCGGCCACAGCGCGCGCGTCTGCGGCGGTCATTGGAGGGTGAACCAACGGCAAAGGAAGATCTTTCTCTCTGTCTCTCTCTCTCACTGTCCACTCTGCCTGTCAAAAAAAGAGGTTAGACAGAGTATCCCTAATGAAATAAAGAAACACAGCACATGGGCCTTTCATGCTTATAAATATACAGAAAACTCAACCAGGGTGAGTTTTTGTGTTTTGGAACATGAAATGGAACCCTTTTGCCGAGGGGACAACAAGGAATTCCCTCCAAATCCAGTGTAAATGGGATATTCAGTTGTATTCTTTCAGCAGCATTCAGGTCTCTTGATTGGCAATTTCCAAATTTTGTTCTTGTTTTGCGTTTGTTTTGCCTTCTTCCTTTCCAAATTTTGTATTCTGACTCCATACAAAAAAGAGGTTAGGCAGAGTATTCATAATGACATAAAAAACACAGCACATTGGCATTTCATGCTAGGAAAACTACAGACAACTCGACCAAGGTGAGTTGTTGTGTTTTGGAAAATGAAATGGAACATTTTTGCCAAGGTGACAGCTATGATTCCCTCCAAATCGAGGGTAAATGCGATTTTCCGGAGTTTTCTTTCAGCAGCATTCAGGTCTCTTGATTGGCAATTTCCTAAATTTGTTCTTGGTTTTTCCTTTGTTTTGCCTTCTTCCTTTTCAAATTTGGTATTCTGACTCCATATAAAAAAGAGGTTCGGCAGAGTATTCATAATGACATAAAAAAGACAGCACACTGGCGTTTCATGCTAGGAAAACTACAGGCAACTCGACCAAGGTGTGTTGTTGTGTTTTGGACCATGAAATGTAACCCCTTTGCCGAGGGGACAACAAGGAATTCCCTCCAAATCCAGTGTAAATGGGATATTCAGTTGTATTCTTTCAGCAGCATTCAGGTTTCTTGTTTGGCAATTTCCAAATTTTGTTCTTGTTTTGCGTTTGTTTTGCCTTCTTCCTTTCCAAATTTTGTATTCTGACTCCATACAAAAAAGAGGTTAGGCAGAGTATTCATAATGACATAAAAAACACAGCACATTGGCATTTCATGCGAGGAAAACTACAGGCAACTTGACCAAGGTGAGTTGTTGTGTTTTGGAAAATGAAATGGAACCCTTTTGCCGAGGGGACAGCTATGATTCCCTCCAAATCGAGGCTAAATGTGATTTTCCGGAGTTTTCTTTCAGCAGCATTCAGGTCCCTTGTTTGGCAGTTTCCTAAATTTGTTCTTGGTTTTTCCTTTGTTTTGCCTTCTTCCTTTTCAAATTTGGTATTCTGACTCCATACAAAAAAGTGGTTAGGTATAATATTTCCAATGAAATACAAAACACAGCACATTGGCGTTTCACGCTAGGAAAACTACAGGCAACTCGACCAAGGTGAGTTTTTGCTTTTTGGAATATGAAATGTAACCCTTTTGCCGAGGGGACAGCTAGGAATTCCCTGCAAATCGAGTGTAAATGGGATATTCAGGTGCATCCTTTCAGCAGCATTCAGGTCTCTTGATTGGCAATTTCCTATATTTGTTCTATGTTTGCATTTGTTTTGCCTTCTTCCTTTCAACATTTGGTATTATGACTCCAAACAAAAAAAGAGTTTAGGTAGAGTATTCATAATGACATAAAAAACTCAGCACATTGGCGTTTCATGCTAGGAAAACTACAGGCAGCTCGACCAAGTTGAGCTTTTGTGTTTTGGAAAATGAAATGAACACTTTTCCCGAGGGGACAGCAAGGAATTCCCTCTACATCGAGTGCAAATGCGATTTTCAGGTGTATTCAATCAGCAGCATTCAGGTTCCTTGATTGGCAATTTCCTAAATTCGTTATAGGTTTGCGTTTGTTTTGCCTTCTTCCTTTCCAAATTTTGTATTCTGACTCCATACAAAAAAGAGGTTCAGCAGAGTATTCATAATGACATAAAAACACAGCACATTGGCGTTTCATGCTAGGAAAACTACAGGCAACTCAACCAAGGTGAGTTGTTGTGTTTTGGAAACAGAAATGTAAATATTTTGCTTCGGGGACAGCTAGGAATTCCCTCCGAATTGAGTGTGAATGGGATTTTCAGGTGTATTCAATCAGCAGCATTAAGTTTCCTTCTTTGGCAATTTCCTAAATTAGTTCTGGGTTTGCATTTGTTTTGCCTTCTTCCTTTCCAAATTTTGTATTATGACTCCTTACAAAAAAGTGTTTAGGAAGAGTATCCCTAATGAAATACAAAACACAGCACATTGGCATTTCATGCAAGGAAAACTGCAGGCAAATCGACCATAGTGAGTTTTTGTGTTTTGGAACATGAAATTTTACCCTTTTGCGGAGGGTTCATCTAGGAATTCCCTCCACATCGAGTGTAAATGGGATTTTCAGGTGTATTCTTTCATCAGCATTCAGGTCTCTTGATTGGCAATTTCCTAAATTTGTTCTGGGTTTGTGTTTGTTTTGCCTGCTTCCTTCCCAAATTGGTATTCTGACTCCATACAAACAAGAGGTTCGGCAGAGTATTCATCATGAAATAAAAAAACACAGCACATTGGCGTTTCATGCTAGGAAAACAACAGGCAGCTCGACCAAGTTGAGATTTTGAGGTTTAGAAAATGAAATGGAAACTTTTCCCGAGGACAGCAAGTAATTCCCTCTACATCAAGTGTAGATTCGATTTTCACGTTTATTCTTTCAGCAGCATTCATGTTCCTTGATTGGCAATTTCCTAACTTTTTATGGGTTTGCGTTTGTATTGCCTTCTTACTTTCCAAATTTTGTATTCTGACTCCATACCAAAAAGAGGTTAGGCAGAGTATTCATAATGAAATAAAGAAAAACAGCACATGGGCATTTCATGCTTCTAAATCTACAGAAAACTCAACCAGGGTGAGTTTTTGTGTTTTGGAACATGAAATGGAACCCTTTTGCCGAGGGGACAACAAGGAATTCCCTCCAAATCCAGTGTAAATGGGATATTCAGTTGTATTCTTTCAGCAGCATTCAGGTTTCTTGTTTGGCAATTTCCAAATTTTGTTCTTGTTTTGCGTTTGTTTTGCCTTCTTCCTTTCCAAATTTTGTATTCTGACTCCATACAAAAAAGAGGTTAGGCAGAGTATTCATAATGACATAAAAAACACAGCACATTGGCATTTCATGCTAGGAAATCTACAGGCAACTCGACCAAGGTGAGTTGTTGTGTTTTGGAAAATTAAATGGAACCCTTTTGCCGAGGGGACAGCTATGATTCCCTCCAAATCGAGGCTAAATGCGATTTTCCGGAGTTTTCTTTCAGCACCATTCAGGCCTCTTGATTGACAATTTCCTAAATTTATTCTTGGTTTTTCCTTTGTTTTGCCTTCTTCCTTTTCAAATTTGGTATTCTGACTCCATACAAAAAAGTGGTAGGGTATAATATTTCCAATGAAATACAAAACACAGCACATTGGCGTTTCACGCTAGGAAAACTACAGGCAACTCGACCAAGGTGAGTTTTTGCTTTTTGGAATATGAAATGTAACCCTTTTGCCGAGGGGACAGCTAGGAATTCCCTGCAAATCGAGTGTAAATGGGATATTCAGGTGCATCCTTTCAGCAGCATTCAGGTCTCTTGATTGGCAATTTCCTATATTTGTTCTATGTTTGCATTTGTTTTGCCTTCTTCCTTTCAACATTTGGTATTATGACTCCAAACAAAAAAGAGGTTAGGCAGAGTATTCATAATGACATAAAAAACTCAGCACATTGGCATTTCATGCTGGGAAAACTACAGGCAGCTCGACCAAGTTGAGCTTTTGTGTTTTGGAAAATGAAATGAACATTTTTCCCGAGGGGACAGCAAGGAATTCCCTCTACATCGAGTACAAATGCGATTTTCAGGTGTATTCAATCAGCAGCATTCAGGTTCCTTGATTGGCAATTTCCTAAATTCGTTATAGGTTTGCGTTTGTTTTGCCTTCTTCCTTTCCAAATTTTGTATTCTGACTCCATACAAAAAAGAGGTTCAGCAGAGTATTCATAATGACATAAAAAACACAGCACATTGGCGTTTCATGCTAGGAAAACTACAGGCAACTCAACCAAGGTGAGTTGTTGTGTTTTGGAAAATGAAATGGAACATTTTTTCCAAGGGGACAGCTAGGAATTCCCTCCGAATTGAGTGTGAATGGGATTTTCAGGTGTATTCAATCAGCAGCATTAAGTTTCCTTCTTTGGCAATTTCCTAAATTAGTTCTGGGTTTGCATTTGTTTTGCCTTCTTCCTTTCCAAATTTTGTATTATGACTCCTTACAAAAAAGTGTTTAGGAAGAGTATCCCTAATGAAATACAAAACACAGCACATTGGCATTTCATGCAAGGAAAACTGCAGGCAAATCGACCATAGTGAGTTTTTGTGTTTTGGAACATGAAATTTTACCCTTTTGCCGAGGGTTCATCTAGGAATTCCCTCCACATCGAGTGTAAATGGGATTTTCAGGTGTATTCTTTCATCAGCATTCAGGTCTCTTGATTGGCAATTTCCTAAATTTGTTCTGGGTTTGTGTTTGTTTTGCCTGCTTCCTTTCCAAATTTGGTATTCTGACTCCATACAAAAAAGAGGTTAGGCAGAGTATTCATCATGAAATAAAAAACACAGCACATTGGCGTTTCATGCTAGGAAAACTACAGGCAACTCAACCAAGGTGAGTTGTTGTGTTTTGGAAAATGAAATGGAACATTTTTTCCAAGGGGACAGCTAGGAATTCCCTCCGAATTGAGTTCGAATGGGATTTTCAGGTGTATTCAATCAGCAGCATTCAGGTTCGTGAATTGGCAATTTCTTAAACTTGTTCTGGGTTTGCATTTGTTTTGCCTTCTTCCTTTCCAAATTTTGTATTATGACTCCTTACAAAAAAGTGTTTAGGAAGAGTATCCCTAATGAAATACAAAACACAGCACATTGGCATTTCATGCAAGGAAATCTGCAGGCAAATCGACCATAGTGAGTTTTTGTGTTTTGGAACATGAAATTTTACCCTTTTGCCGAGGGTTCATCTAGGAATTCCCTCCACATCGAGTGTAAATGGGATTTTCAGGTGTATTCTTTCATCAGCATTCAGGTCTCTTGATTGGCAATTTCCTAAATTTGTTCTGGGTTTGTGTTTGTTTTGCCTGCTTCCTTTCCAAATTTGGTATTCTGACTCCATACAAAAAAGAGGTTAGGCAGAGTATTCATCATGAAATAAAAAACACAGCACATTGGCGTTTCATGCTAGGAAAACTACAGGCAACTCAACCAAGGTGAGTTGTTGTGTTTTGGAAAATGAAATGGAACATTTTTTCCAAGGGGACAGCTAGGAATTCCCTCCGAATTGAGTGTGAATGGGATTTTCAGGTGTATTCAATCAGCAGCATTCAGGTTCGTGAATTGGCAATTTCTTAAACTTGTTCTGGGTTTGCATTTGTTTTGCCTTCTTCCTTTCCAAATTTTGTATTATGACTCCTTACAAAAAAGTGTTTAGGAAGAGTATCCCTAATGAAATACAAAACACAGCACATTGGCATTTCATGCAAGGAAATCTGCAGGCAAATCGACCATAGTGAGTTTTTGTGTTTTGGAACATGAAATTTTACCCTTTTGCCGAGGGTTCATCTAGGAATTCCCTCCACATCGAGTGTAAATGGGATTTTCAGGTGTATTCTTTCATCAGCATTCAGGTCTCTTGATTGGCAATTTCCTAAATTTGTTCTGGGTTTGTGTTTGTTTTGCCTGCTTCCTTTCCAAATTTGGTATTCTGACTCCATACAAAAAAGAGGTTAGGCAGAGTATTCATCATGAAATAAAAAAACACAGCACATTGGCGTTTCATGCTAGGAAAACTACAGGCAGCTTGACCAAGTTGAGTTTTTGAGGTTTAGAAAAAGAAATGGAAACATTTCCTGAGGACAGCAAGTAATTCTCTCTACATCAAGTGTAAATTCGATTTTCACGTTTATTCTTTCAGCAGCATTCATGTTCCTTGATTGGCAATTTCCTAAATTTGTTCTTGGTTTGCGTTTGTTTTGCCTTCTTACTTTCCAAAGTTTGTATTCTGACTCCATACAAAAAAGAGGTTAGGCAGAGTATCCCTAATGAAATAAAGAAAAACAGCAAATGAGCCTTTCATGCTTATAAATCTACAGAAAACTCAACCAGGGTGAGTTTTTGTGTTTTGGAACATGAAATGGAACCCTTTTGCCGAGGGGACAACAAGGAATTCCCTCCAAATCCAGTGTAAATGGGATATTCAGTTGTATTCTTTCAGCAGCATTCAGGTTTCTTGTTTGGCAATTTCCAAATTTTGTTCTTGTTTTGCGTTTGTTTTGCCTTCTTCCTTTCCAAATTTTGTATTCTGACTCCATACAAAAAAGAGGTTAGGCAGAGTATTCATAATGACATAAAAAACACAGCACATTGGCATTTCATGCTAGGAAAACTACAGACAACTCGACCAAGGTGAGTTGTGTTTTGGAAAATGAAATGGAACCCTTTTGCCGAGGGGACAGCTATGATTCCCTCCAAATCCAGTGTAAATGGGATATTCAGTTGTATTCTTTCAGCAGCATTCAGGTCTCTTGATTGGCAATTTCCTAAATTTGTTCTTGGTTTGTCCTTTGTTTTGCCTTCTTCCTTTTCAAATTTGGTATTCTGACTCCATACAAAAAAGTGGTTAGGTATAATATTTCCAATGAAATACAAAACACAGCACATTGGCGTTTCACGCTAGGAAAACTACAGGCAACTCGACCAAGGTGAGTTTTTGCTTTTTGGAATATGAAATGTAACCCTTTTGCCGAGGGGACAGCTAGGAATTCCCTGCAAATCGAGTGTAAATGGGATATTCAGGTGCATCCTTTCATCAGCAGTCAGGTCTCTTGATTGGCAATTTCCTATATTTGTTCTATGTTTGCATTTGTTTTGCCTTCTTCCTTTCAACATTTGGTATTATGACTCCAAACAAAAAAAGAGTTTAGGCAGAGTATTCATAATGACATAAAAAACTCAGCACATTGGCGTTTCATGCTAGGAAAACTACAGGCAGCTCGACCAAGTTGAGCTTTTGTGTTTTGGAAAATGAAATGAACACTTTTCCCGAGGGGACAGCAAGGAATTCCCTCTACCTCGAGTGCAAATGCGATTTTCAGGTGTATTCAATCAGCAGCATTCAGGTTCCTTGATTGGCAATTTCCTAAATTCGTTATAGGTTTGCGTTTGTTTTGCCTTCTTCCTTTCCAAATTTTGTATTCTGACTCCATACAAAAAAGAGGTTCAGCAGAGTATTCATAATGACATAAAAACACAGCACATTGGCGTTTCATGCTAGGAAAACTACAGGCAACTCAACCAAGGTGAGTTGTTGTGTTTTGGAAACAGAAATGTAAATATTTTGCTTCGGGGACAGCTAGGAATTCCCTCCGAATTGAGTGTGAATGGGATTTTCAGGTGTATTCAATCAGCAGCATTAAGTTTCCTTCTTTGGCAATTTCCTAAATTAGTTCTGGGTTTGCATTTGTTTTGCCTTCTTCCTTTCCAAATTTTGTATTATGACTCCTTACAAAAAAGTGTTTAGGAAGAGTATCCCTAATGAAATACAAAACACAGCACATTGGCATTTCATGCAAGGAAAACTGCAGGCAAATCGACCATAGTGAGTTTTTGTGTTTTGGAACATGAAATTTTACCCTTTTGCCGAGGGTTCATCTAGGAATTCCCTCCACATCGAGTGTAAATGGGATTTTCAGGTGTATTCTTTCATCAGCATTCAGGTCTCTTGATTGGCAATTTCCTAAATTTGTTCTGGGTTTGTGTTTGTTTTGCCTGCTTCCTTTCCAAATTTGGTATTCTGACTCCATACAAAAAAGAGGTTAGGCAGAGTATTCATCATGAAATAAAAAAACACAGCACATTGGCGTTTCATGCTAGGAAAACTACAGGCAGCTCGACCAAGTTGAGTTTGTGAGGTTTAGAAAATGAAATGGAAACTTTTCCTGAGGACAGCAAGTAATTCTCTCTACATCAAGTGTAAATTCGATTTTCACGTTTATTCTTTCAGCAGCATTCATGTTCCTTGATTGGCAACTTCCTAAATTTGTTCTTGGTTTGCGTTTGTTTTGCCTTCTTCCTTTCCAAATTTTGTATTCTGACTCCATACAAAAAAGAGGTTAGGCAGAGTATTCATAATGACATAAAAAACACAGCACATTGGCATTTCATGCTTGGAAAACTACGGGCAACTCGACCAAGGTGAGTTGTTGTGTTTTGGAAAATGAAATGGAACCCTTTTGCCGAGGGGACAGCTATGATTCCCTCCATATCGAGGCTAAATGCGATTTTCCGGAGTTTTCTTTCAGCAGCATTCAGGTCTCTTGATTGGCAATTTCCTAAATTTGTTCTTGGTTTTTCCTTTGTTTTGCCTTCTTCCTTTTCAAATTTGGTATTCTGACTCCATACAAAAATGTGGTTAGGTATAATATTTCCAATGAAATACAAAACACAGCACATTGGCGTTTCACGCTAGGAAAACTACAGGCAACTCGACCAAGGTGAGTTTTTGCTTTTTGGAATATGAAATGTAACCCTTTTGCCAAGGGGACAGCTAGGAATTCCCTGCAAATCGAGTGTAAATGGGATATTCAGGTGCATCCTTTCAGCAGCGTTCAGGTCTCTTGATTGGCAATTTCCTATATTTGTTCTATGTTTGCCTTCTTCCTTTCAACATTTGGTATTATGACTCCAAACAAAAAAGAGGTTAGGCAGAGTATTCATAATGACATAAAAAACTCAGCACATTGGCGTTTCATGCTAGGAAAACTACAGGCAGCTCGACCAAGTTGAGCTTTTGTGTTTTGGAAAATGAAATGAACACTTTTCCCGAGGGGACAGCAAGGAATTCCCTCTACATCGAGTGCAAATGCGATTTTCAGGTGTATTCAATCAGCAGCATTCAGGTTCCTTGATTGGCAATTTCCTAAATTCGTTATAGGTTTGCGTTTGTTTTGCCTTCTTCCTTTCCAAATTTTGTATTCTGACTCCATACAAAAAAGAGGTTCAGCAGAGTATTCATAATGACATAAAAAACACAGCACATTGGCGTTTCATGCTAGGAAAACTACAGGCAACTCAACCAAGGTGAGTTGTTGTGTTTTGGAAAATGAAATGGAACATTTTTTCCAAGGGGACAGCTAGGAATTCCCTCCGAATTGAGTGTGAATGGGATTTTCAGGTGTATTCAATCAGCAGCATTAAGTTTCCTTCTTTGGCAATTTCCTAAATTAGTTCTGGGTTTGCATTTGTTTTGCCTTCTTCCTTTCCAAATTTTGTATTATGACTCCTTACAAAAAAGTGTTTAGGAAGAGTATCCCTAATGAAATACAAAACACAGCACATTGGCATTTCATGCAAGGAAAACTGCAGGCAAATCGACCATAGTGAGTTTTTGTGTTTTGGAACATGAAATTTTACCCTTTTGCCGAGGGTTCATCTAGGAATTCCCTCCACATCGAGTGTAAATGGGATTTTCAGGTGTATTCTTTCATCAGCATTCAGGTCTCTTGATTGGCAATTTCCTAAATTTGTTCTGGGTTTGTGTTTGTTTTGCCTGCTTCCTTTCCAAATTTGGTATTCTGACTCCATACAAAAAAGAGGTTAGGCAGAGTATTCATCATGAAATAAAAAACACAGCACATTGGCGTTTCATGCTAGGAAAACTACAGGCAACTCAACCAAGGTGAGTTGTTGTGTTTTGTAAAATGAAATGGAACATTTTTTCCAAGGGGACAGCTAGGAATTCCCTCCGAATTGAGTTCGAATGGGATTTTCAGGTGTATTCAATCAGCAGCATTCAGGTTCGTGAATTGGCAATTTCTTAAACTTGTTCTGGGTTTGCATTTGTTTTGCCTTCTTCCTTTCCAAATTTTGTATTATGACTCCTTACAAAAAAGTGTTTAGGAAGAGTATCCCTAATGAAATACAAAACACAGCACATTGGCATTTCATGCAAGGAAATCTGCAGGCAAATCGACCATAGTGAGTTTTTGTGTTTTGGAACATGAAATTTTACCCTTTTGCCGAGGGTTCATCTAGGAATTCCCTCCACATCGAGTGTAAATGGGATTTTCAGGTGTATTCTTTCATCAGCATTCAGGTCTCTTGATTGGCAATTTCCTAAATTTGTTCTGGGTTTGTGTTTGTTTTGCCTGCTTCCTTTCCAAATTTGGTATTCTGACTCCATACAAAAAAGAGGTTAGGCAGAGTATTCATCATGAAATAAAAAACACAGCACATTGGCGTTTCATGCTAGGAAAACTACAGGCAACTCAACCAAGGTGAGTTGTTGTGTTTTGGAAAATGAAATGGAACATTTTTTCCAAGGGGACAGCTAGGAATTCCCTCCGAATTGAGTGTGAATGGGATTTTCAGGTGTATTCAATCAGCAGCATTCAGGTTCGTGAATTGGCAATTTCTTAAACTTGTTCTGGGTTTGCATTTGTTTTGCCTTCTTCCTTTCCAAATTTTGTATTATGACTCCTTACAAAAAAGTGTTTAGGAAGAGTATCCCTAATGAAATACAAAACACAGCACATTGGCATTTCATGCAAGGAAATCTGCAGGCAAATCGACCATAGTGAGTTTTTGTGTTTTGGAACATGAAATTTTACCCTTTTGCCGAGGGTTCATCTAGGAATTCCCTCCACATCGAGTGTAAATGGGATTTTCAGGTGTATTCTTTCATCAGCATTCAGGTCTCTTGATTGGCAATTTCCTAAATTTGTTCTGGGTTTGTGTTTGTTTTGCCTGCTTCCTTTCCAAATTTGGTATTCTGACTCCATACAAAAAAGAGGTTAGGCAGAGTATTCATCATGAAATAAAAAAACACAGCACATTGGCGTTTCATGCTAGGAAAACTACAGGCAGCTTGACCAAGTTGAGTTTTTGAGGTTTAGAAAAAGAAATGGAAACATTTCCTGAGGACAGCAAGTAATTCTCTCTACATCAAGTGTAAATTCGATTTTCACGTTTATTCTTTCAGCAGCATTCATGTTCCTTGATTGGCAATTTCCTAAATTTGTTCTTGGTTTGCGTTTGTTTTGCCTTCTTACTTTCCAAAGTTTGTATTCTGACTCCATACAAAAAAGAGGTTAGGCAGAGTATCCCTAATGAAATAAAGAAAAACAGCAAATGAGCCTTTCATGCTTATAAATCTACAGAAAACTCAACCAGGGTGAGTTTTTGTGTTTTGGAACATGAAATGGAACCCTTTTGCCGAGGGGACAACAAGGAATTCCCTCCAAATCCAGTGTAAATGGGATATTCAGTTGTATTCTTTCAGCAGCATTCAGGTTTCTTGTTTGGCAATTTACAAATTTTGTTCTTGTTTTGCGTTTGTTTTGCCTTCTTCCTTTCCAAATTTTGTATTCTGACTCCATACAAAAAAGAGGTTAGGCAGAGTATTCATAATGACATAAAAAACACAGCACATTGGCATTTCATGCTAGGAAAACTACAGACAACTCGACCAAGGTGAGTTGTGTTTTGGAAAATGAAATGGAACCCTTTTGCCGAGGGGACAGCTATGATTCCCTCCAAATCCAGTGTAAATGGGATATTCAGTTGTATTCTTTCAGCAGCATTCAGGTCTCTTGATTGGCAATTTCCTAAATTTGTTCTTGGTTTGTCCTTTGTTTTGCCTTCTTCCTTTTCAAATTTGGTATTCTGACTCCATACAAAAAAGTGGTTAGGTATAATATTTCCAATGAAATACAAAACACAGCACATTGGCGTTTCACGCTAGGAAAACTACAGGCAACTCGACCAAGGTGAGTTTTTGCTTTTTGGAATATGAAATGTAACCCTTTTGCCGAGGGGACAGCTAGGAATTCCCTGCAAATCGAGTGTAAATGGGATATTCAGGTGCATCCTTTCATCAGCAGTCAGGTCTCTTGATTGGCAATTTCCTATATTTGTTCTATGTTTGCATTTGTTTTGCCTTCTTCCTTTCAACATTTGGTATTATGACTCCAAACAAAAAAAGAGTTTAGGCAGAGTATTCATAATGACATAAAAAACTCAGCACATTGGCGTTTCATGCTAGGAAAACTACAGGCAGCTCGACCAAGTTGAGCTTTTGTGTTTTGGAAAATGAAATGAACACTTTTCCCGAGGGGACAGCAAGGAATTCCCTCTACATCGAGTGCAAATGCGATTTTCAGGTGTATTCAATCAGCAGCATTCAGGTTCCTTGATTGGCAATTTCCTAAATTCGTTATAGGTTTGCGTTTGTTTTGCCTTCTTCCTTTCCAAATTTTGTATTCTGACTCCATACAAAAAAGAGGTTCAGCAGAGTATTCATAATGACATAAAAACACAGCACATTGGCGTTTCATGCTAGGAAAACTACAGGCAACTCAACCAAGGTGAGTTGTTGTGTTTTGGAAACAGAAATGTAAATATTTTGCTTCGGGGACAGCTAGGAATTCCCTCCGAATTGAGTGTGAATGGGATTTTCAGGTGTATTCAATCAGCAGCATTAAGTTTCCTTCTTTGGCAATTTCCTAAATTAGTTCTGGGTTTGCATTTGTTTTGCCTTCTTCCTTTCCAAATTTTGTATTATGACTCCTTACAAAAAAGTGTTTAGGAAGAGTATCCCTAATGAAATACAAAACACAGCACATTGGCATTTCATGCAAGGAAAACTGCAGGCAAATCGACCATAGTGAGTTTTTGTGTTTTGGAACATGAAATTTTACCCTTTTGCCGAGGGTTCATCTAGGAATTCCCTCCACATCGAGTGTAAATGGGATTTTCAGGTGTATTCTTTCATCAGCATTCAGGTCTCTTGATTGGCAATTTCCTAAATTTGTTCTGGGTTTGTGTTTGTTTTGCCTGCTTCCTTTCCAAATTTGGTATTCTGACTCCATACAAAAAAGAGGTTAGGCAGAGTATTCATCATGAAATAAAAAAACACAGCACATTGGCGTTTCATGCTAGGAAAACTACAGGCAGCTCGACCAAGTTGAGTTTGTGAGGTTTAGAAAATGAAATGGAAACTTTTCCTGAGGACAGCAAGTAATTCTCTCTACATCAAGTGTAAATTCGATTTTCACGTTTATTCTTTCAGCAGCATTCATGTTCCTTGATTGGCAACTTCCTAAATTTGTTCTTGGTTTGCGTTTGTTTTGCCTTCTTCCTTTCCAAATTTTGTATTCTGACTCCATACAAAAAAGAGGTTAGGCAGAGTATTCATAATGACATAAAAAACACAGCACATTGGCATTTCATGCTTGGAAAACTACGGGCAACTCGACCAAGGTGAGTTGTTGTGTTTTGGAAAATGAAATGGAACCCTTTTGCCGAGGGGACAGCTATGATTCCCTCCATATCGAGGCTAAATGCGATTTTCCGGAGTTTTCTTTCAGCAGCATTCAGGTCTCTTGATTGGCAATTTCCTAAATTTGTTCTTGGTTTTTCCTTTGTTTTGCCTTCTTCCTTTTCAAATTTGGTATTCTGACTCCATACAAAAATGTGGTTAGGTATAATATTTCCAATGAAATACAAAACACAGCACATTGGCGTTTCACGCTAGGAAAACTACAGGCAACTCGACCAAGGTGAGCTTTTGTGTTTTGGAAAATGAAATGAACACTTTTCCCGAGGGGACAGCAAGGAATTCCCTCTACATCGAGTGCAAATGCGATTTTCAGGTGTATTCAATCAGCAGCATTCAGGTTCCTTGATTGGCAATTTCCTAAATTCGTTATAGGTTTGCGTTTGTTTTGCCTTCTTCCTTTCCAAATTTTGTATTCTGACTCCATACAAAAAAGAGGTTCAGCAGAGTATTCATAATGACATAAAAAACACAGCACATTGGCGTTTCATGCTAGGAAAACTACAGGCAACTCAACCAAGGTGAGTTGTTGTGTTTTGGAAAATGAAATGGAACATTTTTTCCAAGGGGACAGCTAGGAATTCCCTCCGAATTGAGTGTGAATGGGATTTTCAGGTGTATTCAATCAGCAGCATTAAGTTTCCTTCTTTGGCAATTTCCTAAATTAGTTCTGGGTTTGCATTTGTTTTGCCTTCTTCCTTTCCAAATTTTGTATTATGACTCCTTACAAAAAAGTGTTTAGGAAGAGTATCCCTAATGAAATACAAAACACAGCACATTGGCATTTCATGCAAGGAAAACTGCAGGCAAATCGACCATAGTGAGTTTTTGTGTTTTGGAACATGAAATTTTACCCTTTTGCCGAGGGTTCATCTAGGAATTCCCTCCACATCGAGTGTAAATGGGATTTTCAGGTGTATTCTTTCATCAGCATTCAGGTCTCTAGATTGGCAATTTCCTAAATTTGTTCTGGGTTTGTGTTTGTTTTGCCTGCTTCCTTTCCAAATTTGGTATTCTGACTCCATACAAAAAAGAGGTTAGGCAGAGTATTCATCATGAAATAAAAAAACACAACACATTGGCGTTTCATGCTAGGAAAACTACAGGCAGCTCGACCAAGTTGAGTTTTTGAGGTTTAGAAAATGAAATGGAAACTTTTCCTGAGGACAGCAAGTAATTCTCTCTACATCAAGTGTAAATTCGATTTTCACATTTATTCTTTCAGCAGCATTCATGTTCCTTGATTGACAATTTCCTAGATTTGTTCTTGGTTTGCGTTTGTTTTGCCTTCTTACTTTCCAAAGTTTGTATTCTGACTCCATACAAAAAAGAGGTTAGGCAGAGTATCCCTAATGAAATAAAGAAAAACAGCACATGAGCCTTTCATGCTTATAAATCTACAGAAAACTCAACCAGGGTGAGTTTTTGTGTTTTGGAACATGAAATGGAACCCTTTTGCCGAGGGGACAACAAGGAATTCCCTCCAAATCCAGTGTAAATGGGATATTCAGTTGTATTCTTTCAGCAGCATTCAGGTTTCTTGTTTGGCAATTTCCAATTTTGTTCTTGTTTTGCGTTTGTTTTGCCTTCTTCCTTTCCAAATTTTGTATTCTGACTCCATACAAAAAAGAGGTCCGGCAGAGTATTCATAATGACATAAAAAACACAGCACATTAGCATTTCCTGCTAGGAAAACTACAGACAACTCGACCAAGGTGAGTTGTTGTGTTTTGGAAAATGAAATGGAACCCTTTTGCCGAGGGGAGAGCTATGATTCCCTCCAAATCGAGGCTAAATGCGATTTTCCGGAGTTTTCTTTCAGCAGCATTCAGGTCTCTTGATTGGCAATTTCCTAAATTTGTTCTTGGTTTTTCCTTTGTTTTGCCTTCTTCCTTTTCAAATTTGGTATTCTGACTCCATACAAAAAAGTGGTTAGGTATAATATTTCCAATGAAATACAAAACACAGCACATTGGCGTTTCACGCTAGGAAAACTACAGGCAACTCGACCAAGGTGAGTTTTTGCTTTTTGGAATATGAAATGTAACCCTTTTGCCGAGGGGACAGCTAGGAATTCCCTGCAAATCGAGTGTAAATGGGATATTCAGGTGCATCCTTTCAGCAGCATTCAGGTCTCTTGATTGGCAATTTCCAAATTTTGTTCTTGTTTTGCGTTTGTTTTGCCTTCTTCCTTTCCAAATTTTGTATTCTGACTCCATACAAAAAAGAGGTCTGGCAGAGTATTCATAATGACATAAAAAACACAGCACATTGGCATTTCATGCGAGGAAAACTACAGGCTACTCGACCAAGGTGAGTTGTTGTGTTTTGGAAAATGAAATTGAACCCTTTTGCCGAGGGGAGAGCTATGATTCCCTCCAAATCGAGGGTAAATGCGATTTTCTCGAGTTTTCTTTCAGCAGCATTCAGGTCCCTTGATTGGCAATTTCCTAAATTTGTTCTTGGTTTTTCCTTTGTTTTGCCTTCTTCCTTTTCAAATTTGGTATTCTGACTCCATACAAAAAAGTGGTTAGGTATAATATTTCTAATGAAATACAAAACACAGCACATTGGTGTTTCATGCTAGGAAAACTACAGGCAACTCGACCAAGGTGAGTTTTTGCTTTTTGGAATATGAAATGTAACCCTTTTGCCGAGGGGACAGCTAGGAATTCCCTGCAAATCGAGTGTAAATGGGATATTCAGGTGCATCCTTTCAGCAGCATTCAGGTCTCTTGATTGGCAATTTCCTATATTTGTTCTATGTTTGCATTTGTTTTGCCTTCTTCCTTTCAACATTTGGTATTATGACTCCAAACAAAAAAGAGGTTAGGCAGAGTATTCATAATGACATAAAAAACTCAGCACATTGGCGTTTCATGCTAGGAAAACTACAGGCAGCTCGACCAAGTTGAGCTTTTGTGTTTTGGAAAATGAAATGAACACTTTTCCCGAGGGGACAGCAAGGAATTCGCTCTACATCGAGTGCAAATGCGATTTACAGGTGTATTCAATCAGCAGCATTCAGGTTCCTTGATTGGCAATTTCCTAAATTCGTTATAGGTTTGCGTTTGTTTTGCCTTCTTCCTTTCCAAATTTTGTATTCTGACTCCATACAAAAAAGAGGTTCAGCAGAGTATTCATAATGACATAAAAAACACAGCACATTGGCGTTTCATGCTAGGAAAACTACAGGCAACTCAACCAAGGTGAGTTGTTGTGTTTTGGAAAATGAAATGGAACATTTTTTCCAAGGGGACAGCTAGGAATTCCCTCCGAATTGAGTGTGAATGGGATTTTCAGGTGTATTCAATCAGCAGCATTAAGTTTCCTTCTTTGGCAATTTCCTAAATTAGTTCTGGGTTTGCATTTGTTTTGCCTTCTTCCTTTCCAAATTTTGTATTATGACTCCTTACAAAAAAGTGTTTAGGAAGAGTATCCCTAATGAAATACAAAACACAGCACATTGGCATTTCATGCAAGGAAAACTGCAGGCAAATCGACCATAGTGAGTTTTTGTGTTTTGGAACATGAAATTTTACCCTTTTGCCGAGGGTTCATCTAGGAATTCCCTCCACATCGAGTGTAAATGGGATTTTCAGGTGTATTCTTTCATCAGCATTCAGGTCTCTTGATTGGCAATTTCCTAAATTTGTTCTGGGTTTGTGTTTGTTTTGCCTGCTTCCTTTCCAAATTTGGTATTCTGACTCCATACAAAAAAGAGGTTAGGCAGAGTATTCATCATGAAATAAAAAAACACAGCACATTGGCGTTTCATGCTAGGAAAACTACAGGCAGCTCGACCAAGTTGAGTTTGTGAGGTTTAGAAAATGAAATGGAAACTTTTCCTGAAGACAGCAAGTAATTCTCTCTACATCAAGTGTAAATTCGATTTTCACATTTATTCTTTCAGCAGCATTCATGTTCCTTGATTGGCAATTTCCTAAGCTTTTTATGGGTTTGCGTTTGTTTTGCCTTCTTACTTTCCAAAGTTTGTATTCTGACTCCATACAAAAAAGAGGTTAGGCAGAGTATCCCTAATGAAATAAAGAAAAACAGCACATGAGCCTTTCATGCTTATAAATCTACAGAAAACTCAACCAGGGTGAGTTTTTGTGTTTTGGAACATGAAATGGAACCCTTTTGCCGAGGGGACAACAAGGAAGTCCCTCCAAATCCAGTGTAAATGGGATATTCAGTTGTATTCTTTCAGCAGCATTCAGATTTCTTGTTTGGCAATTTACAAATTTTGTTCTTGTTTTGCGTTTGTTTTGCCTACTTCCTTTCCAAATTTTGTATTCTGACTCCATACAAAAAAGAGGTTAGGCAGAGTATTCATAATGACATAAAAAACATAGCACATTGGCATTTCCTGCTAGGAAAACTACAGACAACTCGACCAAGGTGAGTTGTTGTGTTTTGGAAAATGAAATGGAACCCTTTTGCCGAGGGGAGAGCTATGATTCCCTCCAAATCGAGGCTAAATGCGATTTTCCGGAGTTTTCTTTCAGCAGCATTCAGGTCTCTTGATTGGCAATTTCCTAAATTTGTTCTTGGTTTTTCCTTTGTTTTGCCTTCTTCCTTTTCAAATTTGGTATTCTGACTCCATACAAAAAAGTGGTTAGGTATAATATTTCCAATGAAATACAAAACACAGCACATTGGCGTTTCACGCTAGGAAAACTACAGGCAACTCGACCAAGGTGAGTTTTTGCTTTTTGGAATATGAAATGTAACCCTTTTGCCGAGGGGACAGCTAGGAATTCCCTGCAAATCGAGTGTAAATGGGATATTCAGGTGCATCCTTTCAGCAGCATTCAGGTCTCTTGATTGGCAATTTCCTATATTTGTTCTATGTTTGCATTTGTTTTGCCTTCTTCCTTTCAACATTTGGTATTATGACTCCAAACAAAAAAGAGGTTAGGCAGAGTATTCATAATGACATAAAAAACTCAGCACATTGGCGTTTCATGCTAGGAAAATTACAGGCAGCTCGACCAAGTTGAGCTTTTGTGTTTTGGAAAATGAAATGAACACTTTTCCCGAGGGGACAGCAAGGAATTCCCTCTATATCGAGTGCAAATGCGATTTTCATGTGTATTCAATCAGCAGCATTCAGGTTCCTTGATTGGCAATTTCCTAAATTCGTTATAGGTTTGCGTTTGTTTTGCCTTCTTCCTTTCCAAATTTTGTATTCTGACTCCATACAAAAAAGAGGTTCAGCAGAGTATTCATAATGACATAAAAAACACAGCACATTGGCGTTTCATGCTAGGAAAACTACAGGCAACTCAACCAAGGTGAGTTGTTGTGTTTTGGAAAATGAAATGGAACATTTTTTCCAAGGGGACAGCTAGGAATTCCCTCCGAATTGAGTGTGAATGGGATTTTCAGGTGTATTCAATCAGCAGCATTAAGTTTCCTTCTTTGGCAATTTCCTAAATTAGTTCTGGGTTTGCATTTGTTTTGCCTTCTTCCTTTCCAAATTTTGTATTATGACTCCTTACAAAAAAGTGTTTAGGAAGAGTATCCCTAATGAAATACAAAACACAGCACATTGGCATTTCATGCAAGGAAAACTGCAGGCAAATCGACCATAGTGAGTTTTTGTGTTTTGGAACATGAAATTTTACCCTTTTGCCGAGGGTTCATCTAGGAATTCCCTCCACATCGAGTGTAAATGGGATTTTCAGGTGTATTCTTTCATCAGCATTCAGGTCTCTAGATTGGCAATTTCCTAAATTTGTTCTGGGTTTGTGTTTGTTTTGCCTGCTTCCTTTCCAAATTTGGTATTCTGACTCCATACAAAAAAGAGGTTAGGCAGAGTATTCATCATGAAATAAAAAAACACAACACATTGGCGTTTCATGCTAGGAAAACTACAGGCAGCTCGACCAAGTTGAGTTTGTGAGGTTTAGAAAATGAAATGGAAACTTTTCCTGAGGACAGCAAGTAATTCTCTCTACATCAAGTGTAAATTCGATTTTCACATTTATTCTTTCAGCAGCATTCATGTTCCTTGATTGACAATTTCCTAGATTTGTTCTTGGTTTGCGTTTGTTTTGCCTTCTTACTTTCCAAAGTTTGTATTCTGACTCCATACAAAAAAGAGGTTAGGCAGAGTATCCCTAATGAAATAAAGAAAAACAGCACATGAGCCTTTCATGCTTATAAATCTACAGAAAACTCAACCAGGGTGAGTTTTTGTGTTTTGGAACATGAAATGGAACCCTTTTGCCGAGGGGACAACAAGGAATTCCCTCCAAATCCAGTGTAAATGGGATATTCAGTTGTATTCTTTCAGCAGCATTCAGGTTTCTTGTTTGGCAATTTCCAATTTTGTTCTTGTTTTGCGTTTGTTTTGCCTTCTTCCTTTCCAAATTTTGTATTCTGACTCCATACAAAAAAGAGGTCCGGCAGAGTATTCATAATGACATAAAAAACACAGCACATTGGCATTTCCTGCTAGGAAAACTACAGACAACTCGACCAAGGTGAGTTGTTGTGTTTTGGAAAATGAAATGGAACCCTTTTGCCGAGGGGAGAGCTATGATTCCCTCCAAATCGAGGCTAAATGCGATTTTCCGGAGTTTTCTTTCAGCAGCATTCAGGTCTCTTGATTGGCAATTTCCTAAATTTGTTCTTGGTTTGTCCTTTGTTTTGCCTTCTTCCTTTTCAAATTTGGTATTCTGACTCCATACAAAAAAGTGGTTAGGTATAATATTTCCAATGAAATACAAAACACAGCACATTGGCGTTTCATGCTAGGAAAACTACAGGCAACTCGACCAAGGTGAGTTTTTGCTTTTTGGAATATGAAATGTAACCCTTTTGCCGAGGGGACAGCTAGGAATTCCATGCAAATCGAGTGTAAATGGGATATTCAGGTGCATCCTTTCAGCAGCATTCAGGTCTCTTGATTGGCAATTTCCTATATTTGTTCTATGTTTGCATTTGTTTTGCCTTCTTCCTTTCAACATTTGGTATTATGACTCCAAACAAAAAAGAGGTTAGGCAGAGTATTCATAATGACATAAAAAACTCAGCACATTGGCGTTTCATGCTAGGAAAACTACAGGCAGCTCGACCAAGTTGAGCTTTTGTGTTTTGGAAAATGAAATGAACACTTTTCCCGAGGGGACAGCAAGGAATTCGCTCTACATCGAGTGCAAATGCGATTTTCAGGTGTATTCAATCAGCAGCATTCAGGTTCCTTGATTGGCAATTTCCTAAATTCGTTATAGGTTTGCGTTTGTTTTGCCTTCTTCCTTTCCAAATTTTGTATTCTGACTCCATACAAAAAAGAGGTTCAGCAGAGTATTCATAATGACATAAAAAACACAGCACATTGCCGTTTCATGCTAGGAAAACTACAGGCAACTCAACCAAGGTGAGTTGTTTGTTTTGGAAAATGAAATGGAACATTTTTTCCAAGGGGACAGCTAGGAATTCCCTCCGAATTGAGTGTGAATGGGATTTTCAGGTGTATTCAATCAGCAGCATTAAGTTTCCTTCTTTGGCAATTTCCTAAATTAGTTCTGGGTTTGCATTTGTTTTGCCTTCTTCCTTTCCAAATTTTGTATTATGACTCCTTACAAAAAAGTGTTTAGGAAGAGTATCCCTAATGAAATACAAAACACAGCACATTGGCATTTCATGCAAGGAAAACTGCAGGCAAATCGACCATAGTGAGTTTTGTGTTTTGGAACATGAAATTTTACCCTTTTGCCGAGGGTTCATCTAGGAATTCCCTCCACATCGAGTGTAAATGGGATTTTCAGGTGTATTCTTTCATCAGCATTCAGGTCTCTTGATTGGCAATTTCCTAAATTTGTTCTGGGTTTGTGTTTGTTTTGCCTGCTTCATTTCCAAATTTGGTATTCTGACTCCATACAAAAAAGAGGTTAGGCAGAGTATTCATCATGAAATAAAAAAACACAGCACATTGGCGTTTCATGCTAGGAAAACTACAGGCAGCTCGACCAAGTTGAGTTTGTGAGGTTTAGAAAATGAAATGGAAACTTTTCCTGAGGACAGCAAGTAATTCTCTCTACATCAAGTGTAAATTCGATTTTCACGTTTATTCTTTCAGCAGCATTCATGTTCCTTGATTGGCAATTTCCTAAATTTGTTCTTTTTTGCGTTTGTTTTGCCTTCTTACTTTCCAAAGTTTGTATTCTGACTCCATACAAAAAAGAGGTTAGGCAGAGTATCCCTAATGAAATAAAGAAAAACAGCACATGAGCCTTTCATGCTTATAAATCTACAGAAAACTCAACCAGGGTGAGTTTTTGTGTTTTGGAACATGAAATGGAACCCTTTTGCCGAGGGGACAACAAGGAATTCCCTCCAAATCCAGTGTAAATGGGATATTCAGTTGTATTCTTTCAGCAGCATTCAGGTTTCTTGTTTGGCAATTTACAAATTTTGTTCTTGTTTTGCGTTTGTTTTGCCTTCTTCCTTTCCAAATTTTGTATTCTGACTCCATACAAAAAAGAGGTCCGGCAGAGTATTCATAATGACATAAAAAACACAGCACATTGGCATTTCATGCTAGGAAAACTACAGACAACTCGACCAAGGTGAGTTGTTGTGTTTTGGAAAATGAAATGGAACCCTTTTGCCGAGGGGAGAGCTATGATTCCCTCCAAATCGAGGCTAAATGCGATTTTCCGGAGTTTTCTTTCAGCAGCATTCAGGTCTCTTGATTGGCAGTTTCCTAAATTTGTTCTTGGTTTTTCCTTTGTTTTGCCTTCTTCCTTTTCAAATTTGGTATTCTGACTCCATACAAAAAAGTGGTTAGGTATAATATTTCCAATGAAATACAAAACACAGCACATTGGCGTTTCACGCTAGGAAATCTACAGGCAACTCGACCATAGTGAGTTTTTGCTTTTTGGAATATGAAATGTAACCCTTTTGCCGAGGGGACAGCTAGGAATTCCCTGCAAATCGAGTGTAAATGGGATATTCAGGTGCATCCTTTCAGCAGCATTCAGGTCTCTTGATTGGCAATTTCCAAATTTTGTTCTTGTTTTGCGTTTGTTTTGCCTTCTTCCTTTCCAAATTTTGTATTCTGACTCCATACAAAAAAGAGGTCCGGCAGAGTATTCATAATGACATAAAAAACACAGCACATTGGCATTTCATGCTAGGAAAACTACAGGCAACTCGACCAAGGTGAGTTGTTGTGTTTTGGAAAATCAAATGGAACCCTTTTGCCGAGGGGAGAGCTATGATTCCCTCCAAATCGAGGCTAAATGCGATTTTCTGGAGTTTTCTTTCAGCAGCATTCAGGTCCCTTGATTGGCAATTTCCTAAATTTGTTCTTGGTTTTTCCTTTGTTTTGCCTTCTTCCTTTTCAAATTTGGTATTCTGACTCCATACAAAAAAGTGGTTAGGTATAATATTTCCAATGAAATACAAAACACAGCACATTGGCGTTTCATGCTAGGAAAACTACAGGCAACTCGACCAAGGTGAGTTTTTGCTTTTTGGAATATGAAATGTAACCCTTTTGCCGAGGGGACAGCTAGGAATTCCCTGCAAATCGAGTGTAAATGGGATATTCAGGTGCATCCTTTCAGCAGCATTCAGGTCTCTTGATTGGCAATTTCCTATATTTGTTCTATGTTTGCATTTGTTTTGCCTTCTTCCTTTCAACATTTGGTATTATGACTCCAAACAAAAAAGAGGTTAGGCAGAGTATTCATAATGACATAAAAAACTCAGCACATTGGCGTTTCATGCTAGGAAAACTACAGGCAGCTCGACCAAGTTGAGCTTTTGTGTTTTGGAAAATGAAATGAACACTTTTCCCGAGGGGACAGCAAGGAATTCGCTCTACATCGAGTGCAAATGCGATTTTCAGGTGTATTCAATCAGCAGCATTCAGGTTCCTTGATTGGCAATTTCCTAAATTCGTTATAGGTTTGCGTTTGTTTTGCCTTCTTCCTTTCCAAATTTTGTATTCTGACTCCATACAAAAAAGAGGTTCAGCAGAGTATTCATAATGACATAAAAAACACAGCACATTGGCGTTTCATGCTAGGAAAACTACAGGCAACTCAACCAAGGTGAGTTGTTGTGTTTTGGAAAATGAAATGGAACATTTTTGCCAAGGGGACAGCTAGGAATTCCCTCCGAATTGAGTGTGAATGGGATTTTCAGGTGTATTCAATCAGCAGCATTAAGTTTCCTTCTTTGGCAATTTCCTAAATTAGTTCTGGGTTTGCATTTGTTTTGCCTTCTTCCTTTCCAAATTTTGTATTATGACTCCTTACAAAAAAGTGTTTAGGAAGAGTATCCCTAATGAAATACAAAACACAGCACATTGGCATTTCATGCAAGGAAAACTGCAGGCAAATCGACCATAGTGAGTTTTGTGTTTTGGAACATGAAATTTTACCCTTTTGCCGAGGGTTCATCTAGGAATTCCCTCCACATCGAGTGTAAATGGGATTTTCAGGTGTATTCTTTCATCAGCATTCAGGTCTCTTGATTGGCAATTTCCTAAATTTGTTCTGGGTTTGTGTTTGTTTTGCCTGCTTCCTTTCCAAATTTGGTATTCTGACTCCATACAAAAAAGAGGTTAGGCAGAGTATTCATCATGAAATAAAAAAACACAGCACATTGGCGTTTCATGCTAGGAAAACTACAGGCAGCTCGACCAAGTTGAGTTTGTGAGGTTTAGAAAATGAAATGGAAACTTTTCCTGAGGACAGCAAGTAATTCTCTCTACATCAAGTGTAAATTCGATTTTCACGTTTATTCTTTCAGCAGCATTCATGTTCCTTGATTGGCAATTTCCTAAATTTGTTCTTTTTTGCGTTTGTTTTGCCTTCTTACTTTCCAAAGTTTGTATTCTGACTCCATACAAAAAAGAGGTTAGGCAGAGTATCCCTAATGAAATAAAGAAAAACAGCACATGAGCCTTTCATGCTTATAAATCTACAGAAAACTCAACCAGGGTGAGTTTTTGTGTTTTGGAACATGAAATGGAACCCTTTTGCCGAGGGGACAACAAGGAATTCCCTCCAAATCCAGTGTAAATGGGATATTCAGTTGTATTCTTTCAGCAGCATTCAGGTTTCTTGTTTGGCAATTTACAAATTTTGTTCTTGTTTTGCGTTTGTTTTGCCTTCTTCCTTTCCAAATTTTGTATTCTGACTCCATACAAAAAAGAGGTCCGGCAGAGTATTCATAATGACATAAAAAACACAGCACATTGGCATTTCATGCTAGGAAAACTACAGACAACTCGACCAAGGTGAGTTGTTGTGTTTTGGAAAATGAAATGGAACCCTTTTGCCGAGGGGAGAGCTATGATTCCCTCCAAATCGAGGCTAAATGCGATTTTCCGGAGTTTTCTTTCAGCAGCATTCAGGTCTCTTGATTGGCAGTTTCCTAAATTTGTTCTTGGTTTTTCCTTTGTTTTGCCTTCTTCCTTTTCAAATTTGGTATTCTGACTCCATACAAAAAAGTGGTTAGGTATAATATTTCCAATGAAATACAAAACACAGCACATTGGCGTTTCACGCTAGGAAATCTACAGGCAACTCGACCATAGTGAGTTTTTGCTTTTTGGAATATGAAATGTAACCCTTTTGCCGAGGGGACAGCTAGGAATTCCCTGCAAATCGAGTGTAAATGGGATATTCAGGTGCATCCTTTCAGCAGCATTCAGGTCTCTTGATTGGCAATTTCCAAATTTTGTTCTTGTTTTGCGTTTGTTTTGCCTTCTTCCTTTCCAAATTTTGTATTCTGACTCCATACAAAAAAGAGGTCCGGCAGAGTATTCATAATGACATAAAAAACACAGCACATTGGCATTTCATGCTAGGAAAACTACAGGCAACTCGACCAAGGTGAGTTGTTGTGTTTTGGAAAATCAAATGGAACCCTTTTGCCGAGGGGAGAGCTATGATTCCCTCCAAATCGAGGGTAAATGCGATTTTCTGGAGTTTTCTTTCAGCAGCATTCAGGTCCCTTGATTGGCAATTTCCTAAATTTGTTCTTGGTTTTTCCTTTGTTTTGCCTTCTTCCTTTTCAAATTTGGTATTCTGACTCCATACAAAAAAGTGGTTAGGTATAATATTTCCAATGAAATACAAAACACAGCACATTGGCGTTTCATGCTAGGAAAACTACAGGCAACTCGACCAAGGTGAGTTTTTGCTTTTTGGAATATGAAATGTAACCCTTTTGCCGAGGGGACAGCTAGGAATTCCCTGCAAATCGAGTGTAAATGGGATATTCAGGTGCATCCTTTCAGCAGCATTCAGGTCTCTTGATTGGCAATTTCCTATATTTGTTCTATGTTTGCATTTGTTTTGCCTTCTTCCTTTCAACATTTGGTATTATGACTCCAAACAAAAAAGAGGTTAGGCAGAGTATTCATAATGACATAAAAAACTCAGCACATTGGCGTTTCATGCTAGGAAAACTACAGGCAGCTCGACCAAGTTGAGCTTTTGTGTTTTGGAAAATGAAATGAACACTTTTCCCGAGGGGACAGCAAGGAATTCGCTCTACATCGAGTGCAAATGCGATTTTCAGGTGTATTCAATCAGCAGCATTCAGGTTCCTTGATTGGCAATTTCCTAAATTCGTTATAGGTTTGCGTTTGTTTTGCCTTCTTCCTTTCCAAATTTTGTATTCTGACTCCATACAAAAAAGAGGTTCAGCAGAGTATTCATAATGACATAAAAAACACAGCACATTGGCGTTTCATGCTAGGAAAACTACAGGCAACTCAACCAAGGTGAGTTGTTGTGTTTTGGAAAATGAAATGGAACATTTTTGCCAAGGGGACAGCTAGGAATTCCCTCCGAATTGAGTGTGAATGGGATTTTCAGGTGTATTCAATCAGCAGCATTAAGTTTCCTTCTTTGGCAATTTCCTAAATTAGTTCTGGGTTTGCATTTGTTTTGCCTTCTTCCTTTCCAAATTTTGTATTATGACTCCTTACAAAAAAGTGTTTAGGAAGAGTATCCCTAATGAAATACAAAACACAGCACATTGGCATTTCATGCAAGGGAAACTGCAGGCAAATCGACCATAGTGAGTTTTTGTGTTTTGGAACATGAAATTTTACCCTTTTGCGGAGGGTTCATCTAGGAATTCCCTCCACATCGAGTGTAAATGGGATTTTCAGGTGTATTCTTTCATCAGCATTCAGGTCTCTTGATTGGCAATTTCCTAAATTTGTTCTGGGTTTGTGTTTGTTTTGCCTGCTTCCTTTCCAAATTTGGTATTCTGACTCCATACAAAAAACAGGTTAGGCAGAGTATTCATCATGAAATAAAAAAACACAGCACATTGGCGTTTCATGCTAGGAAATCTACAGGCAGCTCACCAAGTAGAGTTTTTGAGTTTTAGAAAATGAAATGGAAACTTTTCCCGAGGACAGCAAGTAATTCCCTCTAAATCAAGTGTAAATTCGATTTTCACGTTTTTTCTTTCAGCAGCATTCATGTTCCTTGATTGGCACTTTCCTAAACTTTTTATGGGTTTGTGTTTGTTTTGCCTTCTTACTTTCCAAAGTTTGTATTCTGACTCCATACAAAAAAGAGGTTAGGCAGAGTATCCCTAATGAAATAAAGAAAAACAGCACATGAGCCTTTCATGTTTATAAATCTACAGAAAACTCAACCAGGGTGAGTTTTTGTGTTTTGGAACATGAAATGGAACCCTTTTGCCGAGGGGACAACAAGGAATTCCCTCCAAATCCAGTGTAAATGGGATATTCAGTTGTATTCTTTCAGCAGCATTCAGGTTTCTTGTTTGGCAATTTACAAATTTTGTTCTTGTTTTGCGTTTGTTTTGCCTACTTCCTTTCCAAATTTTGTATTCTGACTCCATACAAAAAAGAGGTTAGGCAGAGTATTCATAATGACATAAAAAACACAGCACATTGGCATTTCATGCTAGGAAAACTACAGACAACTCGACCAAGGTGAGTTGTTGTGTTTTGGAAAATGAAATGGAACCCTTTTGCCGAGGGGAGAGCTATGATTCCCTCCAAATCGAGGCTAAATGCGATTTTCTGGAGTTTTCTTTCAGCAGCATTCAGGTCCCTTGATTGGCAATTTCCTAAATTTGTTCTTGGTTTTTCCTTTGTTTTGCCTTCTTCCTTTTCAAATTTGGTATTCTGACTCCATACAAAAAAGTGGTTAGGTATAATATTTCTAATGAAATACAAAACACAGCACATTGGCGTTTCATGCTAGGAAAACTACAGGCAACTCGACCAAGGTGAGTTTTTGCTTTTTGGAATATGAAATGTAACCCTTTTGCCGAGGGGACAGCTAGGAATTCCCTGCAAATCGAGTGTAAATGGGATATTCAGGTGCATCCTTTCAGCAGCATTCAGGTCTCTTGATTGGCAATTTCCTATATTTGTTCTATGTTTGCATTTGTTTTGCCTTCTTCCTTTCAACATTTGGTATTATGACTCCAAACAAAAAAGAGGTTAGGCAGAGTATTCATAATGACATAAAAAACTCAGCACATTGGCGTTTCATGCTAGGAAAACTACAGGCAGCTCGACCAAGTTGAGCTTTTGTGTTTTGGAAAATGAAATGAACACTTTTCCCGAGGGGACAGCAAGGAATTCGCTCTACATCGAGTGCAAATGCGATTTTCAGGTGTATTCAATCAGCAGCATTCAGGTTCCTTGATTGGCAATTTCCTAAATTCGTTATAGGTTTGCGTTTGTTTTGCCTTCTTCCTTTCCAAATTTTGTATTCTGACTCCATACAAAAAAGAGGTTCAGCAGAGTATTCATAATGACATAAAAAACACAGCACATTGGCGTTTCATGCTAGGAAAACTACAGGCAACTCAACCAAGGTGAGTTGTTGTGTTTTGGAAAATGAAATGGAACATTTTTGCCAAGGGGACAGCTAGGAATTCCCTCCGAATTGAGTGTGAATGGGATTTTCAGGTGTATTCAATCAGCAGCATTAAGTTTCCTTCTTTGGCAATTTCCTAAATTAGTTCTGGGTTTGCATTTGTTTTGCCTTCTTCCTTTCCAAATTTTGTATTATGACTCCTTACAAAAAAGTGTTTAGGAAGAGTATCCCTAATGAAATACAAAACACAGCACATTGGCATTTCATGCAAGGGAAACTGCAGGCAAATCGACCATAGTGAGTTTTTGTGTTTTGGAACATGAAATTTTACCCTTTTGCGGAGGGTTCATCTAGGAATTCCCTCCATCGAGTGTAAATGGGATTTTCAGGTGTATTCTTTCATCAGCATTCAGGTCTCTTGATTGGCAATTTCCTAAATTTGTTCTGGGTTTGTGTTTGTTTTGCCTGCTTCCTTTCCAAATTTGGTATTCTGACTCCATACAAAAAACAGGTTAGGCAGAGTATTCATCATGAAATAAAAAAACACAGCACATTGGCGTTTCATGCTAGGAAATCTACAGGCAGCTCACCAAGTTGAGTTTTTGAGTTTTAGAAAATGAAATGGAAACTTTTCCCGAGGACAGCAAGTAATTCCCTCTAAATCAAGTGTAAATTCGATTTTCACGTTTTTTCTTTCAGCAGCATTCATGTTCCTTGATTGGCACTTTCCTAAACTTTTTATGGGTTTGTGTTTGTTTTGCCTTCTTACTTTCCAAAGTTTGTATTCTGACTCCATACAAAAGAGGTTAGGCAGAGTATTCATAATGAAAGAAAAAACACAGCACATGGGCCTCTCATGCTTATAAATCTACAGAAAACTCAACCAGGGTGAGTTTTTGTGTTTTGGAACATGAAATGGAACCCTTTTGCCGAGGGGACAACAAGGAAGTCCCTCCAAATCCAGTGTAAATGGGATATTCAGTTGTATTCTTTCAGCAGCATTCAGGTTTCTTGTTTGGCAATTTACAAATTTTGTTCTTGTTTTGCGTTTGTTTTGCCTTCTTCCTTTCCAAATTTTGTATTCTGACTCCATACAAAAAAGAGGTTCAGCAGAGTATTCATAATGACATAAAAAACACAGCCCATTGGCATTTCATGCTAGGAAAACTACAGACAACTCAACCAAGGTGAGTTGTTGTGTTTTGGAAAATGAAATGGAACATTTTTTTCAAGGGGACAGCTAGGAATTCCCTCCGAATTGAGTGTGAATGGGATTTTCAGGTGTATTCAATCAGCAGCATTAAGTTTCCTTCTTTGGCAATTTCCTAAATTAGTTCTGGGTTTGCATTTGTTTTGCCTTCTTCCTTTCCAAATTTTGTATTATGACTCCTTACAAAAAAGTGTTTAGGAAGAGTATCCCTAATGAAATACAAAACACAGCACATTGGCATTTCATGCAAGGGAAACTGCAGGCAAATCGACCATAGTGAGTTTTTGTGTTTTGGAACATGAAATTTTACCCTTTTGCGGAGGGTTCATCTAGGAATTCCCTCCATCGAGTGTAAATGGGATTTTCAGGTGTATTCTTTCATCAGCATTCAGGTCTCTTGATTGGCAATTTCCTAAATTTGTTCTGGGTTTGTGTTTGTTTTGCCTGCTTCCTTTCCAAATTTGGTATTCTGACTCCATACAAAAAACAGGTTAGGCAGAGTATTCATCATGAAATAAAAAAACACAGCACATTGGCGTTTCATGCTAGGAAATCTACAGGCAGCTCACCAAGTTGAGTTTTTGAGTTTTAGAAAATGAAATGGAAACTTTTCCCGAGGACAGCAAGTAATTCCCTCTAAATCAAGTGTAAATTCGATTTTCACGTTTTTTCTTTCAGCAGCATTCATGTTCCTTGATTGGCACTTTCCTAAACTTTTTATGGGTTTGTGTTTGTTTTGCCTTCTTACTTTCCAAAGTTTGTATTCTGACTCCATACAAAAGAGGTTAGGCAGAGTATTCATAATGAAAGAAAAAACACAGCACATGGGCCTCTCATGCTTATAAATCTACAGAAAACTCAACCAGGGTGAGTTTTTGTGTTTTGGAACATGAAATGGAACCCTTTTGCCGAGGGGACAACAAGGAAGTCCCTCCAAATCCAGTGTAAATGGGATATTCAGTTGTATTCTTTCAGCAGCATTCAGGTTTCTTGTTTGGCAATTTACAAATTTTGTTCTTGTTTTGCGTTTGTTTTGCCTTCTTCCTTTCCAAATTTTGTATTCTGACTCCATACAAAAAAGAGGTTCAGCAGAGTATTCATAATGACATAAAAAACACAGCCCATTGGCATTTCATGCTAGGAAAACTACAGACAACTCAACCAAGGTGAGTTGTTGTGTTTTGGAAAATGAAATGGAACATTTTTTTCAAGGGGACAGCTAGGAATTCCCTCCGAATTGAGTGTGAATGGGATTTTCAGGTGTATTCAATCAGCAGCATTCAGGTTCGTTAATTGGCAATTTCTTAAACTTGTTCTGGGTTTGCATTTGTTTTGCCTTCTTCCTTTCCAATTTTTGTATTATGACTCCTTACAAAAAAGTGTTTAGGAAGAGTATCCCTAATGAAATACAAAACACAGCACATTGGCATTTCATGCAAGGAAAACTGCAGGCAAATCGACCATAGTGAGTTTTTGTGTTTTGGAACATGAAATTTTACCCTTTTGCCGAGGGTTCATCTAGGAATTCCCTCCACATCGAGTGTAAATGGGATTTTCAGGTGTATTCTTTCATCAGCATTCAGGTCTCTTGATTGGCAATTTCCTAAATTTGTTCTGGGTTTGTGTTTGTTTTGCCTGCTTCCTTTCCAAATTTGGTATTCTGACTCCATACAAAAAAGAGGTTAGGCAGAGTATTCATCATGAAATAAAAAAACACAGCACATTGGCATTTCATGCTAGGAAAACTACAGGCAGCTCGACCAAGTTGAGTTTGTGAGGTTTAGAAAATGAAATGGAAACTTTTCCTGAGGACAGCAAGTAATTCTCTCTACATCAAGTGTAAATTCGATTTTCACGTTTATTCTTTCAGCAGCATTCATGTTCCTTGATTGACAATTTCCTAAATTTGTTCTTGGTTTGCGTTTGTTTTGCCTTCTTACTTTCCAAAGTTTGTATTCTGACTCCATACAAAAAAGAGGTTAGGCAGAGTATCCCTAATGAAATAAAGAAAAACAGCACATGAGCCTTTCATGCTTATAAATCTACAGAAAACACAACCAGGGTGAGTTTTTGTGTTTTGGAACATGAAATGGAACCCTTTTGCCGAGGGGACAATAAGGAATTCCCTCCAAATCCAGTGTAAATGGGATATTCAGTTGTATTCTTTCAGCAGCATTCAGGTTTCTTGTTTGGCAATTTACAAATTTTGTTCTTGTTTTGCGTTTGTTTTGCCTTCTTCCTTTCCAAATTTTGTATTCTGACTCCATACAAAAAAGAGGTTAGGCAGAGTATTCATAATGACATAAAAAACACAGCACATTGGCATTTCATGCTAGGAAAACTACAGACAACTCGACCAAGGTGAGTTGTTGTGTTTTGGAAAATGAAATGGAACCCTTTTGCCGAGGGGAGAGCTATGATTCCCTCCAAATCGAGGCTAAATGCGATTTTCCGGAGTTTTCTTTCAGCAGCATTCAGGTCTCTTGATTGGCAGTTTCCTAAATTTGTTCTTGGTTTTTCCTTTATTTTGCCTTCTTCCTTTTCAAATTTGGTATTCTGACTCCATACAAAAAAGTGGTTAGGTATAATATTTCCAATGAAATACAAAACACAGCACATTGGCGTTTCACGCTAGGAAAACTACAGGCAACTCGACCAAGGTGAGTTTTTGCTTTTTGGAATATGAAATGTAACCCTTTTGCCGAGGGGACAGCTAGGAATTCCCTGCAAATCGAGTGTAAATGGGATATTCAGGTGCATCCTTTCAGCAGCATTCAGGTCTCTTGATTGGCAATTTCCAAATTTTGTTCTTGTTTTGCGTTTGTTTTGCCTTCTTCCTTTCCAAATTTTGTATTCTGACTCCATACAAAAAAGAGGTCTGGCAGAGTATTCATAATGACATAAAAAACACAGCACATTGGCATTTCATGCTAGGAAAACTACAGACAACTCGACCAAGGTGAGTTGTTGTGTTTTGGAAAATGAAATGGAACCCTTTTGCCGAGGGGACAGCTATGATTCCCTCCGAATCGAGGGTAAATGCGATTTTCTGGAGTTTTCTTACAGCAGCATTCAGGTCCCTTGATTGGCAATTTCCTAAATTTGTTCTTGGTTTTTCCTTTGTTTTGCCTTCTTCCTTTTCAAATTTGGTATTCTGACTCCATACGAAAAAGTGGTTAGGTATAATATTTCTAATGAAATACAAAACACAACACATTGGCGTTTCATGCTAGGAAAACTACAGGCAACTCGACCAAGGTGAGTTTTTGCTTTTTGGAATATGAAATGTAACCCTTTTGCCGAGGGGACAGCTAGGAATTCCCTGCAAATCGAGTGTAAATGGGATATTCAGGTGCATCCTTTCAGCAGCATTCAGGTCTCTTGATTGGCAATTTCCTATATTTGTTCTATGTTTGCATTTGTTTTGCCTTCTTCCTTTCAACATTTGGTATTATGACTCCAAACAAAAAAGAGGTTAGGCAGAGTATTCATAATGACATAAAAAACTCAGCACATTGGCGTTTCATGCTAGGAAAACTACAGGCAGCCCGACCAAGTTGAGCTTTTGTGTTTTGGAAAATGAAATGAACACTTTTCCCGAGGGGACAGCAAGGAATTCCCTCTACATCGAGTGCAAATGTGATTTTCAGGTGTATTCAATCAGCAGCATTCAGGTTCCTTGATTGGCAATTTCCTAAATTCGTTATAGGTTTGCGTTTGTTTTGCCTTCTTCCTTTCCAAATTTTGTATTCTGACTCCATACAAAAAAGAGGTTCAGCAGAGTATTCATAATGACATAAAAAACACAGCACATTGGCGTTTCATGCTAGGAAAACTACAGGCAACTCAACCAAGGTGAGTTGTTGTGTTTTGGAAAATGAAATGGAACATTTTTTCCAAGGGGACAGCTAGGAATTCCCTCCGAATTGAGTGTGAATGGGATTTTCAGGTGTATTCAATCAGCAGCATTAAGTTTCCTTCTTTGGCAATTTCCTAAATTAGTTCTGGGTTTGCATTTGTTTTGCCTTCTTCCTTTCCAAATTTTGTATTATGACTCCTTACAAAAAAGTGTTTAGGAAGAGTATCCCTAATGAAATACAAAACACAGCACATTGGCATTTCATGCAAGGAAAACTGCAGGCAAATCGACCATAGTGAGTTTTTGTGTTTTGGAACATGAAATTTTACCCTTTTGCCGAGGGTTCATCTAGGAATTCCCTCCATCGAGTGTAAATGGGATTTTCAGGTGTATTCTTTCATCAGCATTCAGGTCTCTAGATTGGCAATTTCCTAAATTTGTTCTGGGTTTGTGTTTGTTTTGCCTGCTTCCTTTCCAAATTTGGTATTCTGACTCCATACAAAAAAGAGGTTAGGCAGAGTATTCATCATGAAATAAAAAAACACAACACATTGGCGTTTCATGCTAGGAAAACTACAGGCAGCTCGACCAAGTTGAGTTTGTGAGGTTTAGAAAATGAAATGGAAACTTTTCCTGAGGACAGCAAGTAATTCTCTCTACATCAAGTGTAAATTCGATTTTCACATTTATTCTTTCAGCAGCATTCATGTTCCTTGATTGACAATTTCCTAGATTTGTTCTTGGTTTGCGTTTGTTTTGCCTTCTTACTTTCCAAAGTTTGTATTCTGACTCCATACAAAAAAGAGGTTAGGCAGAGTATCCCTAATGAAATAAAGAAAAACAGCACATGAGCCTTTCATGCTTATAAATCTACAGAAAACTCAACCAGGGTGAGTTTTGTGTTTTGGAACATGAAATGGAACCCTTTTGCCGAGGGGACAACAAGGAATTCCCTCCAAATCCAGTGTAAATGGGATATTCAGTTGTATTCTTTCAGCAGCATTCAGGTTTCTTGTTTGGCAATTTACAAATTTTGTTCTTGTTTTGCGTTTGTTTTGCCTTCTTCCTTTCCAAATTTTGTATTCTGACTCCATACAAAAAAGAGGTTAGGCAGAGTATTCATAATGACATAAAAAACACAGCACATTGGCATTTCATGCTAGGAAAACTACAGACAACTCGACCAAGGTGAGTTGTTGTGTTTTGGAAAATGAAATGGAACCCTTTTGCCGAGGGGAGAGCTATGATTCCCTCCAAATCGAGGCTAAATGCGATTTTCCGGAGTTTTCTTTCAGCAGCATTCAGGTCTCTTGATTGGCAGTTTCCTAAATTTGTTCTTGGTTTTTCCTTTGTTTTGCCTTCTTCCTTTTCAAATTTGGTATTCTGACTCCATACAAAAAAGTGGTTAGGTATAATATTTCCAATGAAATACAAAACACAGCACATTGGCGTTTCACGCTAGGAAAACTACAGGCAACTCGACCAAGGTGAGTTTTTGCTTTTTGGAATATGAAATGTAACCCTTTTGCCGAGGGGACAGCTAGGAATTCCCTGCAAATCGAGTGTAAATGGGATATTCAGGTGCATCCTTTCAGCAGCATTCAGGTCTCTTGATTGGCAATTTCCTATATTTGTTCTATGTTTGCATTTGTTTTGCCTTCTTCCTTTCAACATTTGGTATTATGACTCCAAACAAAAAAGAGGTTAGGCAGAGTATTCATAATGACATAAAAAACTCAGCACATTGGCGTTTCATGCTAGGAAAACTACAGGCAGCCCGACCAAGTTGAGCTTTTGTGTTTTGGAAAATGAAATGAACACTTTTCCCGAGGGGACAGCAAGGAATTCCCTCTACATCGAATGCAAATGCGATTTTCAGGTGTATTCAATCAGCAGCATTCAGGTTCCTTGATTGGCAATTTCCTAAATTCGTTATAGGTTTGCGTTTGTTTTGCCTTCTTCCTTTCCAAATTTTGTATTCTGACTCCATACAAAAAAGAGGTTCAGCAGAGTATTCATAATGACATAAAAAACACAGCACATTGGCGTTTCATGCTAGGAAAACTACAGGCAACTCAACCAAGGTGAGTTGTTGTGTTTTGGAAAATGAAATGGAACATTTTTTCCAAGGGGACAGCTAGGAATTCCCTCCGAATTGAGTGTGAATGGGATTTTCAGGTGTATTCAATCAGCAGCATTAAGTTTCCTTCTTTGGCAATTTCCTAAATTAGTTCTGGGTTTGCATTTGTTTTGCCTTCTTCCTTTCCAAATTTTGTATTATGACTCCTTACAAAAAAGTGTTTAGGAAGAGTATCCCTAATGAAATACAAAACACAGCACATTGGCATTTCATGCAAGGAAAACTGCAGGCAAATCGACCATAGTGAGTTTTTGTGTTTTGGAACATGAAATTTTACCCTTTTGCCGAGGGTTCATCTAGGAATTCCCTCCATCGAGTGTAAATGGGATTTTCAGGTGTATTCTTTCATCAGCATTCAGGTCTCTAGATTGGCAATTTCCTAAATTTGTTCTGGGTTTGTGTTTGTTTTGCCTGCTTCCTTTCCAAATTTGGTATTCTGACTCCATACAAAAAAGAGGTTAGGCAGAGTATTCATCATGAAATAAAAAAACACAACACATTGGCGTTTCATGCTAGGAAAACTACAGGCAGCTCGACCAAGTTGAGTTTGTGAGGTTTAGAAAATGAAATGGAAACTTTTCCTGAGGACAGCAAGTAATTCTCTCTACATCAAGTGTAAATTCGATTTTCACATTTATTCTTTCAGCAGCATTCATGTTCCTTGATTGACAATTTCCTAGATTTGTTCTTGGTTTGCGTTTGTTTTGCCTTCTTACTTTCCAAAGTTTGTATTCTGACTCCATACAAAAAAGAGGTTAGGCAGAGTATCCCTAATGAAATAAAGAAAAACAGCACATGAGCCTTTCATGCTTATAAATCTACAGAAAACTCAACCAGGGTGAGTTTTGTGTTTTGGAACATGAAATGGAACCCTTTTGCCGAGGGGACAACAAGGAATTCCCTCCAAATCCAGTGTAAATGGGATATTCAGTTGTATTCTTTCAGCAGCATTCAGGTTTCTTGTTTGGCAATTTACAAATTTTGTTCTTGTTTTGCGTTTGTTTTGCCTTCTTCCTTTCCAAATTTTGTATTCTGACTCCATACAAAAAAGAGGTTAGGCAGAGTATTCATAATGACATAAAAAACACAGCACATTGGCATTTCATGCTAGGAAAACTACAGGCAACTCGACCAAGGTGAGTTGTTGTGTTTTGGAAAATGAAATGGAACCCTTTTGCCGAGGGGAGAGCTATGATTCCCTCCAAATCGAGGCTAAATGCGATTTTCCGGAGTTTTCTTTCAGCAGCATTCAGGTCTCTTGATTGGCAGTTTCCTAAATTTGTTCTTGGTTTTTCCTTTGTTTTGCCTTCTTCCTTTTCAAATTTGGTATTCTGACTCCATACAAAAAAGTGGTTAGGTATAATATTTCCAATGAAATACAAAACACAGCACATTGGCGTTTCACGCTAGGAAAACTACAGGCAACTCGACCAAGGTGAGTTTTTGCTTTTTGGAATATGAAATGTAACCCTTTTGCCGAGGGGACAGCTAGGAATTCCCTGCAAATCGAGTGTAAATGGGATATTCAGGTGCATCCTTTCAGCAGCATTCAGGTCTCTTGATTGGCAATTTCCAAATTTTGTTCTTGTTTTGCGTTTGTTTTGCCTTCTTCCTTTCCAAATTTTGTATTCTGACTCCATACAAAAAAGAGGTCTGGCAGAGTATTCATAATGACATAAAAAACACAGCACATTGGCATTTCATGCTAGGAAAACTACAGACAACTCGACCAAGGTGAGTTGTTGTGTTTTGGAAAATCAAATGGAACCCTTTTGCCGAGGGGAGAGCTATGATTCCCTCCAAATCGAGGGTAAATGCGATTTTCCGGAGTTTTCTCTCAGCAGCATTCAGGACTCTTGATTGGCAATTTCCTAAATTTGTTCTTGGTTTTTCCTTTGTTTTGCCTTCTTCCTTTTCAAATTTGGTATTCTGACTCCATACAAAAAAGTGGTTAGGTATAATATTTCCAATGAAATACAAAACACAGCACATTGGCGTTTCACGCTAGGAAAACTACAGGCAACTCGACCAAGGTGAGTTTTTGCTTTTTGGAATATGAAATGTAACCCTTTTGCCGAGGGGACAGCTAGGGATTCCCTGCAAATCGAGTGTAAATGGGATATTCAGGTGCATCCTTTCAGCAGCATTCAGGTCTCTTGATTGGCAATTTCCTATATTTGTTCTATGTTTGCATTTGTTTTGCCTTCTTCCTTTCAACATTTGGTATTATGACTCCAAACAAAAAAGAGGTTAGGCAGAGTATTCATAATGACATAAAAAACTCAGCACATTGGCGTTTCATGCTAGGAAAACTACAGGCAGCTCGACCAAGTTGAGCTTTTGTGTTTTGGAAAATGAAATGAACACTTTTCCCGAGGGGACAGCAATGAATTCCCTCTACATCGAGTGCAAATGCGATTTTCAGGTGTATTCAATCAGCAGCATTCAGGTTCCTTGATTGACAATTGCCTAAATTCGTTATAGGTTTTGCGTTTGTTTTGCCTTCTTCCTTTCCAAATTTTGTATTATGACTCCTTACAAAAAAGTGTTTAGGAAGAGTATCCCTAATGAAATACAAAACACAGCACATTGGCATTTTATGCAAGGAAATCTGCAGGCAAATCGACCATAGTGAGTTTTTGTGTTTTGGAACATGAAATTTTACCCTTTTGCCGAGGGTTCATCTAGGAATTCCCTCCACATCGAGTGTAAATGGGATTTTCAGGTGTATTCTTTCATCAGCATTCAGGTCTCTTGATTGGCAATTTCCTAAATTTGTTCTGGGTTTGTGTTTGTTTTGCCTGCTTCCTTTCCAAATTTGGTATTCTGACTCCATACAAAAAGGAGGTTAGGCAGAGTATTCATCATGAAATAAAAAAACACAGCACATTGGCGTTTCATGCTAGGAAAACTACAGGCAGCTCAACCAAGTTTAATTTTTGTGGTTTAGAAAATGAAATGGAAACTTTTCCCGAGGACAGCAAGTAATTCCCTCTACATCAAGTGTAAATTCGATTTTCACATTTATTCTTTTTTTTATATTTTTTTTATTTTTTTATTTTTTTTTATTTTTTATAAAGCTTTTATTTAAAGAATATGAATTTCCAAAGAACAGCTCATGGACCACAATGGCTCCACCCCCCCCACAACTTCCCTCCCTCCCCCCACCCTCCCCTTTCCCGCTCCCTCTCCCCTTCCATTCACATAAAGATTCATTTTCAATTCTCTTTATACACAGAAGATCAATTTAGTACATATTACGTAAAGATTTCAACGGTTTGTCCTCGCATAGAGACACAAAATGATAATACTGTTGGAGTACTAGTTATAGTATTAATTCACAATGTACAGCACATTAAGGACAGAGATCCTACATGATTTTTTTTTTAAAAATTTGATTAATTGTCTATGCAATTTCCAGTTTAACACCAAGATTTTTTAATCATTTGCAATTATCTTTATATAAAGAAGATCGATTCAATATATGCTATGTAGGATTTCATCAGTTTGTACCTACACAGAAACACAAAGTGTAAAAATACTGTTTCAGTACTAGTAATAGCATCACTTCACATTGGATAACACATTAAGGACAGATCCCTCATGAGACGTAAGTACACAGTGACTCCTGATGTTGATTTAACAATTTGACACTCTTGTTTATGGCATCAGTAATCTACCTAGGCTCTGGTCATGAGTTGCCGAGGCTATGGAAGCCTTTAGGGTTCGCCGACTTCGATCTTATTCCCACAGGGCCATAGTCAAAGTGGAAGTTCTCTCCTCCCTTCAGAGAAAGGTACCTCCTTCTTTGATGGCCCCGTTCTTTCCACTGGGATCTCACTCGCAGAGATCTTTCATTTAGGTCTTCTGTTTTTTCCAGAGTGTCTTAGCTTTCCATGCCTAAAATATTCTCATGGGCTCTTGAGCCAGATCCGAATGCCTTAAGGGCTGATTCTGAGGCCAGAGTGCTATTTAGGACATCTGCCATTCTATGAGTCTGCTGTGTATCCTGCTTCCCATGTTGGATCATTCTCTCCCTTTTTCATTCTATCAGTTAGTATTAGCAGACACTAGTCTTGTTTGTGTGATCCCTTTGGCTCTTAGACCTATCAGTGTGATCAATTGTGAGCTGAAATTGATCACTTGGACTAATGAGATGGCCTTGGTACATGCCACCTTGATGGGATTGTATTGGAAACCCCTGGCACAATTCTAACTCCATCATTTGGGGCCGTTCCGATTGAGCATGTCCCAAGTTTTACATCTCCTCCCTCTCTTATTCCCACTCTTATATTTCACAGAGATCACTTTTCAGTTAAAATTTAAACACCTAAGAATAATTGTGTGTTAATTACAGAGTTCAACCTCTAGTACTAGGATAAAGAAAAAAAAAATACTACCATGGATAAAGTATTACATTGTACAACAACAGTCAGCACAAGAGCTGATCGAGTCACTGTTTCTCATAGTGTCCATTTCACTTCTACAGGTTTCCCCTTTGGTGCTCAGTTAGTCATCGCCAATCAAGGGAAACAAATGATATTTGTCTCTTTGGGACTGACTTAATTCACTCAGCATGATGTTTTCCAGATTCCTCCATTTTGTTGCAAGTGACCGGATTTCATTGTTTTTGACTGCTGTATAGTATTCTGTAGAGTACATGTCCCATAATTTCCTAATCCAGTCTACTGTTGATGGGCATTTGGGTTGGTTCCAAGTCTTAGCTATTGTGAATTGAGCCGCAATAAACATTGCTGTGCAGACGGCTTTTTTGTTTGCCAATTTAATTTCCTTTGGGTAAATTCCAAGGAGTGGGATGGCTGGGTTGAATGGTAGGGTTATATTCATGTTTCTGAGGAATCTCCAGACTGACTTCCATAGTGGCTTCACCAGTTTGCATTCCCACCAACAGTGGATTAGTGTCCCTTTTTCCCCACATCCTCTCCAGCATCTATTGTTGGTGGATTTCTGAATGTGAGCCATTCTCACCGGGGTGAGGTGAAACCTCATTGTGGTTTTGATTTGCATTTCCCTGATTGCTAGGGATCTTGAACATTTTTTCATGTGTCTGTTGGCCATTTGGATTTCCTCTTTTGAAAAATGTCTATTGAGGTCCTTGGCCCATCTCTTAAGTGGGTTGTTTGTTTTGATGTTGTGGAGTTTCTTAATTTCTTTGTAGATTCTGGTTATCAACCCTTTATCTGTTGCATAGTTTGCAAATATATTTTCCCATTCTGTCGGTTTCCTATTCACTTTCCTGACTGTTTCTTTTGCAGTACAGAAACTTTTCAATTTGATGCAATCCCAGTAGTTAATTTTGGTTTTCAGTGCCTGTGCTTCTGGGGTCTTTTCCAAGAAGTCTTTGCCAGTACCTATGTCTTGCAGGGTTTCTCCTATGCTCTCTAGTAATTTGATGGTGTCGGGTCGTAGGTTTAAATTTTTAATCCATGTTGAATGGATTTTTGTGTAAGGTGAAAGGTAGGGGTCTTGCTTCATGGTTCTGCACGTGGAAATCCAGTTTTCCCAGCACCATTTATTAAACAGACTGACCTTACTCCAGGGACTGGTTTTGGATCGTTGATCAAATATAAGTTGGCTGTAGGTGTTTGGATTGATTTCTGGAGTTTCTATTCTGTTCCATTGGTCTATCCATCTGTTTCTGTACCAGTACCATGCTGTTTTGATAACAACTGCCCTGTAGTATGTCCTGAAATCTGGTATTGTGATGCCTCCGGCTTTGTTTTTGTTGTACAAGATTGCTTTAGCTATTCGAGGTCTCCTGTGTCTCCATATGAATTTCAGCATCATTTTTTCCAGATCTGAGAAGAATGTCCTCGGTATCTTGATTGGTATTGCATTGAATCTGTAAATTGCTTTTGGCAGAATGGACATTTTGATGATATTGATTCTTCCAATCCATGAGCATGGGAGATTTCTCCATTTTTTGGTATCCTCTTCTATTTCTTTCTTTAAGGTTTTGTAATTTTCATTGTAGAGATCTTTAATGTCCTTAGTTAAATTTATTCCAAGGTATTTGATTGTTTTTGTAGCTATTGTGAATGGGATTGATCTTAGCAGTTCTTCCTCAGCCGTGGCATTGTCTGTGTATACAAAGGCTGTTGATTTTTGTGCATTGATTTTATATCCTGCTACTTTGCCAAACTCTTCTATGAGTTCCAATAGTCTCTTAGTAGAGTTCTTTGGGTCCCCCAAATAAAGAATCATGTCGTCTGCAAAGAGGGATAGTTTGAGTTCTTCCTTCCCAACTTGTATCCCTTTAATTTCTTTTTCTTGCCTAATAGCTCTGGCTAAGACTTCCAGCACTATATTGAATAGCAGTGGTGAGAGTGGGCATCCCTGTCTGGTACCAGATCTCAGTGGAAATGCTTCCAACTTTTCCCCATTCAATAGGATATTGGCCGTGGGTTTTTCATAAATTGCTTTGATTGTATTGAGGAATGTGCCTTCTATACCCAGTTTGCTTAGGGTTTTCATCATGAAAGGGTGTTGAATTTTATCGAATGCTTTCTCTGCGTCTAGTGAGATAATCATATGGTTTTTCTTCTGCAGTCTGTTAATGTGGTGTATCACGTTGATTGTTTTGCGAATATTGAACCATCCCTGCATACCAGGGATGAATCCCACTTGGTCTGGGTGGATGATCTTTCTGATGTGTTGTTGCAGTCTATTGGCCAGAATTTTGTTGAGGATTTTTGCATCTATGTTCATGAGGGATATTGGTCTGTAATTCTCTTTCAATGCTGCATCTTTTTCTGGCTTAGGAATTAAGGTGATGCTGGCTTCATAGAAGGAATTTGGGAGAATTCCCTCTTTTTCGATTGTTCTGAATAGTTTGAGAAGAATTGGGGTTAGTTCTTCTTTAAATGTCTGGTAGAATTCAGCAGTGAATCCATCTGGTCCTGGGCTTTTCTTTGTTGGGAGGGCCTTTATTACTGATTCAATTTCTGACTCACTTATGGGTCTGTTTAGGTTTTCTATGTCTTCCTGGTTCAATTTAGGTAGGTTGCATGTGTCCAGGAATCTATCCATTTCTGATAGGTTTCCCTGTTTGCTGGCATACAAGTCCTTGTAGTAATTTCTGATGATTCTTTTGATTTCTGTGGTGTCTGTTGTTATATTTCCTTTTTCATCTCTGATTTTACTAATTTGGGTCTTTTCTCTTCTTTTTTTAGTTAGTTGGGACAATGGGGTGTCAATCTTGTTTATTTTTTCAAAAAACCAGCTCCTCGTTTGGCTGATTTTTTGTAATTTTTTTTGGATTCAATCCTGTTGATTTCTTCTCTGATTTTGATTATTTCTCTTTTTCTACTAGATTTGGGTCTAGTTTGCTGCAAATTTTCTAGATCCTTGAGATGCATTGAAAGCTCATCTATTTGGTGCCTTTCCAGTTTCTTGATGTAGGCACCTATTGATATAAACTTTCCTCTTAACACTGCTTTTGCTGTATCCCATAAGTTTTGGTATGTTGTGCTGTTATCCTCATTTACTTCCAGAAAATTTTTGATTTCTCTTTTGATTTCTTCAGTGACCCATTGTTCATTCAGGAGCATGTTGTTCAATCTCCATGTGTTTGCATATGCTCTAGAGATTCCTGAGTTGCTAATTTCCAACTTCACTCCCTCATGGTCTGAGAAGTTGCATGGTATGATTCTAATTCTTTTGAATTTGCTGAGACTTGCTTTATGGCCTAATATGTGATCAATCCTAGAGTAGGTTCCATGTACTGCTGAGAAGAATGTGAATGCTTTACGTGTAGGATGAAAAGTTCTGTAGATATCTGTTAGATCCATTTGGGCTATAGTGTTGTTTAAATCTACTGTCTCCTTGTTGATCTTCTGTCCTGTCGATCTGTCAATATCTGTGAGTGAAGTATTGAAGTCCCCCAGTACTATTGTGTTGGGGTCTAAATCTCCCTTTAAGTTTCTTAACAAATTTTTTAAATAAACCTGTGGCCTGTAATTAGGTGCATATACATTGAGAATTGTTATATCTTCCTGTAGTATTGATCCCTTAATCATTATATAGTGCCCCTCTTTGTCTCTCTTAACAGTTTTTGTGTTAAAGTTTATGTAGTCCGATATTAAGATGGTTACACCCGCTCTTTTTTCATTTCGGTTGGCGTGGTATATCTTGTTCCATCCTTTTATTTTCAGTCTGTATGGATCTTCGTTGGAAAGATGTGTTTCTTGTAGGCAGCAAATAGATGGTTTTTGTTCCTTAACCCAATCAGCCAATCTCTGCCTTTTAACAGGACAGTTTAGACCTTTAACGTTCAATGTGACTATTGATAAGTGGTAAGTTTGCCCTGCCATTTGCCAGATATTTTCTAATGTATGCTTTGAATTCCCTGTGATCTTTTGCCGTGAGGTTCCCTTCGTTTACCTTCTTTCATGTTGATGGTCGTGTTTCTGTGTTTCTGTGTGTAACACGTCTTTAAGTATCTTTTGCAGGGCTGGACGAGTGGCAACAAATTCTTTCAATTTTTGTTTGTTATGAAAGGTCTTTATTTCACCTTCATTCACAAATGAGAGCTTTGCAGGGTATAATATTCTGGGCTGGCAGTTTTTCCCTCTAAGTACCTGGGCTATGTCTCGCCATTCCCTTCTAGCTTGTAGGGTTTCTGTTGAGAAGTCAGCTGTAAGTCTAATTGGAGATCCTCTGAGAGTAATCTGACGTTTCTCTCTTGCACATTTTAGGATCTTTTCTTTTTGCTTCACTGTGGTGAGTTTAATTACAATATGTCATGCAGAGGATCTCTTTTGGTCATGTTTATTAGGGGTTCTATGAGCTTCCTGGATTAGGATTTCTCTGTCTTTCTCCAAGCCTGGAAATTTTTCTGCTAGTATCTCCCTAAAAAGGCCTTCTAATCCTTTCTCCCTCTCCATACCTTCAGGAACACCTAGAACCCGAATGTTGGGTTTTTTAATAGTATCCTGTAAATTCCCGACGATATCTTTCAGTTTTCTAATTTCCTCTTCTTGTCTTTGGTTTGACTGTTTCCTCTCCTGTTCTCTGTCTTCTAGGTCCAATATTCTCTCTTCTGCTTCACCCATTCTGGTTTTAAGGCCCTCAAGATTGCTTGTCACTTGATCTATTGAATTCTTCAATTCATTAAGATTTTTTGTCACTATCGTAGCTTCTTGTTCTACTAGTTGTTTCATTTCGTTTTGATTTCTGCGTAGTGCTTCATTCTCGCGAGAGAGATTTTCTATCTTATCCATTAAGGATCTGTAGTTCAAGAATTTGTTTTTGAGAACTTCTTAATGTTCTTATCAATTCTTTGAGATCTGCTTCTTGCATTTCTTCTATCTCATTATCTTCATAATCCTGACTTGGGGTGTCTTTTCCATTTGGGGTCATCATAGCGTCTTCCTTGATCTTGCTCCCTCGGAATCTGTTTTTATTTGGCATTTTTTTTTCCCCACACTCTTTCTCTGGGTTGTCAAGGTAACGGAGTTTGTGTGCGCGGTGTGTTCCCAGTTTTTGGATCCCCTTCAGGTTTCTACAGCCTCGGGTTTTTGGTTCCGTCTGCCTCAGTGAAGGGCGGGCGGGCGGGCGGGTGCGCCTTGTCCCACTGCGTTTAATCTAGCTCGAATTAGCAGGGTGGGTGACGAGAGAGGCTAGTGTCCGTGCAGGCTCGCCTCAATTGTGCTGTTTCCCCCGTGGGGGGTCTGCTTCCCCCCGCCAGTGTCTCGGGATCCCTGTATCGGCCCCCGTTCAAGCGCTCAGTTCCAATGGCGACTGTGTTCCGCCCGTCTTCCGGTTCAGCCGGCGGGCGTGCGCCGTCCCACTGTGTTCAGTCTAGCTCGAGTGAGCAGGGTGGGCAACGAAAGAGGCTAGTGTCCGTGTGGGCTCGCCTCAATTGTGCTGTTTCCCCCATGGCGTCTGCTTCCCCCCGCCAGTGTCTCGGGATCCCTGTATCGGCTCCCGTTTAAGCGCTCGATTCTAATGGCGACTGTGTTCCGTCCGGTTCCCGTCCCTCCCGGCAGCTCCCGTGCCACTAAGGCACGATTTGCCGTTCGCAAACTTACTTTCCCATAGGTCCTCTGCGTCTCATTCACTGGGTCCGAAGAATTTCCACTGCATTTTTTTCCGTGAGATATTTCCTGAGGCTACAGTAACTCTGTTTTTATTAAACCATCTTTTGCGGACTGCTAGTGCGCGTCCTCACTATTCCGCCATCTTGGCTCCGCCCTCGATTTTCACATTTATTCTTTCAGCAGCATTCATGTTCCTTGATTGGCAATTTCCAAAATTTGTTCTTGGTTTGCGTTTGTTTTGCCTTCTTACTTTCCAAAGTTTGTATTCTGACTCCATACAAAAAAGAGGTTAGGCAGAGTATCCCTAATGAAATAAAGAAAAACAGCACATGAGCCTTTCATGCTTATAAATCTACAGAAAACTCAACCAGGGTGAGTTTTTGTGTTTTGGAACATGAAATGGAACCCTTTTGCCGAGGGGACAACAAGGAATTCCCTCCAAATCCAGTGTAAATGGGATATTCAGTTGTATTCTTTCAGCAGCATTCAGGTTTCTTGTTTGGCAATTTCCAAATTTTGTTCTTGTTTTGCGTTTGTTTTGCCTTCTTCCTTTCCAAATTTTGTATTCTGACTCCATACAAAAAAGAGGTTAGGCAGAGTATTCATAATGACATAAAAAACACAGCACATTGGCATTTCATGCGAGGAAAACTACGGGCAACTCGACCAAGGTGAGTTGTTGTGTTTTGGAAAATGAAATGGAACCCTTTTGCCGAGGGGACAGCTATGATTCCCTCCAAATCGAGGCTAAATGCGATTTTCTGGAGTTTTCTTTCAGCAGCATTCAGGTCTCTTGATTGGCAGTTTCCTAAATTTGTTCTTGGTTTTTCCTTTGTTTTGCCTTCTTCCTTTTCAAATTTGGTATTCTGACTCCATACAAAAAAGTGGTTAGGTATAATATTTCCAATGAAATACAAAACACAGCACATTGGCGTTTCATGCTAGGAAAACTACAGGCAACTCGACCAAGGTGAGTTTTTGCTTTTTGGAATATGAAATGTAACCCTTTTGCCGAGGGGACAGCTAGGAATTCCCTGCAAATCGAGTGTAAATGGGATATTCAGGTGCATCCTTTCAGCAGCATTCAGGTCTCTTGATTGGCAATTTCCTATATTTGTTCTATGTTTGCATTTGTTTTGCCTTCTTCCTTTCAACATTTGGTATTATGACTCCAAACAAAAAAGAGGTTAGGCAGAGTATTCATAATGACATAAAAAACTCAGCACATTGGCGTTTCATGCTAGGAAAACTACAGGCAGCTCGACCAAGTTGAGCTTTTGTGTTTTGGAAAATGAAATGAACACTTTTCCCGAGGGGACAGCAAGGAATTCCCTCTATATCGAGTGCAAATGCGATTTTCAGGTGTATTCAATCAGCAGCATTCAGGTTCCTTGATTGGCAATTTCCTAAATTCGTTATAGGTTTGCGTTTGTTTTGCCTTCTTCCTTTCCAAATTTTGTATTCTGACTGCATACAAAAAAGAGGTTCGGCAGAGTATTCATAATGACATAAAAAACACAGCACATTGGCGTTTCATGCTAGGAAAACTACAGGCAACTCAACCAAGGTGAGTTGTTGTGTTTTGGAAAATGAAATGGAACATTTTTTCCAAGGGGTCAGGTAGGAATTCCCTCCGAATTGAGTGTGAATGGGATTTTCAGGTGTATTCAATCAGCAGCATTAAGTTTCCTTCTTTGGCAATTTCCTAAATTAGTTCTGGGTTTGCATTTGTTTTGCCTTCTTCCTTTCCAAATTTTGTATTATGACTCCTTACAAAAAAGTGTTTAGGAAGAGTATCCCTAATGAAATACAAAACACAGCACATTGGCATTTCATGCAAGGAAAACTGCAGGCAAATCGACCATAGTGAGTTTTTGTGTTTTGGAACATGAAATTTTACCCTTTTGCCGAGGGTTCATCTAGGAAATCCCTCCACATCGAGTGTAAATGGGATTTTCAGGTGTATTCTTTCATCAGCATTCAGGTCTCTTGATTGGCAATTTCCTAAATTTGTTCTGGGTTTGTGTTTGTTTTGCCTGCTTCCTTTCCAAATTTGGTATTCTGACTCCATACTAAAAAGAGGTTAGGCAGAGTATTCATCATGAAATAAAAAAACACAACACATTGGCGTTTCATGCTAGGAAAACTACAGGCAGCTCGACCAAGTTGAGTTTTTGAGGTTTAGAAAATGAAATGGAAACTTTTCCCGAGGACAGCAAGTAATTCCCTCTACATCAAGTGTAAATTCAATTTTCACGTTTATTCTTTCAGCAGCATTCATGTTCCTTGATTGGCAATTTCCTAAGCTTTTTATGGGTTTGCTTAGTTTTGCCTTCTTACTTTGCAAAGTTTGTATTCTGACTCCATACAAAAAAGAGGTTAGGCAGAGTATCCCTAATGAAATAAAGAAAAACAGCACATGGGCCTTTCATGCTTATAAATCTACAGAAAACTCAACCAGGGTGAGTTTTTGTGTTTTGGAACATGAAATGGAACCCTTTTGCCGAGGGACAACAAGGAAGTCCCTCCAAATCCAGTGTAAATGGGATATTCAGTTGTATTCTTTCAGCAGCATTCAGGTTTCTCGTTTGGCAATTTCCAAATTTCGTTCTTGTTTTGCGTTTGTTTTGCCTTCTTCCTTTCCAAATTTTGTATTCTGACTCCATACAAAAAAGAGGTTAGGCAGAGTATTCATAATGACATAAAAAACACAGCACATTGGCATTTCATGCGTGGAAAACTACAGGCAACTCGACCAAGGTGAGTTGTTGTGTTTTGGAAAATGAAATGGAACCCTTTTGCCGAGGGGAGAGCTATGATTCCCTCCAAATCGAGGGTAAATGCGATTTTCCGGAGTTTTCTTTCAGCAGCATTCAGGTCCCTTGATTGGCAATTTCCTAAATTTGTTCTTGGTTTTTCCTTTGTTTTGCCTTCTTCCTTTTCAAATTTGGTATTCTGACTCCATACAAAAAAGTGGTTAGGTATAATATTTCTAATGAAATACAAAACACAGCACATTGGCGTTTCACGCTAGGAAAACTACAGGCAACTCGACCAAGGTGAGTTTTTGCTTTTTGGAATATGAAATGTAACCCTTTTGCCGAGGGGACAGCTAGGAATTCCCTGCAAATCGAGTGTAAATGGGATATTCAGGTGCATCCTTTCAGCAGCATTCAGGTCTCTTGATTGGCAATTTCCTATATTTGTTCTATGTTTGCATTTGTTTTGCCTTCTTCCTTTCAACATTTGGTATTATGACTCCAAACAAAAAAGAGGTTAGGCAGAGTATTCATAATGACATAAAAAACTCAGCACATTGGCGTTTCATGCTAGGAAAACTACAGGCAACTCGACCAAGGTGAGTTTTTGCTTTTTGGAATATGAGATGTAACCCTTTTGCCGAGGGGACAGCTAGGAATTCCCTGCAAATCGAGTGTAAATGGGATATTCAGGTGCATCCTTTCAGCAGCATTCAGGTCTCTTGATTGGCAATTTCCTATATTTGTTCTATGTTTGCATTTGTTTTGCCTTCTTCCTTTCAACATTTGGTATTATGACTCCAAACAAAAAAGAGGTTAGGCAGAGTATTCATAATGACATAAAAAACTCAGCACATTGGCATTTCATGCTAGGAAAACTACAGGCAACTCGACCAAGTTGAGCTTTTGTGTTTTGGAAAATGAAATGAACACTTTTCCCGAGGGCACAGCAAGGAATTCGCTCTACATCGAGTGCAAATGCGATTTTCAGGTGAATTCAATCAGCAGCATTCAGGTTCCTTGATTGGCAATTTCCTAAATTCGTTATAGGTTTGCGTTTGTTTTGCCTTCTTCCTTTCCAAATTTTGTATTCTGACTCCATACAAAAAAGAGGTTCAGCAGAGTATTCATAATGACATAAAAAACACAGCACATTGGCGTTTCATGCTAGGAAAACTACAGGCAACTCAACCAAGGTGAGTTGTTGTGTTTTGGAAAATGAAATGGAACATTTTTTCCAAGGGGACAGCTAGGAATTCCCTCCGAATTGAGTGTGAATGGGATTTTCAGGTGTATTCAATCAGCAGCATTAAGTTTCCTTCTTTGGCAATTTCCTAAATTAGTTCTGGGTTTGCATTTGTTTTGCCTTCTTCCTTTCCAAATTTTGTATTATGACTCCTTACAAAAAAGTGTTTAGGAAGAGTATCCCTAATGAAATACAAAACACAGCACATTGGCATTTCATGCAAGGAAAACTGCAGGCAAATCGACCATAGTGAGTTTTTGTGTTTTGGAACATGAAATTTTACCCTTTTGCCGAGGGTTCATCTAGGAATTCCCTCCACATCGAGTGTAAATGGGATTTTCAGGTGTATTCTTTCATCAGCATTCAGGTCTCTTGATTGGCAATTTCCTAAATTTGTTCTGGGTTTGTGTTTGTTTTGCCTGCTTCCTTTCCAAATTTGGTATTCTGACTCCATACAAAAAAGAGGTTAGGCAGAGTATTCATCATGAAATAAAAAAACACAGCACATTGGCGTTTCATGCTAGGAAAACTACAGGCAGCTCGACCAAGTTGAGTTTGTGAGGTTTAGAAAATGAAATGGAAACTTTTCCTGAGGACAGCAAGTAATTCTCTCTACATCAAGTGTAAATTCGATTTTCACGTTTATTCTTTCAGCAGCATTCATGTTCCTTGATTGGCAATTTCCTAAACTTTTTATGGGTTTGCGTATGTTTTGCCTTCTTACTTTCCAAAGTTTGTATTCTGACTCCATACAAAAAAGAGGTTAGGCAGAGTATCCATAATGAAATAAAGAAAAACAACACATGGGCCTTTCATGCTTATAAATCTACAGAAAACTCAACCAGGGTGAGTTTTTGTGTTTTGGAACATGAAATGGAACCCTTTTGCCGAGGGGACAACAAGGAAGTCCCTCCAAATCCAGTGTAAATGGGATATTCAGTTGTATTCTTTCAGCAGCATTCAGGTTTCTTGTTTGGCAATTTCCAAATTTTGTTCTTGTTTTGCGTTTGTTTTGCCTTCTTCCTTTCCAAATTTTGTATTCTGACTCCATACAAAAAAGAGGTTCAGCAGAGTATTCATAATGACATAAAAAACACAGCACATTGGCATTTCATGCGAGGAAAACTACAGGCAACTTGACCAAGGTGAGTTGTTGTGTTTTGGAAAATGAAATGGAACCCTTTTGCCGAGGGGACAGCTATGATTCCCTCCAAATCGAGGCTAAATGCGATTTTCCGGAGTTTTCTTTCAGCAGCATTCAGGTCCCTTGATTGGCAATTTCCTAAATTTGTTCTTGGTTTTTCCTTTGTTTTGCCTTCTTCCTTTTCAAATTTGGTATTCTGACTCCATACAAAAAAGTGGTTAGGTATAATATTTCTAATGAAATACAAAACACAGCACATTGGCGTTTCACGCTAGGAAAACTACAGGCAACTCGACCAAGGTGAGTTTTTGCTTTTTGGAATATGAAATGTAACCCTTTTGCCGAGGGGACAGCTAGGAATTCCCTGCAAATCGAGTGTAAATGGGATATTCAGGTGCATCCTTTCAGCAGCATTCAGGTCTCTTGATTGGCAATTTCCTATATTTGTTCTATGTTTGCATTTGTTTTGCCTTCTTCCTTTCAACATTTGGTATTATGACTCCAAACAAAAAAGAGGTTAGGCAGAGTATTCATAATGACATAAAAAACTCAGCACATTGGCGTTTCATGCTAGGAAAACTACAGGCAGCTCGACCAAGTTGAGCTTTTGTGTTTTGGAAAATGAAATGAACACTTTTCCCGAGGGGACAGCAAGGAATTCCCTCTACCTCGAGTGCAAATGGATTTTCAGGTGTATTCAATCAGCAGCATTCAGGTTCCTTGATTGGCAATTTCCTAAATTCGTTATAGGTTTGCGTTTGTTTTGCCTTCTTCCTTTCCAAATTTTGTATTCTGACTCCATACAAAAAAGAGGTTCGGCAGAGTATTCATAATGACATAAAAAACACAGCACATTGGCGTTTCATGCTAGGAAAACTACAGGCAACTCAACCAAGGTGAGTTGTTGTGTTTTGGAAAATGAAATGGAACATTTTTTCCAAGGGGACAGCTAGGAATTCCCTCCAAATTGAGTGTGAATGGGATTTTCAGGTGTATTCAATCAGCAGCATTAAGTTTCCTTCTTTGGCAATTTCCTAAATTAGTTCTGGGTTTGCATTTGTTTTGCCTTCTTCCTTTCCAAATTTTGTATTATGACTCCTTACAAAAAAGTGCTTAGGAAGAGTATCCCTAATGAAATTACAAAACACAGTAAATTGGCATTTCATGCAAGGAAAACTACAGGCAGCTCGACCAAGTTGAGTTTGTGAGGTTTAGAAAATGAAATGGAAACTTTTCCCGAGGACAGCAAGTAATTCCCTCTACATCAAGTGTAAATTCGATTTTCACGTTTATTCTTTCAGCAGCATTCATGCTCCTTGATTGGCAATTTCCTAAATTTGTTCTTGGTTTGCGTTTGTTTTGCCTTCTTACTTTCCAAAGTTTGTATTCTGACTCCATACAAAAAAGAGGTTAGGCAGAGTATCCATAATGAAATAAAGAAAAACAACACATGGGCCTTTCATGCTTATAAATCTACAGAAAACTCAACCAGGGTGAGTTTTTGTGTTTTGGAACATGAAATGGAACCCTTTTGCCGAGGGGACAACAAGGAAGTCCCTCCAAATCCAGTGTAAATGGGATATTCAGTTATATTCTTTCAGCAGCATTCAGGTTTCTTGTTTGGCAATTTCCAAATTTTGTTCTTGTTTTGCGTTTGTTTTGCCTTCTTCCTTTCCAAATTTTGTATTCTGACTCCATACAAAAAAGAGGTTAGGCAGAGTATTCATAATGACATAAAAAACACAGCACATTGGCATTTCATGCGAGGAAAACTACAGGCAACTTGACCAAGGTGAGTTGTTGTGTTTTGGAAAATGAAATGGAACCCTTTTGCCGAGGGGACAGCTATGATTCCCTCCAAATCGAGGGTAAATGCGATTTTCCGGAGTTTTCTTTCAGCAGCATTCAGGTCCCTTGATTGGCAATTTCCTAAATTTGTTCTTGGTTTTTCCTTTGTTTTGCCTTCTTCCTTTTCAAATTTGGTATTCTGACTCCATACAAAAAAGTGGTTAGGTATAATATTTCTAATGAAATACAAAACACAGCACATTGGCGTTTCACGCTAGGAAAACTACAGGCAACTCGACCAAGGTGAGTTTTTGCTTTTTGGAATATGAAATGTAACCCTTTTGCCGAGGGGACAGCTAGGAATTCCCTGCAAATCGAGTGTAAATGGGATATTCAGGTGCATCCTTTCAGCAGCATTCAGGTCTCTTGATTGGCAATTTCCTATATTTGTTCTATGTTTGCATTTGTTTTGCCTTCTTCCTTTCAACATTTGGTATTATGACTCCAAACAAAAAAGAGGTTAGGCAGAGTATTCATAATGACATAAAAAACTCAGCACATTGGCGTTTCATGCTAGGAAAACTACAGGCAGCTCGACCAAGTTGAGCTTTTGTGTTTTGGAAAATGAAATGGAACATTTTTTCCAAGGGGACAGCTAGGAATTCCCTCCGAATTGAGTGTGAATGGGATTTTCAGGTGTATTCAATCAGCAGCATTAAGTTTCCTTCTTTGGCAATTTCCTAAATTAGTTCTGGGTTTGCATTTGTTTTGCCTTCTTCCTTTCCAAATTTTGTATTATGACTCCTTACAAAAAAGTGTTTAGGAAGAGTATCCCTAATGAAATACAAAACACAGCACATTGGCATTTCATGCAAGGAAAACTGCAGGCAAATCGACCATAGTGAGTTTTTGTGTTTTGGAACATGAAATTTTACCCTTTTGCCGAGGGTTCATCTAGGAATTCCCTCCACATCGAGTGTAAATGGGATTTTCAGGTGTATTCTTTCATCAGCATTCAGGTCTCTTGATTGGCAATTTCCTAAATTTGTTCTGGGTTTGTGTTTGTTTTGCCTGCTTCCTTTCCAAATTTGGTATTCTGACTCCATACTAAAAAGAGGTTAGGCAGAGTATTCATCATGAAATAAAAAAACACAACACATTGGCGTTTCATGCTAGGAAAACTACAGGCAGCTCGACCAAGTTGAGTTTTTGAGGTTTAGAAAATGAAATGGAAACTTTTCCCGAGGACAGCAAGTAATTCCCTCTACATCAAGTGTAAATTCAATTTTCACGTTTATTCTTTCAGCAGCATTCATGTTCCTTGATTGGCAATTTCCTAAGCTTTTTATGGGTTTGCTTAGTTTTGCCTTCTTACTTTGCAAAGTTTGTATTCTGACTCCATACAAAAAAGAGGTTAGGCAGAGTATCCCTAATGAAATAAAGAAAAACAGCACATGGGCCTTTCATGCTTATAAATCTACAGAAAACTCAACCAGGGTGAGTTTTTGTGTTTTGGAACATGAAATGGAACCCTTTTGCCGAGGGACAACAAGGAAGTCCCTCCAAATCCAGTGTAAATGGGATATTCAGTTGTATTCTTTCAGCAGCATTCAGGTTTCTCGTTTGGCAATTTCCAAATTTCGTTCTTGTTTTGCGTTTGTTTTGCCTTCTTCCTTTCCAAATTTTGTATTCTGACTCCATACAAAAAAGAGGTTAGGCAGAGTATTCATAATGACATAAAAAACACAGCACATTGGCATTTCATGCGTGGAAAACTACAGGCAACTCGACCAAGGTGAGTTGTTGTGTTTTGGAAAATGAAATGGAACCCTTTTGCCGAGGGGAGAGCTATGATTCCCTCCAAATCGAGGGTAAATGCGATTTTCCGGAGTTTTCTTTCAGCAGCATTCAGGTCCCTTGATTGGCAATTTCCTAAATTTGTTCTTGGTTTTTCCTTTGTTTTGCCTTCTTCCTTTTCAAATTTGGTATTCTGACTCCATACAAAAAAGTGGTTAGGTATAATATTTCTAATGAAATACAAAACACAGCACATTGGCGTTTCACGCTAGGAAAACTACAGGCAACTCGACCAAGGTGAGTTTTTGCTTTTTGGAATATGAAATGTAACCCTTTTGCCGAGGGGACAGCTAGGAATTCCCTGCAAATCGAGTGTAAATGGGATATTCAGGTGCATCCTTTCAGCAGCATTCAGGTCTCTTGATTGGCAATTTCCTATATTTGTTCTATGTTTGCATTTGTTTTGCCTTCTTCCTTTCAACATTTGGTATTATGACTCCAAACAAAAAAGAGGTTAGGCAGAGTATTCATAATGACATAAAAAACTCAGCACATTGGCGTTTCATGCTAGGAAAACTACAGGCAACTCGACCAAGGTGAGTTTTTGCTTTTTGGAATATGAGATGTAACCCTTTTGCCGAGGGGACAGCTAGGAATTCCCTGCAAATCGAGTGTAAATGGGATATTCAGGTGCATCCTTTCAGCAGCATTCAGGTCTCTTGATTGGCAATTTCCTATATTTGTTCTATGTTTGCATTTGTTTTGCCTTCTTCCTTTCAACATTTGGTATTATGACTCCAAACAAAAAAGAGGTTAGGCAGAGTATTCATAATGACATAAAAAACTCAGCACATTGGCATTTCATGCTAGGAAAACTACAGGCAACTCGACCAAGTTGAGCTTTTGTGTTTTGGAAAATGAAATGAACACTTTTCCCGAGGGCACAGCAAGGAATTCGCTCTACATCGAGTGCAAATGCGATTTTCAGGTGTATTCAATCAGCAGCATTCAGGTTCCTTGATTGGCAATTTCCTAAATTCGTTATAGGTTTGCGTTTGTTTTGCCTTCTTCCTTTCCAAATTTTGTATTCTGACTCCATACAAAAAAGAGGTTCAGCAGAGTATTCATAATGACATAAAAAACACAGCACATTGGCGTTTCATGCTAGGAAAACTACAGGCAACTCAACCAAGGTGAGTTGTTGTGTTTTGGAAAATGAAATGGAACATTTTTTCCAAGGGGACAGCTAGGAATTCCCTCCGAATTGAGTGTGAATGGGATTTTCAGGTGTATTCAATCAGCAGCATTAAGTTTCCTTCTTTGGCAATTTCCTAAATTAGTTCTGGGTTTGCATTTGTTTTGCCTTCTTCCTTTCCAAATTTTGTATTATGACTCCTTACAAAAAAGTGTTTAGGAAGAGTATCCCTAATGAAATACAAAACACAGCACATTGGCATTTCATGCAAGGAAAACTGCAGGCAAATCGACCATAGTGAGTTTTTGTGTTTTGGAACATGAAATTTTACCCTTTTGCCGAGGGTTCATCTAGGAATTCCCTCCACATCGAGTGTAAATGGGATTTTCAGGTGTATTCTTTCATCAGCATTCAGGTCTCTTGATTGGCAATTTCCTAAATTTGTTCTGGGTTTGTGTTTGTTTTGCCTGCTTCCTTTCCAAATTTGGTATTCTGACTCCATACAAAAAAGAGGTTAGGCAGAGTATTCATCATGAAATAAAAAAACACAGCACATTGGCGTTTCATGCTAGGAAAACTACAGGCAGCTCGACCAAGTTGAGTTTGTGAGGTTTAGAAAATGAAATGGAAACTTTTCCTGAGGACAGCAAGTAATTCTCTCTACATCAAGTGTAAATTCGATTTTCACGTTTATTCTTTCAGCAGCATTCATGTTCCTTGATTGGCAATTTCCTAAACTTTTTATGGGTTTGCGTATGTTTTGCCTTCTTACTTTCCAAAGTTTGTATTCTGACTCCATACAAAAAAGAGGTTAGGCAGAGTATCCATAATGAAATAAAGAAAAACAACACATGGGCCTTTCATGCTTATAAATCTACAGAAAACTCAACCAGGGTGAGTTTTTGTGTTTTGGAACATGAAATGGAACCCTTTTGCCGAGGGGACAACAAGGAAGTCCCTCCAAATCCAGTGTAAATGGGATATTCAGTTGTATTCTTTCAGCAGCATTCAGGTTTCTTGTTTGGCAATTTCCAAATTTTGTTCTTGTTTTGCGTTTGTTTTGCCTTCTTCCTTTCCAAATTTTGTATTCTGACTCCATACAAAAAAGAGGTTCAGCAGAGTATTCATAATGACATAAAAAACACAGCACATTGGCATTTCATGCGAGGAAAACTACAGGCAACTTGACCAAGGTGAGTTGTTGTGTTTTGGAAAATGAAATGGAACCCTTTTGCCGAGGGGACAGCTATGATTCCCTCCAAATCGAGGCTAAATGCGATTTTCCGGAGTTTTCTTTCAGCAGCATTCAGGTCCCTTGATTGGCAATTTCCTAAATTTGTTCTTGGTTTTTCCTTTGTTTTGCCTTCTTCCTTTTCAAATTTGGTATTCTGACTCCATACAAAAAAGTGGTTAGGTATAATATTTCTAATGAAATACAAAACACAGCACATTGGCGTTTCACGCTAGGAAAACTACAGGCAACTCGACCAAGGTGAGTTTTTGCTTTTTGGAATATGAAATGTAACCCTTTTGCCGAGGGGACAGCTAGGAATTCCCTGCAAATCGAGTGTAAATGGGATATTCAGGTGCATCCTTTCAGCAGCATTCAGGTCTCTTGATTGGCAATTTCCTATATTTGTTCTATGTTTGCATTTGTTTTGCCTTCTTCCTTTCAACATTTGGTATTATGACTCCAAACAAAAAAGAGGTTAGGCAGAGTATTCATAATGACATAAAAAACTCAGCACATTGGCGTTTCATGCTAGGAAAACTACAGGCAGCTCGACCAAGTTGAGCTTTTGTGTTTTGGAAAATGAAATGGAACATTTTTTCCAAGGGGACAGCTAGGAATTCCCTCCGAATTGAGTGTGAATGGGATTTTCAGGTGTATTCAATCAGCAGCATTAAGTTTCCTTCTTTGGCAATTTCCTAAATTAGTTCTGGGTTTGCATTTGTTTTGCCTTCTTCCTTTCCAAATTTTGTATTATGACTCCTTACAAAAAAGTGTTTAGGAAGAGTATCCCTAATGAAATACAAAACACAGCACATTGGCATTTCATGCAAGGAAAACTGCAGGCAAATCGACCATAGTGAGTTTTTGTGTTTTGGAACATGAAATTTTACCCTTTTGCCGAGGGTTCATCTAGGAATTCCCTCCACATCGAGTGTAAATGGGATTTTCAGGTGTATTCTTTCATCAGCATTCAGGTCTCTTGATTGGCAATTTCCTAAATTTGTTCTGGGTTTGTGTTTGTTTTGCCTGCTTCCTTTCCAAATTTGGTATTCTGACTCCATACAAAAAAGAGGTTAGGCAGAGTATTCATCATGAAATAAAAAAACACAGCACATTGGCGTTTCATGCTAGGAAAACTACAGGCAGCTCGACCAAGTTGAGTTTGTGAGGTTTAGAAAATGAAATGGAAACTTTTCCCGAGGACAGCAAGTAATTCCCTCTACATCAAGTGTAAATTCGATTTTCACGTTTATTCTTTCAGCAGCATTCATGCTCCTTGATTGGCAATTTCCTAAATTTGTTCTTGGTTTGCGTTTGTTTTGCCTTCTTACTTTCCAAAGTTTGTATTCTGACTCCATACAAAAAAGAGGTTAGGCAGAGTATCCATATTGAAATAAAGAAAAACAACACATGGGCCTTTCATGCTTATAAATCTACAGAAAACTCAACCAGGGTGAGTTTTTGTGTTTTGGAACATGAAATGGAACCCTTTTGCCGAGGGGACAACAAGGAAGTCCCTCCAAATCCAGTGTAAATGGGATATTCAGTTGTATTCTTTCAGCAGCATTCAGGTTTCTTGTTTGGCAATTTCCAAATTTTGTTCTTGTTTTGCGTTTGTTTTGCCTTCTTCCTTTCCAAATTTTGTATTTTGACTCCATACAAAAAAGAGGTTAGGCAGAGTATTCATAATGACATAAAAAACACAGCACATTGGCATTTCATGCGAGGAAAACTACAGGCAACTTGACCAAGGTGAGTTGTTGTGTTTTGGAAAATGAAATGGAACCCTTTTGCCGAGGGGACAGCTATGATTCCCTCCAAATCGAGGGTAAATGCGATTTTCCAGAGTTTTCTTTCAGCAGCATTCAGGTCCCTTGATTGGCAATTTCCTAAATTTGTTCTTGGTTTTTCCTTTGTTTTGCCTTCTTCCTTTTCAAATTTGGTATTCTGACTCCATACAAAAAAGTGGTTAGGTATAATATTTCTAATGAAATACAAAACACAGCACATTGGCGTTTCACGCTAGGAAAACTACAGGCAACTCGACCAAGGTGAGTTTTTGCTTTTTGGAATATGAAATGTAACCCTTTTGCCGAGGGGACAGCTAGGAATTCCCTGCAAATCGAATGTAAATGGGATATTCAGGTGCATCCTTTCAGCAGCATTCAGGTCTTTGATTGGCAATTTCCTATATTTGTTCTATGTTTGCATTTGTTTTGCCTTCTTCCTTTCAACATTTGGTATTATGACTCCAAACAAAAAAGAGGTTAGGCAGAGTATTCATAATGACATAAAAAACTCAGCACATTGGCGTTTCATGCTAGGAAAACTACAGGCAGCTCGACCAAGTTGAGCTTTTGTGTTTTGGAAAATGAAATGAACACTTTTCCCGAGGGGACAGCAAGGAATTCCCTCTACCTCGAGTGCAAATGGATTTTCAGGTGTATTTAATCAGCAGCATTCAGGTTCCTTGATTGGCAATTTCCTAAATTCGTTATAGGTTTGCGTTTGTTTTGCCTTCTTCCTTTCCAAATTTTGTATTCTGACTCCATACAAAAAAGAGGTTCGGCAGAGTATTCATAATGACATAAAAAACACAGCACATTGGCGTTTCATGCTAGGAAAACTACAGGCAACTCAACCAAGGTGAGTTGTTGTGTTTTGGAAACAGAAATGTAAATATTTTGCTTCGGGGACAGCTAGGAATTCCCTCCGAATTGAGTGTGAATGGGATTTTCAGGTGTATTCAATCAGCAGCATTAAGTTTCCTTCTTTGGCAATTTCCTAAATTAGTTCTGGGTTTGCATTTGTTTTGCCTTCTTCCTTTCCAAATTTTGTATTATGACTCCTTACAAAAAAGTGTTTAGGAAGAGTATCCCTAATGAAATACAAAACACAGCACATTGGCATTTCATGCAAGGAAAACTGCAGGCAAATCGACCATAGTGAGTTTTTGTGTTTTGGAACATGAAATTTTACCCTTTTGCCGAGGGTTCATCTAGGAATTCCCTCCACATCGAGTGTAAATGGGATTTTCAGGTGTATTCTTTCATCAGCATTCAGGTCTCTTGATTGGCAATTTCCTAAATTTGTTCTGGGTTTGTGTTTGTTGTGCCTGCTTCCTTTCCAAATTTGGTATTCTGACTCCATACAAAAAAGAGGTTAGGCAGAGTATTCATCATGAAATAAAAAAACACAGCACATTGGCGTTTCATGCTAGGAAAACTACAGGCAGCTCGACCAAGTTGAGTTTGTGAGGTTTAGAAAATGAAATGTAAACTTTTCCTGAGGACAGCAAGTAATTCCCTCTACATCAAGTGTAAATTCGATTTTCACGTTTATTCTTTCAGCAGCATTCATGCTCCTTGATTGGCAATTTCCTAAATTTGTTCTTGGTTTGCGTTTGTTTTGCCTTCTTACTTTCCAAAGTTTGTATTCTGACTCCATACAAAAAAGAGGTTAGGCAGAGTATCCATATTGAAATAAAGAAAAACAACACATGGGCCTTTCATGCTTATAAATCTACAGAAAACTCAACCAGGGTGAGTTTTTGTGTTTTGGAACATGAAATGGAACCCTTTTGCCGAGGGGACAACAAGGAAGTCCCTCCAAATCCAGTGTAAATGGGATATTCAGTTGTATTCTTTCAAAAGCATTCAGGTTTCTTGTTTGGCAATTTCCAAATTTTGTTCTTGTTTTGCGTTTGTTTTGCCTTCTTCCTTTCCAAATTTTGTATTCTGACTCCATACAAAAAAGAGGTTCGGCAGAGTATTCATAATGACATAAAAAACACAGCACATTGGCATTTCATGCGAGGAAAACTACAGGCAACTTGACCAAGGTGAGTTGTTGTGTTTTGGAAAATGAAATGGAACCCTTTTGCCGAGGGGACAGCTATGATTCCCTCCAAATCGAGGCTAAATGCGATTTTCCGGAGTTTTCTTTCAGCAGCATTCAGGTCCCTTGATTGGCAATTTCCTAAATTTGTTCTTGGTTTTTCCTTTGTTTTGCCTTCTTCCTTTTCAAATTTGGTATTCTGACTCCATACAAAAAAGTGGTTAGGTATAATATTTCTAATGAAATACAAAACACAGCACATTGGCGTTTCACGCTAGGAAAACTACAGGCAACTCGACCAAGGTGAGTTTTTGCTTTTTGGAATATGAAATGTAACCCTTTTGCCGAGGGGACAGCTAGGAATTCCCTGCAAATCGAGTGTAAATGGGATATTCAGGTGCATCCTTTCAGCAGCATTCAGGTCTCTTGATTGGCAATTTCCTATATTTGTTCTATGTTTGCATTTGTTTTGCCTTCTTCCTTTCAACATTTGGTATTATGACTCCAAACAAAAAAGAGGTTAGGCAGAGTATTCATAATGACATAAAAAACTCAGCACATTGGCGTTTCAAAGCTAGGAAAACTACAGGCAGCTCGACCAAGTTGAGCTTTTGTGTTTTGGAAAATGAAATGAACACTTTTCCCGAGGGGACAGCAAGGAATTCCCTCTACCTCGAGTGCAAATGGATTTTCAGGTGTATTCAATCAGCAGCATTCAGGTTCCTTGATTGGCAATTTCCTAAATTCGTTATAGGTTTGCGTTTGTTTTGCCTTCTTCCTTTCCAAATTTTGTATTCTGACTGCATACAAAAAAGAGGTTCGGCAGAGTATTCATAATGACATAAAAAACACAGCACATTGGCGTTTCATGCTAGGAAAACTACAGGCAACTCAACCAAGGTGAGTTGTTGTGTTTTGGAAACAGAAATGTAAATATTTTGCTTCGGGGACAGCTAGGAATTCCCTCCGAATTGAGTGTGAATGGGATTTTCAGGTGTATTCAATCAGCAGCATTAAGTTTCCTTCTTTGGCAATTTCCTAAATTAGTTCTGGGTTTGCATTTGTTTTGCCTTCTTCCTTTCCAAATTTTGTATTATGACTCCTTACAAAAAAGTGTTTAGGAAGAGTATCCCTAATGAAATACAAAACACAGCACATTGGCATTTCATGCAAGGAAAACTGCAGGCAAATCGACCATAGTGAGTTTTTGTGTTTTGGAACATGAAATTTTACCCTTTTGCCGAGGGTTCATCTAGGAATTCCCTCCACATCGAGTGTAAATGGGATTTTCAGGTGTATTCTTTCATCAGCATTCAGGTCTCTTGATTGGCAATTTCCTAAATTTGTTCTGGGTTTGTGTTTGTTTTGCCTGCTTCCTTTCCAAATTTGGTATTCTGACTCCATACAAAAAAGAGGTTAGGCAGAGTATTCATCATGAAATAAAAAAACACAGCACATTGGCGTTTCATGCTAGGAAAACTACAGGCAGCTCGACCAAGTTGAGTTTGTGAGGTTTAGAAAATGAAATGGAAACTTTTCCCGAGGACAGCAAATAATTCCCTCTACATCAAGTGTAAATTCGATTTTCACGTTTATTCTTTCAGCAGCATTCATGCTCCTTGATTGGCAATTTCCTAAATTTGTTCTTGGTTTGCGTTTGTTTTGCCTTCTTACTTTCCAAAGTTTGTATTCTGACTCCATACAAAAAAGAGGTTAGGCAGAGTATCCATATTGAAATAAAGAAAAACAACACATGGGCCTTTCATGCTTATAAATCTACAGAAAACTCAACCAGGGTGAGTTTTTGTGTTTTGGAACATGAAATGGAACCCTTTTGCCGAGGGGACAACAAGGAAGTCCCTCCAAATCCAGTGTAAATGGGATATTCAGTTGTATTCTTTCAGCAGCATTCAGGTTTCTTGTTTGGCAATTTCCAAATTTTGTTCTTGTTTTGCGTTTGTTTTGCCTTCTTCCTTTCCAAATTTTGTATTCTGACTCCATACAAAAAAGAGGTTCGGCAGAGTATTCATAATGACATAAAAAACACAGCACATTGGCATTTCATGCGAGGAAAACTACAGGCAACTTGACCAAGGTGAGTTGTTGTGTTTTGGAAAATGAAATGGAACCCTTTTGCCGAGGGGACAGCTATGATTCCCTCCAAATCGAGGGTAAATGCGATTTTCCGGAGTTTTCTTTCAGCAGCATTCAGGTCCCTTGATTGGCAATTTCCTAAATTTGTTCTTGGTTTTTTCTTTGTTTTGCCTTCTTCCTTTTCAAATTTGGTATTCTGACTCCATACAAAAAAGTGGTTAGGTATAATATTTCCAATGAAATACAAAACACAGCACATTGGCATTTCATGCGAGGAAAACTACAGGCAACTTGACCAAAGTGAGTTTTTGCTTTTTGGAATATGAAATGTAACCCTTTTGCCGAGGGGACAGCTAGGAATTCCATGCAAATCGAGTGTAAATGGGATATTCAGGTGCATCCTTTCAGCAGCATTCAGGTCTCTTGATTGGCAATTTCCTATATTTGTTCTATGTTTGCATTTGTTTTGCCTTCTTCCTTTCAACATTTGGTATTATGACTCCAAACAAAAAAGAGGTTAGGCAGAGTATTCATAATGACATAAAAAACTCAGCACATTGGCGTTTCATGCTAGGAAAACTACAGGCAGCTCGACCAAGTTGAGCTTTTGTGTTTTGGAAAATGAAATGAACACTTTTCCCGAGGGGACAGCAAGGAATTCCCTCTTCATCGAGTGCAAATGCGATTTTCAGGTGTATTCAATCAGCAGCATTCAGGTTCCTTGATTGGCAATTTCCTAAATTCGTTATAGGTTTGCGTTTGTTTTGCCTTCTTCCTTTCCAAATTTTGTATTCTGACTCCATACAAAAATGAGGTTCGGCAGAGTATTCATAATGACATAAAAAACAAAGCACATTTTCGTTTCATGCTAGGAAAACTACAGGCAACTCAACCAAGGTGAGTTGTTGTGTTTTGGAAACAGAAATGTAAATATTTTGCTTCAGGGACAGCTAGGAATTCCCTCCGAATTGAGTGTGAATGGGATTTTCAGGTGTATTCAATCAGCAGCATTAAGTTTCCTTCTTTGGCAATTTCCTAAATTAGTTCTGGGTTTGCATTTGTTTTGCCTTCTTCCTTTCCAAATTTTGTATTATGACTCCTTACAAAAAAGTGTTTAGGAAGAGTATCCCTAATGAAATACAAAACACAGCACATTGGCATTTCATGCAAGGAAAACTGCAGGCAAATCGACCATAGTGAGTTTTTGTGTTTTGGAACATGAAATTTTACCCTTTTGCCGAGGGTTCATCTAGGAATTCCCTCCACATCAAGTGTAAATGGGATTTTCAGGTGTATTCTTTCATCAGCATTCAGGTCTCTTGATTGGCAATTTCCTAAATTTGTTCTGGGTTTGTGTTTGTTTTGCCTGCTTCCTTTCCAAATTTGGTATTCTGACTCCATACAAAAAAGAGGTTAGGCAGAGTATTCATCATGAAATAAAAAAACACAGCACATTGGCGTTTCATGCTAGGAAAACTACAGGCAGCTCGACCAAGTTGAGTTTGTGAGGTTTAGAAAATGAAATGGAAACTTTTCCTGAGAACAGCAAGTAATTCTCTCTACATCAAGTGTAAATTCGATTTTCACGTTTATTCTTTCAGCAGCATTCATGCTCCTTGATTGGCAATTTCCTAAATTTCTTCTTGGTTTGCGTTTGTTTTGCCTTCTTACTTTCCAAAGTTTGTATTCTGACTCCATACAAAAAAGAGGTTAGGCAGAGTATCCCTAATGAAATAAAGAAAAACAGCACATGAGCCTTTCATGCTTATAAATCTACAGAAAACTCAACCAGCGTGAGTTTTTGTGTTTTGGAACATGAAATGGAACCCTTTTGCCGAGGGGACAACAAGGAATTCCCTCCAAATCCAGTGTAAATGGGATATTCAGTTGTATTCTTTCAGCAGCATTCAGGTTTCTTGTTTGGCAATTTCCAAATTTTGTTCTTGTTTTGCGTTTGTTTTGCCTTCTTCCTTTCCAAATTTTGTATTCTGACTCCATACAAAAAAGAGGTTCGGCAGAGTATTCATAATGACATAAAAAACACAGCACATTGGCATTTCATGCGAGGAAAACTACAGGCAACTTGACCAAGGTGAGTTGTTGTGTTTTGGAAAATGAAATGGAACCCTTTTGCCGAGGGGACAGCTATGATTCCCTCCAAATCGAGGGTAAATGCGATTTTCCGGAGTTTTCTTTCAGCAGCATTCAGGTCCCTTGATTGGCAATTTCCTAAATTTGTTCTTGGTTTTTCCTTTGTTTTGCCTTCTTCCTTTTCAAATTTGGTATTCTGACTCCATACAAAAAAGTGGTTAGGTATAATATTTCCAATGAAATACAAAACAAAGCACATTGGCGTTTCACGCTAGGAAAACTACAGGCAACTCGACCAAGGTGAGTTTTTGCTTTTTGGAATATGAAATGTAACCCTTTTGCCGAGGGTTCATCTAGGAATTCCCTGCAAATCGAGTGTAAATGGGATATTCAGGTGCATCCTTTCAGCAGCATTCAGGTCTCTTGATTGGCAATTTCCTATATTTGTTCTATGTTTGCATTTGTTTTGCCTTCTTCCTTTCAACATTTGGTATTATGACTGCATACAAAAAAGAGGTTCGGCAGAGTATTCATAATGACATAAAAAACTCAGCACATTGGCGTTTCATGCTAGGAAAACTACAGGCAGCTCGACCAAGTTGAGCTTTTGTGTTTTGGAAAATGAAATGAACACTTTTCCCGAGGGGACAGCAAGGAATTCCCTCTACATCGAGTGCAAATGCGATTTTCAGGTGTATTCAATCAGCAGCATTCAGGTTCCTTGATTGGCAATTTCCTAAATTCGTTATAGGTTTGCGTTTGTTTTGCCTTCTTCCTTTCCAAATTTTGTATTCTGACTCCATACAAAAATGAGGTTCGGCAGAGTATTCATAATGACATAAAAAACAAAGCACATTTTCGTTTCATGCTAGGAAAACTACAGGCAACTCAACCAAGGTGAGTTGTTGTATTTTGGAAACAGAAATGTAAATATTTTGCTTCAGGGACAGCTAGGAATTCCCTCCGAATTGAGTGTGAATGGGATTTTCAGGTGTATTCAATCAGCAGCATTAAGTTTCCTTCTTTGGCAATTTCCTAAATTAGTTCTGGGTTTGCATTTGTTTTGCCTTCTTCCTTTCCAAATTTTGTATTATGACTCCTTACAAAAAAGTGTTTAGGAAGAGTATCCCTAATGAAATACAAAACACAGCACATTGGCATTTCATGCAAGGAAAACTGCAGGCAAATCGACCATAGTGAGTTTTTGTGTTTTGGAACATGAAATTTTACCCTTTTGCCGAGGGTTCATCTAGGAATTCCCTCCACATCAAGTGTAAATGGGATTTTCAGGTGTATTCTTTCATCAGCATTCAGGTCTCTTGATTGGCAATTTCCTAAATTTGTTCTGGGTTTGTGTTTGTTTTGCCTGCTTCCTTTCCAAATTTGGTAATCTGACTCCATACAAAAAAGAGGTTAGGCAGAGTATTCATCATGAAATAAAAAAACACAGCACATTGGCGTTTCATGCTAGGAAAACTACAGGCAGCTCGACCAAGTTGAGTTTTTGAGGTTTAGAAAATGAAATGGAAACTTTTCCTGAGGACAGCAAGTAATTCTCTCTACATCAGGTGTAAATTCGATTTTCACGTTTATTCTTTCAGCAGCATTCATGCTCCTTGATTGGCAATTTCCTAAATTTGTTCTTGGTTTGCGTTTGTTTTGCCTTCTTACTTTCCAAAGTTTGTATTCTGACTCCATACAAAAAAGAGGTTAGGCAGAGTATCCCTAATGAAATAAAGAAAAACAGCACATGAGCCTTTCATGCTTATAAATCTACAGAAAACTCAACCAGGGTGAGTTTTTGTGTTTTGGAACATGAAATGGAACCCTTTTGCCGAGGGGACAACAAGGAAGTCCCTCCAAATCCAGTGTAAATGGGATATTCAGTTGTATTCTTTCAGCAGCATTCAGGTTTCTTGTTTGGCAATTTCCAAATTTTGTTCTTGTTTTGCGTTTGTTTTGCCTTCTTCCTTTCCAAATTTTGTATTCTGACTCCATACAAAAAAGAGGTTCGGCAGAGTATACATAATGACATAAAAAACACAGCACATTGGCATTTCATGCTAGGAAAACTACAGGCAACTTGACCAAAGTGAGTTTTTGCTTTTTGGAATATGAAATGTAACCCTTTTGCCGAGGGGACAGCTAGGAATTCCCTGCAAATCGAGTGTAAATGGGATATTCAGGTGCATCCTTTCAGCAGCATTCAGGTCTCTTGATTGGCAATTTCCTATGTTTGTTCTATGTTTGCATTTGTTTTGCCTTCTTCCTTTCAACATTTGGTATTATGACTCCAAACAAAAAAGAGGTTAGGCAGAGTATTCATAATGACATAAAAAACTCAGCACATTGGCGTTTCATGCTAGGAAAACTACAGGCAGCTCGACCAAGTTGAGCTTTTGTGTTTTGGAAAATGAAATGAACACTTTTCCCGAGGGGACAGCAAGGAATTCCCTCTACATCGAGTGCAAATGCGATTTTCAGGTGTATTCAATCAGCAGCATTCAGGTTCCTTGATTGGCAATTTTCTAAATTCGTTATAGGTTTGCGTTTGTTTTGCCTTCTTCCTTTCCAAATTTTGTATTCTGACTCCATACAAAAAAGAGGTTCAGCAGAGTATTCATAATGACATAAAAAACACAGCACATTGGCGTTTCATGCTAGGAAAACTACAGGCAACTCAACCAAGGTGAGTTGTTGTGTTTTGGAAAATGAAATGGAACATTTTTTCCAAGGGGACAGCTAGGAATTCCCTCCGAATTGAATGTGAATGGGATTTTCAGGTGTATTCAATCAGCAGCATTAAGTTTCCTTCTTTGGCAATTTCCTAAATTAGTTCTGGGTTTGCATTTGTTTTGCCTTCTTCCTTTCCAAATTTTGTATTATGACTCCTTACAAAAAAGTGTTTAGGAAGAGTATCCCTAATGAAATACAAAACACAGCACATTGGCATTTCATGCAAGGAAAACTGCAGGCAAATCGACCATAGTGAGTTTTTGTGTTTTGGAACATGAAATTTTACCCTTTTGCCGAGGGTTCATCTAGGAATTCCCTCCACATCGAGTGTAAATGGGATTTTCAGGTGTATTCTTTCATCAGCATTCAGGTCTCTTGATTGGCAATTTCCTAAATTTGTTTTTGGTTTTTCCTTTGTTTTGCCTTCTTCCTTTTCAAATTTGGTATTCTGACTCCATACAAAAAAGTGGTTAGGTATAATATTTCCAATGAAATACAAAACACAGCACATTGGTGTTTCACGCTAGGAAAACTACAGGCAACTCGACCAAGGTGAGTTTTTGCTTTTTGGAATATGAAATGTAACCCTTTTGCCGAGGGGACAGCTAGGAATTCCCTGCAAATCGAGTGTAAATGGGATATTCAGGTGCATCCTTTCAGCAGCATTCAGGTCTCTTGATTGGCAATTTCCTATGTTTGTTCTATGTTTGCATTTGTTTTGCCTTCTTCCTTTCAACATTTGGTATTATGACTCCAAACAAAAAAGAGGTTAGGCAGAGTATTCATAATGACATAAAAAACTCAGCACATTGGCGTTTCAAAGCTAGGAAAACTACAGGCAGCTCGACCAAGTTGAGCTTTTGTGTTTTGGAAAATGAAATGAACACTTTTCCCGAGGGGACAGCAAGGAATTCGCTCTACATCGAGTGCAAATGCGATTTTCAGGTGTATTCAATCAGCAGCATGCAGGTTCCTTGATTGGCAATTTCCTAAATTCGTTATAGGTTTGCGTTTGTTTTGCCTTCTTCCTTTCCAAATTTTGTATTCTGACTCCATACAAAAAAGAGGTTCGGCAGAGTATTCATAATGACATAAAAAACACAGCACATTGGCGTTTCATGCTAGGAAAACTACAGGCAACTCAACCAAGGTGAGTTGTTGTGTTTTGGAAAATGAAATGTAAATATTTTGCTTCGGGGACAGCTAGGAATTCCCTCCGAATTGAGTGTCAATGGGATTTTCAGGTGTATTCAATCAGCAGCATTAAGTTTCCTTCTTTGGCAATTTCCTAAATTAGTTCTGGGTTTGCATTTGTTTTGCCTTCTTCCTTTCCAAATTTTGTATTATGACTCCTTACAAAAAAGTGTTTAGGAAGAGTATCCCTAATGAAATACAAAACACAGCACATTGGCATTTCATGCAAGGAAAACTGCAGGCAAATCGACCATAGTGAGTTTTTGTGTTTTGGAACATGAAATTTTACCCTTTTGCCGAGGGTTCATCTAGGAATTCCCTCCACATCGAATGTAAATGGGATTTTCAGGTGTATTCTTTCATCAGCATTCAGGTCTCTTGATTGGCAATTTCCTAAATTTGTTCTGGGTTTGTGTTTGTTTTGCCTGCTTCCTTTCCAAATTTGGTATTCTGACTCCATACAAAAAAGAGGTTAGGCAGAGTATTCATCATGAAATAAAAAAACACAGCACATTGGCGTTTCATGCTAGGAAAACTACAGGCAGCTCGACCAAGTTTAGTTTGTGAGGTTTAGAAAATGAAATGGAAACTTTTCCCGAGGACAGCAAGTAATTCCCTCTACATCAAGTGTAAATTCGATTTTCACGTTTATTCTTTCAGCAGCATTCAGGTTCCTTGATTGGCAATTTCCTAAACTTTTTATGGGTTTGCATTTGTTTTGCCTTCTTACTTTCCAAAGTTTGTATTCTGACTCCATACAAAAAAGAGGTTAAGCAGAGTATCCCTAATGAAATAAAGAAAAACAGCACATGGGCCTTTCATGCTTATAAATCTACAGAAAACTCAACCAGGGTGAGTTTTTTTGTTTTGGAACATGAAATGGAACCCTTTTGCCGAGGGGACAACAAGGAAGTCCCTCCAAATCCAGTGTAAATGGGATATTCAGTTGTATTCTTTCAGCAGCATTCAGGTTTCTTGTTTGGCAATTTCCAAATTTTGTTCTTGTTTTGCGTTTGTTTTGCCTTCTTCCTTTCCAAATTTTGTATTCTGACTCCATACAAAAAAGAGGTTAGGCAGAGTATTCATAATGACATAAAAAACACAGCACATTGGCATTTCATGCGAGGAAAACTACAGGCAACTCGACCAAGGTGAGTTGTTGTGTTTTGGAAAATGAAATGGAACCCTTTTGCCGAGGGGACAGCTATGATTCCCTCCAAATCGAGGCTAAATGCGATTTTCCGGAGTTTTCTTTCAGCAGCATTCAGGTCCCTTGATTGGCAGTTTCCTAAATTTGTTCTTGGTTTTTCCTTTGTTTTGCCTTCTTCCTTTTCAAATTTGGTATTCTGACTCCATACAAAAAAGTGGTTAGGTATAATATTTCTAATGAAATAAAAAACACAGCACATTGGCGTTTCACGCTAAGAAAACTACAGGCAACTCGACCAAGGTGAGTTTTTGCTTTTTGGAATATGAAAAGTAACCCTTTTGCCGAGGGGACAGCTAGGAATTCCCTGCAAATCGAGTGTAAATGGGATATTCAGGTGCATCCTTTCAGCAGCATTCAGGTTCTTGATTGGCAATTTCCTAAATTCGTTATAGGTTTGCATTTGTTTTGCCTTCTTCCTTTCCAAATTTTGTATTCTGACTGCATACAAAAAAGAGGTTCGGCAGAGTATTCATAATGACATAAAAAACTCAGCACATTGGCGTTTCATGCTAGGAAAACTACAGGCAGCTCGACCAAGTTGAGCTTTTGTGTTTTGGAAAATGAAATGAACACTTTTCCCCAGGGGACAGCAAGGAATTCCCTCTACATCGAGTGCAAATGCGATTTTCAGGTGTATTCAATCAGCAGCATTCAGGTTCCTTGATTGGCAATTTCCTAAATTCGTTATAGGTTTGCGTTTGTTTTGCCTTCTTCCTTTCCAAATTTTGTATTCTGACTCCATACAAAAAAGAGGTTCGGCAGAGTATTCATAATGACATAAAAAACACAGCACATTGGCGTTTCATGCTAGGAAAATATCAGGCAACTCAACCAAGGTGAGTTTTTGTGTTTTGGAAACAGAAATGTAAATATTTTGCTTAAGGACAGCTAGGAATTCCCTCCGAATTGAGTGTGAATGGGATTTTCAGGTGTATTCAATCAGCAGCATTAAGTTTCCTTCTTTGGCAATTTCCTAAATTAGTTCTGGGTTTGCATTTGTTTTGCCTTCTTCCTTTCCAAATTTTGTATTATGACTCCTTACAAAAAGGTGTTTAGGAAGAGTATCCTTAATGAAATACAAAACACAGCACATTGGCATTTCATGCAAGGAAAACTGCAGGCAAATCGACCATAGTGAGTTTTTGTGTTTTGGAACATGAAATTTTACCCTTTTGCCGAGGGTTCATCTAGGAATTCCCTCCACATCGAGTGTAAATGGGATTTTCAGGTGTATTCTTTCATCAGCATTCAGGTCTCTTGATTGGCAATTTCCTAAATTTGTTCTGGGTTTGTGTTTGTTTTGCCTGCTTCCTTTCCAAATTTTGTATTCTGACTCCATACAAAAAAGAGGTTAGGCAGAGTATTCATAATGACATAAAAAACACAGCACATTGGCATTTCATGCGAGGAATACTACAGGCAACTCAACCAAGGTGAGTTGTTGTGTTTTGGAAACTGAAATGGAACCCTTTTGCTGAGGGGACAGCTATGATTCCCTCCAAATCGAGGGTAAATGCGATATTCCGGAGTTTTCTTTCAGCAGCATTCAGGTCTCTCGATTGGCAATTTCCTAAATTTGTTCTTGGTTTTTCCTTTGTTTTGCCTTCTTCCTTTTCAAATTTGGTATTCTGACTCCATACAAAAAAGTGGTTAGGTATAATATTTCCAATGAAATACAAAACACAGCACATTGGCGTTTCACGCTAGGAAAACTACAGGCAACTCGACCAAGGTGAGTTTTTGCTTTTTGGAATATGAAATGTAACCCTTTTACTGAGGGGACAGCTAGGAATTCCCTGCAAATCGAGTGTAAATGGGATATTCAGGTGCATCCTTTCAGCAGCATTCAGGTCTCTTGATTGGCAATTTCCTATGTTTGTTCTATGTTTGCATTTGTTTTGCCTTCTTCCTTTCAACATTTGGTATTATGACTCCAAACAAAAAAGAGGTTAGGCAGAGTATTCATAATGACATAAAAAACTCAGCACATTGGCGTTTCATGCTAGGAAAACTACAGGCTGCTCGACCAAGTTGAGCTTTTGTGTTTTAGAAAATGAAATGAACACTTTTCCCGAGGGGACAGCAAGGTGTATTCAATCAGCAGCATTCAGGTTCCTTGATTGGCAATTTCCTAAACTTTTTATGGGTTTGCGTTTGTTTTGCCTTCTTACTTTCCAAAGTTTGTATTCTGACTCCATACAAAAAAGAGGTTAGGCAGAGTATCCCTAATGAAATAAAAAAAACAGCACATGGGCCTTTCATACTTATAAATCTACAGAAAACTCAACCAGGGTGAGTTTTTGTGTTTTGGAACATGAAATGGAACCCTTTTGCCGAGGGGACAACAAGGAATTCCCTCCAAATCCAGTGTAAATGGGATATTCAGTTGTATTCTTTCAGCAGCATTCAGGTTTCTTGTTTGGCAATTTACAAATTTTGTTCTTGTTTTGCGTTTGTTTTGCCTTCTTCCTTTCCAAATTTTGTATTCTGACTCCATACAAAAAAGAGGTTAGGCAGAGTATTCATAATGACATAAAAAACACAGCACATTGGCATTTCATGCGAGGAAAACTACAGGCAACTCGACCAAGGTGAGTTGTTGTGTTTTGGAAAATGAAATGGAACCCTTTTGCCGAGGGGACAGCTATGATTCCCTCCAAATCGAGGCTAAATGCGATTTTCCGGAGTTTTCTTTCAGCAGCATTCAGGTCTCTTGATTGGCAGTTTCCTAAATTTGTTCTTGGTTTTTCCTTTGTTTTGCCTTCTTCCTTTTCAAATTTGGTATTCTGACTCCATACAAAAAAGTGGTTAGGTATAATATTTCTAATGAAATAAAAAACACAGCACATTGGCGTTTCACGCTAAGAAAACTACAGGCAACTCGACCAAGGTGAGTTTTTGCTTTTTGGAATATGAAATGTAACCCTTTTGCCGAGGGGACAGCTAGGAATTCCCTGCAAATCGAGTGTAAATGGGATATTCAGGTGCACCCTTTCAGCAGCATTCAGGTTCCTTGATTGGCAATTTCCTAAATTCGTTATAGGTTTGCGTTTGTTTTGCCTTCTTCCTTTCCAAATTTTGTATTCTGACTGCATACAAAAAAGAGGTTCGGCAGAGTATTCATAATGACATAAAAAACTCAGCACATTGGCGTTTCATGCTAGGAAAACTACAGGCAGCTCGACCAAATTGAGCTTTTGTGTTTTGGAAAATGAAATGAACACTTTTCCCGAGGGGACAGCAAGGAATTCCCTCTACATCGAGTGCAAATGCGATTTTCAGGTGTATTCAATCAGCAGCATTCAGGTTCCTTGATTGGCAATTTCCTAAATTCGTTATAGGTTTGCGTTTGTTTTGCCTTCTTCCTTTCCAAATTTTGTATTCTGACTCCATACAAAAAAGAGGTTCGGCAGAGTATTCATAATGACATAAAAAACACAGCACATTGGCGTTTCATGCTAGGAAAATATCAGGCAACTCAACCAAGGTGAGTTTTTGTGTTTTGGAAACAGAAATGTAAATATTTTGCTTCAGGGACAGCTAGGAATTTCCTCCGAATTGAGTGTGAATGGGATTTTCAGGTGTATTCAATCAGCAGCATTAAGTTTCCTTCTTTGGCAATTTCCTAAATTAGTTCTGGGTTTGCATTTGTTTTGCCTTCTTCCTTTCCAAATTTTGTATTATGACTCCTTACAAAAAAGTGTTTAGGAAGAGTATCCTTAATGAAATACAAAACACAGCACATTGGCATTTCATGCAAGGAAAACTGCAGGCAAATCGACCATAGTGAGTTTTTGTGTTTTGGAACATGAAATTTTACCCTTTTGCCGAGGGTTCATCTAGGAATTCCCTCCACATCGAGTGTAAATGGGATTTTCAGGTGTATTCTTTCATCAGCATTCAGGTCTCTTGATTGGCAATTTCCTAAATTTGTTCTGGGTTTGTGTTTGTTTTGCCTGCTTCCTTTCCAAATTTGGTATTCTGACTCCATACAAAAAAGAGGTTAGGCAGAGTATTCATCATGAAATAAAAAAACACAGCACATTGGCGTTTCATGCTAGGAAAACTACAGGCAGCTCGACCAAGTTGAGTTTGTGAGGTTTAGAAAATGAAATGGAAACTTTTCCCGAGGACAGCAAGTAATTCCCTCTACATCAAGTGTAAATTCGATTTTCACGTTTATTCTTTCAGCAGCATTCATGTTCCTTGATTGGCAATTTCCTAAACTTTTTATGGGTTTGCGTTTGTTTTGCCTTCTTACTTTCCAAAGTTTGTATTCTGAACACCATACAAAAAAGAGGTTAGGCAGTGTATCCCTAATGAAATAAAGAAAAACAGCACATGGGCCTTTCATGCTTATAAATCTACAGAAAACTCAACCAGGGTGAGTTTTTGTGTTTTGGAACATGAAATGGAACCCTTTTGCCGAGGGGACAACAAGGAAGTCCCTCCAAATCCAGTGTAAATGGGATATTCAGTTGTATTCTTTCAGCAGCATTCAGGTTTCTTGTTTGGCAATTTCCAAATTTTGTTCTTGTTTTGCGTTTGTTTTGCCTTCTTCCTTTCCAAATTTTGTATTCTGACTCCATACAAAAAAGAGGTTAGGCAGAGTATTCATAATGACATAAAAAACACAGCACATTGGCATTTCATGCGAGGAATACTACAGGCAACTCAACCAAGGTGAGTTGTTGTGTTTTGGAAACTGAAATGGAACCCTTTTGCCGAGGGGACAGCTATGATTCCCTCCAAATCGAGGCTAAATGCGATTTTCCGGAGTTTTCTTTCAGCAGCATTCAGGTCTCTTGATTGGCAATTTCCTAAATTTGTTCTTGGTTTTTCCTTTGCTTTGCCTTCTTCCTTTCCAAATTTGGTATTCTGACTCCATACAAAAAAGTGGTTAGGTATAATATTTCCAATGAAATACAAAACAAAGCACATTGGCGTTTCACGCTAGGAAAACTACAGGCAACTCGACCAAGGTGAGTTTTTGCTTTTTGGAATATGAAATGTAACCCTTTTGCTGAGGGGACAGCTAGGAATTCCCTGCAAATCGAGTGTAAATGGGATATTCAGGTGCATCCTTTCAGCAGCATTCAGGTCTCTTGATTGGCAATTTCCTATGTTTGTTCTATGTTTGCATTTGTTTTGCCTTCTTCCTTTCAACATTTGGTATTATGACTCCAAACAAAAAAGAGGTTAGGCAGAGTATTCATAATGACATAAAAAACTCAGCACATTGGCGTTTCATGCTGGGAAAACTACAGGCAGCTCGACCAAGTTGAGCTTTTGTGTTTTGGAAAATGAAATGAACACTTTTCCCGAGGGGACAGCAAGGAATTCCCTCTATATCGAGTGCAAATGCGATTTTCAGGTGTATTCAATCAGCAGCATTCAGGTTCCTTGATTGGCAATTTCCTAAACTTTTTATGGGTTTGCGTTTGTTTTGCCTTCTTCCTTTCCAAAGTTTGTATTCTGACTCCATACAAAAAAGAGGTTAGGCAGAGTATTCATAATGGCATAAAAAACACAGCACATTGGCGTTTCATGCTAGGAAACACAGCACATTGGCTTCTCATGCTTATAAATCTACAGAAAACTCGACCTAGTTGAGATTTTGGTTTATGGAACATGAAATTTTACGCTTTGCCTAGGGGACAGCTAGGAATTCTCTCCAAATGGAATGTGAATGGGATTTTCAGGTGTATTCAATCAGCAGCATTCAGGTTCCTTGATTGGCAACTTTCAAAATTTGTTCTGGGTTTGCGTTTCTTTTGCCTTCTCCTAACAAATTTTGTATTCTGAATCCATACTAAAAAGATGTTAGGCAGAGTATTTATAATGAAATAAAAGAACAGCACATTCGCGTTTCATTCATATAGATCTACAGAAAACTCGACCAAGGTGAGATTTTGTGTTTTGGAAAAGAAATGTAGCCATTTTGCCGAGGGGACAGCTAGGAATTCCCTGCAAATCGAGTGAATGGGATTATCAGGTGTATTCAATCTGCAGCATTCAGGTTTCTTGTTTGGCAATTTCCCAAATTTGTTCTGGGTTTGGTTTGCTTTGCCTTCTTCCTTTCCAAATTTTGTATTCTGACTCCATACAAAAAAGAGGTTAGGTAGAGTATTCATAATGATATAAAACACACAGCACATTGGCGTTTCATGCTACGAAAATTACAGGCAACTCGACCAAAGTGAGTTTTTGTTTTTGGAAACAGAAATGTAATCATTTTGCCGAGGGGACAGCAAGGATTTCCCTCCACATCGAGTGTAAATGGGATTTTTAGGTTATCCAATCAGCAGCATTCAGGTTCCTTGATTGGCAATTTCCTAAATTTGTTCTGAGTTTGCTTTTGTTTTGGCTTCTTCCTTTAAAAATTTTGAATACTGAGTGCATACACAAAAGAGGTGAGGCAGAGTATACATAAGGAAATACAAAACACAGCAGATTGGCGTTTCATGCTTATAAATCTACATAAAACTTGACCAAGGTGAGTTTTTGCGTTTTGTAACATGAAATTTTACCCTTTTACCAAGGGAACAGCTAGGAATTCCCTCTACATCGAGTGTAAATGGGATTTTCAGGTGTATTCAATCTGCAGCATTCAGGTTTCTTGTTTGGCAATTTCCTAAATTTGTTCTGGGTTGGGTTTGCTTTGCCTTCTTCCTTTCCAAATTTTGTGTTCTGACTCCATACAAAAAAGAGGTTAGGCAGAGTATTCATAATGATATAAAACACACAGCACATGGGCGTTTCATGCTAGGAAAATTACAGGCAACTCGACCAAAGTGAGGTTTTGTCTTTGGAAACAGAATTGTAATCATTTTGTCGAGGGGACAGCAAGGATTTCCCTTCACATCGAGTGTAAATGGGATTTTTACGTTTATCCAATCAGCAGCATTCAGGTTCCTTGATTGGCAATTTGCTAAATTTGTTCCGAGTTTGCATTTGTTTTGGCTTCTTCCTTTAACAATTTTGAATACTGACTGCATACACAAAAGAGGTTAGGCAGAGTATACATAATGAAATAAAAAGCACAGCACATTGGCTTCTCATGCATATAAATCTACAGAAAACTCGACGAAGTTGAGATTTTGGTTTTTGGAACATGAAATTTTACACTTTGCCTAGGGGACAGCTAGGAATTCTCTCCAAATGGAATGTGAATGGGATTTTCAGGTGTATTCAATCAGCAGCATTCAGGTTCCTTGATTGGCAACTTCCAAAATTTGTTCTGGGTTTGCGTTTCTTTTGCCTTCTTCTTTCCAAATTTTGTATTCTGAAACCATACTAAAAAGAGGTTAGGCAGAGTATTTATAATGAAATAAAAGAACAGCACATTCGCATTTCATTCATATAAATTTACAGAAAACTCGATCAAGGTGAGATTTTGTGTTTTGGAAAAAGAAATGTAGCCATTTTGCCGAGGGGACGGCTAGGAATTCCCTCCAACTCGAGTGAATGGGATTTTCAGGTGTATTCAATCATAGCATTCAGGTTCCTTGATTGGCAATTTCCTAAAATTTGTTCTGGGTTTGCGTTTGTTTTGCCTTCTTCCTTTCCAAATTTTTAATACCAACTGCATACAAAAAGTAGTTTAGGCAGAGTATACATAATGAAATAAAAAACAGAGAACATTGGCATTTCATGCTTATAAATCTACAGAAAACTCGACCAAGGTGAGTTTTTGTGTTTTGGAACACGAAATTTTCCCTTTTCCCAAGGAGACAGCTAGGAATTCCCTCCAAATCGAGTGAATGGGATTTTCAGGTGTATTCAATCAGCAGCATTCAGGTTTCATGTTTGGCAATTTCCTAAATTTGTTCTGGGTTTGGTTTGCTTTGCCTTCTTCCTTTCCAAATTTTGTGTTCTGACTCCATACAAAAAATAGTTTAGGCAGAGTATTCATAATGATATAAAACACACAGCACATGGGCGTTTCATGCTAGGAAAATTACAGGCAACTCGACCAAAGTGAGTTTTTGTCTTTGGAAACAGAATTGTAATCATTTTGGCGAGGGGACAGCAAGGATTTCCCTTCACATCGAGTGTAAATGGGATTTTTAGGTTTATCCAATCCGCAGCATTCAGGTTCCTTGATTGGCAATTTCCTAAATTTGTTCCGAGTTTGCGTTTGTTTTGGCTTCTTCCTTTAACAATTTTGAATACTGACTGCATACACAAAAGAGGTTAGGCAGAGTATTCATAATGAAATAAAAAACACAGGGTGTGGGCACGCTTGTTATGCTAACTCTCACGTCCTGGTGGCAGACCTCAACAAGATAGCATAGGGTGTTAAATTAACAGTTCTTCAGCAATAGTGATTTGAGGGAGAATAGGGAATAACTGACTTTCCCTGTCTTCACAGTTTGTATTCTGTATAGTACAGTAATGCAATCTTACTTTCCGTTTGCACTTTTCTTCACGAAGAACTTTGTAGTTTTCTACTTTCTGAGTAGAACGTTACAGAGATATTTTCAAATATTGAGATAGGGAGAGCGGCAAGATGGCAGAATAGGAAGGGAGCACACCGATAGTCTGGGGAGAGACAGTTTAATAAAAGTGGAGATACTGCAGGTTCAAGGAAGAGTAGGGGAAGAAACAGCAGAGAAAACCCTTCCGGAACTGGAGATTCACAGTGGACCTGTGTGGAGAGTGTGGGAGCCCGCAGTTTGGGACACCAGCAGCAGATTCAACACACCAGCGCTGGAACGCGAGGTGAGCTGACCTCAATAGCCTGAGATACCAGAAGGGAAGCGGAAAAGGGAGCCTAGAGCGAACAAGGCTTGAAACCCTGCGGGGAAAAGTTTACCAGGCTAACTAGAAGAGAGAGAGAGAGAGAGGGAATAAAAAAAAAGTGACCCATACTGACACGAGCTTCTCTCTCTCCGCTCACCTCTCAAAGGTGAGCAAGACAAAGAGCAGGCGCCATTTTGGAATACGTCATAAGCAGGGCGACCTCGGGTCGGCACCGGCCCTGAGCCTAGCAGAAAAACCTGACTCTGGGTGGGAGGGGTGAAATAACAGGAGATTAGAACCTAATGAATGTGTGGTGCTAATGAACTGAGACTGTGAAAAAAGAGATGGTGGGGGAGAGAACTCACGGAAATCACGAATTCATGTGAGTACTCTCCAGAGACGCTACAGTTCAGTAGCCTTGGCAGCCCAGTGGGAGACTACAGGAGAATCTCAGCCCACACAAAGGGCTGCAAAGATTCCTTCTCTGGTCCTTGGGAAAGAGCTTCCGATCTCTGGCTCCTGTGGGTATATCATTTGCCTGCTAACCACCCCCAATTCCATTCAGCTGTGTGGAATTACTTCCCTTTTGAACCAAAAAAAAAAAAAAAAGTAACAGAGAGAGATTTACCACGCCTAACCTGGGAGTGTCTCCTTTGACACACCCTCAACCCTGAGGAACCAAACAGAGCTCTCAGGCCACACCCATCTCAAGCCTCTAAGGCTCCATCAAAAGCAGACAGTCCACTTAATCTAGAGTCATAGTATAACAAGAAAAAAAACACCACAGTGAAGAAACCAATATGCCAAACAACAAACGCAAAAACCGAGGTAATAAGAACAAGGAAGACATTATGGCATCCCCAAATAAAAAAGACACCCCAATTCAAGATTACGAAGATGATGAGATAGAAGAGATGCAAGAAGCAGATCTCAAAAAATTGATAAGAACACTAAGAAGTACTCAAAAACAAATTCTTGAACTACAGAAATCCTTAATGGACAAGGTAGAAAATCTCTCTTGTGAAAATGAAATATTAAGGAGGAATCAAGCTGAAATGAAACAACTAGTAGAACATGAAACTGTGATAGTGACAAGAAATCATAATGAAGTGAAGAATTCAATAGATCAAATGAAAAACACATTAGAGAGCCTTACAAACAGAATGGGTGAGGCAGAAGAGAGAATATCGGACTTAGAAGACAGAGCACAGGAAACTATACAGTCAAACCAAAGACAAGAAGAGGAAATTAGAAATCTAAAAAATATTGTTGGGAATCTACAGGATACTATTAAAAACCCCAATATTCGAGTTCTAGGAGTTCCTGAAGGCATGGAGAGGGAGAAAGGATTAGAAGGCCTTTTTAGTGAGATAATAGCAGAAAACTTCCCAGGTTTGGAGAAAGACAGAGACATCCTAGTACAGGAAGCTCATAGAACCCCTAGTAAACATGACCAAAAGAGGTCCTCACCACGACACGTTGTAATTAAACTCACCACAGTGAAACAGAAAGAAAAGATCCTAAAATGTGCAAGAGAGAAACGTCAAATTACACTCAGAGGATCTCCAATTAGACTCACAGCAGACTTCTCATCAGAAACCCTACAAGCTAGAAGGGAATGCCGAGACATAGCCCAGGTACTTAGAGAGAAAAACTGCCAGCCCAGAATATTATATCCTGCCAAGCTCTCATTTGTGAATGAAGGTAAAATAAAGACCTTTCATAACAAACAAAAATTGAAAGAATTTGTTGCCACTCGTCCAGCCCTGAAAAAGATGCTTAAAGATGTGTTACACACAGAAACACAGAAACACGGCCATCAACATGAAAGAAGGTAAACGAAGGGAACCTCACAGCAAAAGATCACAGGGAATTCAAAGCATACATTTGGATAAAGAAATTATGGGACATGTACTCTATAGAATACTATACAGCAGTCAAAAACAATGAAATCCGGTCATTTGCAATAAGATGGAGGAATCTGGAAAACATCATTCTGAGTGAATTAAGCCAGTCCCAAAGGGACAAATATCATATGTTCTCCCTGATCGGTGACAACTAATTGAGCACCAAAGGTGAAACCTATTGAAGTGAAATGGACACTATGAGAAACAGTAACTTGATCAGCTCTTGTGCTGACTGTTGTTGTACAATGTAATACTTTATCCATTTTAGTAATTTTTTTATTCTAGTACTATTGGTTGAACTCTGTAATTAACAAACAATTATTCTTAGGTGTTTAAATTTTAACTGAAGAGTGATCCCTGTTAAATATAAGAGTGGGAATAAGAGAGGGAGGAGATGTACAATTTGGGACATGCTCAATCGGAACTGCCCCAAATGATGGAGTTAGAATTGTGCCAGGGGATTCCAATACAATCCCATCAAGGTGGCATGTACCAAGGCCATCTCACTAGTTCAAGTGATCAATTTCAGTTCACAATTGATTACACTGATAGGTCTAAGAGTCAAAGGGATGACACAAACAAGACTAGTGTCTGCTAATACTAACTGATAGAATCAAAAAGGGAGAGAAGGACCCAACAAGGGAAGAGGGATACACAGCAGACTCATAGAAGGGCAGATGTCCTAAATAGCACTCTGGCCTCAGAATCAGCCCTTAAGGCATTCGGATCTGGCTCAAGAGAACATGAGAATATTCTAGGCATGGAAAGCCAAGACACTCTGGAAAAAAAAAAAGAAGACCTACATGAAAGATCTCTGTGAGTGAGATCCCAGTGGAACGAATGGGGCCATCAAAGAAGGAGGTACCTTTCTCTGAAGGGAGGAGAGAACCTCCACTTTGACTATGACCCTGTTGGAATAAGATTGAAGTCAGCGAACTCTAAAGGCTTCCATAGCCTCGGCAACACATGACTAGAGCCTAGGGAGATTACTGATGCCATAAACAAGAGTGTCAAATTGTTAAATCAACTTCAGGAGTCACTGTGTACTTACGTCTCATGTGGGATCTGTCCTTAATGTGTTGTCCAATGTGAAGTAATGCTATAACTAGCACTGAAACAGTACTTTACACTTTGTGTTTCTGTGTGGGTGCAAACTGATGAAATCTTTACTTAGTATATACTGAATCAATCTTCTGTATATAGATAATTAAAAATGAAAAAAAAATCTTGGTGTTAAATTGGAAATTGCCTAGAAAATTAATCAATTTTTCAAAAAAAAATATATATCATGTAGGATCTCTGTCCTTAAAGTGCTATACATTGTGAATTAATACTATAACTAGTATTCCAACAGTATTTTTCACTTTGTGTTGCTATGTGAGGGCAAACTGTTGAAATCTTTACTTAATATATAGTAAACTGATCTTCTGTATATAAAGAGAATTGAAAATGAATCTTGATGTGAAGCAAGGGGAGAGGGAGTGGGAAAGGGGAGGGTTGCGGGTGGGGGGGAAATTATGGGGGGGAAGCCATTGTAATCTATAAGCTGTATTTTGGAAATTTATATTCTTTAAATAAAAGCGTTATAAAAAAATAAAAAAAAATAGAAATAAAAAACACAGCACTTTGGTGTTTCATGCATATAAATCTACAGAAAACTCGACCAAGGTAAGGTTTTGTGTTTTGGAACATGAAATTTTACCCTTTTGCCAAGGGGACAGCTAGGAATTCCCTCTACATCGAGTGTAAATGGGATTTTCAGGTGTATTCAATCAGCAGCATTCAGGTTTCTTGTTTGGCAATTTCCTAAATTTGTTCTGGGTTGGGTTTGCTTTGCCTTCTGCCTTTCCAAATTTTGTATTCTGACTCCATACAAAAAAGAGGTTAGGCAGAGTATTCATAATGATATAAAACACACAGCACATTGGCGTTTCATGCTAGGAAAATTACAGGCAACACGACCAAAGTGAGTTTTTGTGTTTTGGAAACAGAAATGTAATCATTTTGCCGAGGGCACAGCAAGGAATTCCCTGCACATCGAGTGTAAATGGGATTTTTAGGTTTATTCAATCAGCAGCATTCAGGTTCCTTGATTGGCAATTTCCTAAATTAGTTCCGAGTTTGCGTTTGTTTTGGCTTCTTCCTTTAACAATTTTGAATACTGACTGCATACACCAAATAGGTTAGGCAGAGTATACATAATGAAATAAAAAACACAGCACATTGGCTTCTCATGCTTATAAATCTAGAGAAAACTCGACCAAGTTGAGATTTTGGTTTTTGGAACATGAAATTTTACACTTTGCCTAGGGGACAGCTAGGAATTCTCTCCAAATGGAATGTGAATGGGATTTTCAGGTGTATTCAATCAGCAGCATTCAGGTTCCTTGATTGGCAACTTCCAAAATTTGTTCTGGGTTTGCGTTTCTTTTGCCTTCTTCCTTTCCAAATTTTGTATTCTGAATCAATACTAAAAAGAGGTTAGGCAGAGTATTTATAATGAAATAAAAGAACAGCACATTCGCGTTTCATTCATATAAATCTACAGAAAACTCAACCAAGGTGAGATTTTGTGTTTTGGAAAAAGAAATGTAGCCATTTTGCGGAGGGGACAGCTAGGAATTCCCTCCAAATCGAGCGAATGGGATTTTCAGGTGTATTCAATCATAGCATTCAGGTTCCTTGATTGGCAATTTCCTAAAATTTGTTCTAGGTTTGCATTTGTTTTGCCTTATTCCTTTCCAAATTTGGAATACTGACTTCACACAAAAAGTAGGTTAGGCGGAGTATACATAAGGAAATAAAATACACAGCATATTGGCGTATCATGCTTATAAATCTACAGAAAACTCGACCAAGGTGAGTTTTTGTGTTTTGGAAACAGAAATGTAATCATTTTGCCGAGGGGAGAGCAAGGAATTCCCTCCACATGGAGTGTAAAAGGGATTTTTAGGTTTCTCCAATCAGCAGCATTCAGGTTCCTTGATTGGCAATTTCCTAAATTTGTTCCGAGTTTGCGTTTGTTTTGGCTTCTTCCTTTAACAATTTTGAATACTGACTGCATACACAAAAGAGGTTAGGCAGAGTATTCATAATGAAATAAAAAACACAGCACATTGGCGTATCATGCTTATAAATCTACAGAAAACTCGAACAAGGTGAGTTTTTGTGTTTTGGAACATGAAATTTTACCCTTTTGCCAAGGGGACAGCTAGGAATTCCCTCTACATTGAGTGTAAATGGGATTTTCAGTTGTATTCAATCTGCAGCATTCAGGTTTCTTGTTTGGCAACTTCCTAAATTTGTTCTGGGTTTGGTTGGCTTTGCCTTCTGCCTTTCCAAATTTTGTATTCTGACTCCATACAAAAAAGAGGATAGGCAGAGTATTCATAATGATATGAAACACACAGCACATGGGCGTTTCATGCTAGGAAAATTACAGGCAACTCGACCAAAGTGAGTTTTTTTGTTTTGGAAAAAGAACTTTTACATTTTTACTGAGGGTTAAGCTAGGAATTCTCTCCACATGAAGTGTAAATGGGATTTTCAGGTGTATTCTTTCGGCAGCACTCAGGTGTCTTGATTGGCAATTTCCTAAATTTGTTCTTACTTTGCTTTTGATTCTCCTTCTTCCTTTCCAAAATTTGTATTCTTACTCCTTAGAAAAGAGAGGTTCGGCAGAGTATTCCTAATGAAATGAAAAACACAGCACATTGGCCTTTCATGATTATAAATCTAGAGAAAACTCGACCAAGTTGAGATTTTGGTTTTTGGAACATGAAATTTTACACTTTTGCCGAGGAGACAGCTACGAATTCCCTCTACATCGAGTGTAAATGGGATTTTTAGGTGTATTCAATCAGCAGCATTCAGGTTCCTTGATTGGCAACTTCCCAATTTTGTTCTGGGTTTGCGTTTCTTTTGCCTTCTTCCTTTCCAAATTTTGTATTCTGAATCCATACTAAAAAGAGGTTAGGCAGAGTATTTATAATGAAATATAAGAACAGCAAATTCGTGTTTCATTCATATAAATCTACAGCAAACTCGACCAAGGTGAGATTTTGTGTTTTGGAAAAAGAACTTTTACATTTTTACCGAGGTTTAAGCTAGGAATTCTCTCCAGATGAAGTGTAAATGGGATTTTCAGGTGTATTTTTTCAGCAGCATTCGGGTGTCTTGATTGGCAATTTCCTAAATTTGTTCTGGGTTTGCATTTGTTTTGCCTTCTTCGTTTCCAAAATTTGTATTCTTACTCCTTACAAAAGAGAGGTTCGGTAGAGTATTCCTAATGAAATAAAAAACACAGCACATTGGCGTTTCATGCATATAAATCTACAGAAAACTCGACCAAGGTGAGTTTTTGTGTTTTGGAACATGAAATTTTACCCTTTTGCCAAGGCGACAGCTAGAATTCCCTCTACATCGAGTGTAAATGGGATTTTCAGGTGTATTCAATCAGCAGCATTCAGGTTTCTTGTTTGGCAATTTCCTAAATTTGTTCTGGGATTGGTTGGCTTTGCCTTCTGCCTTTCCAAATTTTGTATTCTGACTCCATACAAAAAAGAGGTTAGGCAGAGTATTCATAAGGAAATGAAAAACACAGCACATTGGCTTTCATGATTATAAATCTACAGAAAACTCGACCAAGTTGAGATTTTGGTTTTTGGAACATGAAATTTTACACTTTTGCCGAGGAGACAGCTACGAATTCCCTCTACATCGAGTGTAAATGGGATTTTCAGGTGTATTCAATCAGCAGCATTCAGGTTCCTTGATTGGCAGCTTCCCAATTTTGTTCTGGGTTTGCGTTTCTTTTGCCTTCTTCCTTTCCAAATTTTGTATTCTGAATCCATACTAAAAAGAGGTTAGGCAGAGTATTTATAATGAAATAAAAGAACAGCACATTCGTGTTTCATTCATATAAATCTACAGAAAACTCGACCAAGGTGAGATTTTGTGTTTTGGAAAAAGAACTTTTACATTTTTACAGAGGTTTAAGCTAGGAATTCTCTCCAGATGAAGTGTAAATGGGATTTTCAGGTGTATTCTTTCAGCAGCATTCGGGTGTCTTGATTGGCAATTTCCTAAATTGTTCTGGGTTTGCATTTGTTTTGCCTTGTTCCTTTCAAAATTTGGAATACTGACTGCATTCAAAACGTATGATCGGCAGAGTATCCCTAATGAAATAAAAAACACAGCACATTGGCGTTTCATGCATATAAATCTACAGAAAACTCGACCACGGTGAGTTTTTGTGTTTTGGAACATGAAATTTTACCCTTTTGCCAAGGGGACAGCTAGGAATTCCCTCTACATCGAGTGTAAATGGGATTTTCAGGTGTATTCAATCAGCAGCATTCAGGATTCTTGTTTGGCAATTTCCTAAATTTGTTCTGGGTTTGGGTGGCTTTGCCTTCTGCCTTTCCAAATTTTGTATTCTGACTCCATACAAAAAAGAGGTTAGGCAGAGTATTCATAATGATATAAAACACACAGCACATGGGCGTTTCATGATAGCAAAATTACAGGCCACTCGACCAAAGTGAGTTTTTGTGTTTTGGAAACAGAAATGTAATCATTTTGGCATGGGTCAGCAAGGATATCCCACCATATCGAATGTAAAAGGGATTTTTAGGTTTATCCAATCAGCAGCATTCAGGTTCCTTGATTGGCAATTTCCTAAATTTGTTCCAAGTTTGCATTTGTTTTGGCTTCTTCCTTTAACAATTTTGAATACTGACTGCATACACAAAAGAGGTCAGCCAGAGTATTCATAATGAAATAAAAAACACAGCACATTGGCGTTTCATGCATATAAATCTACAGAAAACTCGACCAAGGTGAGTTTGTGTGTTTTGCAACATGAAATTTTACCCTTTTGCCAAGGGGACAGCTAGGAATTCCCTCTACATCGAGTGTAAATGGGATTTTCAGGTGTATTCAATCAGCAGCATTCAGGTTTCTTGTTTGGCAATTTCCTAAATTTGTTCTGGGTTTTGGTTGGCTTTGCCTTCTGCCTTTCCAAATTTTGTATTCTGACTCCATACAAAAAAGAGGTTAGGCAGAGTATTCATAATGAAATTAAACACACAGCACATTGGCGTTTCAAGCTAGGAAATTTACAGGAACTCGACCAAATTGAGTTTTTGTTTTTGGAAACAGAAATGTAATCATTTTGCTGAGGGGATAGCAAGGATTTCCCTCCACATCGAGTGTAAATGGGATTTTTAGGTTTCTCCAATCAGCAGCATTCAGGTTCCTTGATTGGCAATTTCCTAAATTTGTTCCGAGTTTGCGTTTGTTTTGGCTTCTTCCTTTAACACTTTTGAATACTGACTGCATACACAAAAGAGGTTAGGCAGAGTATTCATAATGAAATAAAAAACACAGCACATTGGCTTCTCATGCTTATAAATCTAGAGAAAACTCGACCAAGTTGAGATTTTGGTTTTTGGAACATGAAATTTTACACTATTGCCGAGGAGACAGCTAGGAATTCCCTCTACATCGAGTGTAAATGGGATTTTCAGGTGTATTCAATCAGCAGCATTCAGGTTCCTTAATTGAAAACTTCCAAAATTTGTTCTGGCTTTGCGTTTCTTTTGCCTTCTTCCTTTCCAAATTTTGTATTCTGAATCCATACGAAAAAGAGTTTAGGCAGAGTATTTATAATGAAATAAAAGAACAGCACATTCGCGTTTCATTCATATAAATCTACAGAAAACTCGACCAAGGTGAGATTTTGTGTTTTGGAAAAAGAACTTTTACATTTTTACCGAGGGTTAAGCTAGGAATTCTCTCCAGATGAAGTGTAAATGGGATTTTCAGGTGTATTCCTTCGGCAGCATTGGGGTGTCTTGATTGGCAATTTCCTAAATTTGTTCTAACTTTGCTTTGGATTCTCCTTCTTCCTTTCCAAAATTTGTATTCTTTCTCCTTACAAAAGAGAGGTCGGCAGAGTATCCCTAATGAAATGAAAAACACAGCACATTGGCGTTTCATGCTAGGAAAATTACAGGCAACTCGACCATAGGGAGTTTTTGTTTTTGGAAACAGAAATGTAATCATTTTGCCGAGGGGACAGCAAGGATTTAACTCCACATCGAGTGTAAAAGGGATTTTTAGGTTTATCCAATCAGCAGCATTCAGGTTTCTTCATTGGCAATTTCCTAATTTTGTATTCTGACTCCATGCAAAAAAGAGGTTAGGCAGAGTATCCCTAAATGAAATAAAAAACACACCGCTTTGGCTTTTCATGCTTATAAAACTACAGAAATCTCGACCAAAGTGAGTTTTTGTGTTTTGGAAAAAGAACTTTTATATTTTTACCGAGCGTGAAGCTAGCAATTCTCTCCACATGAAGTGTAAATGGGATTTTCAGGTGTACTCTTTCGGCAGGCTTCGGGTGTGTTTTCCAACTTTGCTTTTGATTCTCCTTCTTCCTTTCCAAAATTTGTATTCTTTCTCCTTACAAAAGAGAGGTTCGGCAGAGTATTCCTAATGAAATAAAAAACACAGCACATTGGCGTTTCATGCTAGGAAAATTACAGGCAACTCGACCAAAGTGAGTTTTTGTTTTTGGAAACAGAAATGTAATCATTTTGCCGAGGGGACAGCAAGGATTTCCCTCCACATCGAATGTAAATGGGATTTTTAGGTTTATTCAATCAGCAGCATTCAGGATTCTTGATTGGCAATTACCTAAATTTGTTCTGGGTTTGCATTTGTTTTGCCTTCTTCCTTTCAAAATTTGGAATACTGACTGCATTCAAAAAGTAGCTTAGGCAGAGTATTCATAATGAAATAAAAAACACAGCACATTGCATTTTCATGCATATAAATCTACAGAAAACTCGACCAAGGTGAGTTTTTGTGTTTTGGAACATGAAATTTTACCCTTTTGCCAAGGGGACAGCTAGGAATTCCCTCTACATCGAGTGTAAATGGGATTTTCAGGTGTATTCAATCAGCAGCATTCAGGTTTCTTGTTTGGCAATTTCCTAAATTTGTTCTGGGTTTGGTTGAATTTGCCTTCTGCCTTTCCAAATTTTGTATTCTGACTCCATACAAAAAAGAGGTTAGGCAGAGTATTCATAATGAAATTAAACCCACAGCACATTGGTGTTTCATGCAAGGAAAATTACAGGCAACTCGACCAATCTGAGTTTTTGTTTTTGGAAACAGAAATGTAATCATTTTGCCGAGGGGACAGCAAGGATTTCTCTCCACATCGAGTGTAAATGGTATTTTTAGGTTTATTCAATCAGCAGCATTCAGGTTCCTTGATTGGCAATTTCCTAAATTTGTTCCGAGTTTGCGTTTGTTTTGGCTTCTTCCTTTAACAATTTTGAATACTGACTGCATACACAAAAGAGGTTAGGCAGAGTATTCATAATGAAATAAAAAACACAGAACATTGGCTTCTTCATGCTTATAAATCTACAGAAAACTCGACCAGGGTGAGTTTTTGTGTTTTGGAACATGCAATTTTACCCTTTTGCCAAGGGGACAGCTAGGAATTCCATCTACATCGAGTGTAAATGGGATTTTCAGGTGTATTCAATCAGCAGCATTCAGATTCCTTGATTGGCAATTTTCTATATTTGTTCTGGGTTTGTGTTTCTTTTGCCTTTTTCCTTTCCATATTTGGTATTCTGAATCCATACGAAAATTGGTAAGGCAGAGTATTTATAATGAAATAAAAGTACAGCACATTCCCGTTTCATTCATATAAATCTATAGAAAACTCGACCAAGTTGAGATTTTGTGTTTTGGAAAAAGAAATGTAACCATGTTGCCGAGGGGACTGCTAGAAATTCCCTCCAAATGGAGTGTAAATTGGATTTTCAGGTGTATTCAATCATAGCATTCAGGTTCCTTGATTGGCAATTTCCTAAAATTTGTTCTGGGTTTGCGTTTGTTTTGCCTTCTTCCTTTCCAAATTTTGTATTCTGACTCCATGCAAAAAAGTGGTTAGGCAGAGTATCCCTAAATGAAATAAAAAACACACCGCTTTGGCTTTTCATGCTTTTAAAACTACAGAAATATCGACCAAAGTGAGTTTTTGTGTTTTGGAAAAAGAACTTTTACATTTTTACCGAGGGTTAAGCTAGGAATTCTCTCCACATGAAGTGTAAATGGGATTTTCGGGTGTATTCTTTCGGCAGCATTCCGTTGTCTTGAATGGCAATTTCCTTAATTTTTTCTAACTTTGCTTTTGATTCTCCTTCTTCCTTTCCAAAATTTGTATTCTTACTCCTTACAAAAGAGAGGTTCGGCAGAGTATACCTAATGAAATGAAAAACACAGCACATTGGCGTTTCATGCTAGGAAATCTACAGGCAACTCAACCAAAGTGAGGTTTTGTTTTTGGAAACAGAAATGTAATCATTTTGCCGAGGGGACAGCAAGCATTTCCCTCCACATTGAGTGCAAAAGGGATTTTTAGGTTTATCCAATCAGCAGCATTCAGGTTTCTTGATTGGCAATTTCCTAAATTTGTTCCGAGTTTGCATTTGTTTTGGCTTCTTCCTTTCAAAATTTGGAATACTGACTGCATACACAAAAGAGGTTAGGCAGAGTATTCATAATGAAATAAAAAACACATCACATTGGCGTTTCATGCTTATAAATCTACAGAAAACTCGACCAAGGTGAGTTTTTGTGTTTTGGAACATGAAATTCTACCCTTTTTGCAAAGGGGACAGCTAGGAATTCCCTCTACATCGAATGTAAATGGGATTTTCAGGTGTATTCAATCAGCAGCATTCAGGTTTCTTGTTTGGCGATTTCATAAATTTGTTCTGGGTTTGGTTGGCTTTGCCTTCTGCCTTTCCAAATTTTGTATTCTGACTCCATACAAAAAAGAGGGTAGGCAGAGTATTCATAATGATATAAAACACACAGCACATTGGCATTTCATGCTAGGAAAATTACAGGCAACTCGACCAAAGTGAGGTTTTGTTTTTGGAAACAGAAATGTAATCATTTTGCCGAGGGGACAGCAAGGATTTCCCTCCACATGGAGTATAAAAGGGATTTTTAGGTTTCTCCAATCAGCAGCATTCAGGTTCCTTGATTGGCAATTTCCTAAATTTGTTCTAACTTTGCTTTTGATTCTGCTTATTCCTTTCCAAAATTTGTATTCTTACTTATTACAAAAGAGAGGTTCGGCAGAGTATTCCTAATGAAATGAAAAACACAGCACATTGGCGTTTCATGCTTATAAATCTACAGAAAACTCGACCAAGTTGAGTTTGTGTGTTTTGGAACATGAAATTTTACACTTTTGCCAAAAGGACAGTTAGGAATTCCCTCTACATCGAGTGTAAATGGGATTTTCAGGTTTATTCAATCATCAGCATTCAGGTTTCTTGTTTGGCAATTTCCTAAATTTGTTCTGGGTTTGGTTGCCTTTGCCTTCTGCCTTTCCAAATTTTGTTTTCTGACTCCATACAAAAAAGAGGTTAGGCAGAGTATTCCTAATGATATAAAACACACAGCACATTGGCGTTTCATGCTAGGAAATTTACAGGAACTCGACCAAAGTGAGTTTTTGTTTTTGGAAACAGAAATGTAATCATTTTGCCGAGGGGACAGCAAGGATTTCCCTCCACATCGAGTGTAAAAGGGATTATTAGGTTCATCCAATCAGCAGCATTCAGGTTCCTTGATTGGCAATTTCCTAAATTTGTTCCGAGTTTGTGTTTGTTTTGGCTTCTTCCTTTAACAATTTTGAATACTGACTGCATACACAAAAGAGGTTAGGCAGAGCATACATAATGAAATAAAAAACACAGCACATTGGCTTCTCATGCTTATAAATCTACAGAAAACTAGACCAAGTTGAGATTTTGGTTTTTGGAACATGAAATTTTAGACTTTTGCCGAGGAGACAGCTAGGAATTCTCTCCAATTGGAATGTGAATGGGATTTCCATGTGTATTCAATCAGAAGCATTCAGGTTCCTTGATTGGCAACTTCCAAAATTTGTTCTGGGTTTGCGTTTCTTTTGCCTTCTTCCTTTCCATATTTTGTATCCTGAATCCATACTCAAAAGAGGTTAGTCAGAGTATTTATAATGAAATAAAAGAACAGCACATTCACGTTTCATTCATATAAATCTACAGAAAACTCGACCAAGGTGACATTTTGTGTTTTGGAAAAACGAAATGTAAGCATTTTGCCGAGGGGATGGCTAGGAATTCCCTCCACATGAAGTGTAAATGGGATTTTCAGGTGTGTTCAATCATAGCATTCAGGTTCCTTGATTGGCAATTTCCTAAAATTTGTTCTGGGTTTGTGTTTGTTTTGCCTTCTTCCTTTCCAAATTTTGTATTCTGACTCCATGCAAAGACGAGGTTAGGCAGAGTATCCATAAATGAAATAAAAAACACACCGCTTTGGCTTTTCATGCTTATAAATCTATAGAAATCTCGACCAAAGTGAGTATTTGTGTTTTGGAAAAAGAACTTTTACATTTTTACTGAGGGTTAAGCTAGGAATTCTCTCCACATGATGTGTAAATGGGATTTTCAGATGTATTCTTTTGGTAGCATTCGGGTGTCTTGATTGGCAATTTCCTAAATTTGTTCTAACTTTGCTTTTGATTCTCCTTCTTCCTTTCCAAAATTTGTATTCTTACTCCTTACAAAAGAGAGGTTCGGCAGAGTATTCCTAATGAAATGAAAAACACAGCACATTGGCGTTTCATGCTAGGAAATCTACAGGCAACTCGACCAAAGTGAGTTTTTGTTTTTGGAAAGAGAAATGTAATCATTTTGCCAAGCGGACAGCAAGGATTTTCCTCCACATCGTGTGTTAAAGGGATTTTTAGGTGTATTCAATCAGCAGCATTCTGGCTGCTTGATTGGAAATTTCCTAAAATATGTTCTGGGTTTGTGTTTGTTTTGCCTTCTTCCTTTCAAAATTTGGAATACTGATTACATACAAAAAGTACGTTAGGCAGAGTATTCATAATGAAATAAAAAACACAGCACATTGGCGTTTCATGCTTATAAATCTACAGAAAACTCGACCAAGGTGAGTTTTGGTGTTTTGGAACATGAAATTTTACTCTTTTGCCAAGGGGACAGCTAGGAATTCCCTCTACATCAAGTGTAAATGGGATTTTCAGGTGTATTCAATCATAGCATTCAGGTTTCTTGTTTGGCAATTACCTAAATTTGTTCTGGGTTTGGTTTGCTTTGCCTTCTGCCTTTCCAAATTTTGTATTCTGACTCCATAAAAATAGAGGTTAGGCAGAGTATTCATAATGATATAAAACACACAGAACATTGATGTTTCATGCTAGGAAAATTACAGGCAACTCGACCAAAGTGAGTTTTTGTTTTTGGAAACAGAAATGTAATCATTTTGCTGAGGGACCAGCAAGGATTTCCCTCCACATCGAGTGTAAAAGGGATTTTTAGGTTCATCCTATCAGCAGCATTCAGGTTCCTTGATTGGCAATTTCCTAAATTTGTTCTGGGTTTGCATTTGTTTTGCCTTCTTCCTTTCAAAATTTGGAATACTGACTGCATACACAAAAGAGGTTAGGCAGAGTATTCATAATGAAATAAAAAACACAGCCCATTGACATTTCATGCTAGGAAATCTACAGCCAATTTGACCAAGGTGAGTTTTTGAGTTTTGGAAAAAGAAATTCTACCCTTTTCATGAGGGGACAGCTAGGAATTCCCTCCACATCGAGTGTAAATGGGATTTTCAGGTGTATTCAATCAGCAGAATTCAGGTTCCTTGATTGGCAATTTCCTAATTGTGTTCCGAGTTTGAGTTTGTTTTGGCTTCTTCCATTAAAAATTTTGAATACTGACTACATACACCAAAGAGGTTAGGCAGAGTATTCATAATGAAATAAAAAACACAGCACATTGGCGTTTCATGCATATAAATCTACAGAAAACTCAACCAAGGTGAGTTTTTGTTTTGGAACATGAAATTTTACACTTTGCCTAGGGGACAGCTAGGAATTCTCTCCAAATGGAATGTGAATGGGATTTTCAGGTGTATTCAATCAGCAGCATTCAGGTTCCTTGATTGGCAACTTGCAAAATTTGTTCTGGGTTTGCGTTTCTTTTGCCTTCTTTCTTTCCATATTTTGTATTCTGAATCCATACTAAAAAGAGGTTAGGAAGAGTATTTATAATGAAATAAAAGAACAGCACATTCGTGTTTCATTCATATAAATCTACAGAAAACTCGACCAAGGTGAGATTTTGTGTTTAGAAACGGATATGTCACCATTTTGCCGAGGGGATGGCTAGGAATTCCCTCCAAATGGAGTGTGAATGGGATTTTCAGGTTCATTCAATCATAGCATTCAGGTTCCTTGATTGACAATTTCCTAAAATTTGTTCTGGGTTTGCATTTGTTTTGCCTTATTCCTTTCCAAATTTTGAATACTGACTGCATACACAAAAGAGGTCAGCCAGAGTATTCATAATGAAATAAAAAACACAGCATATTGGCGTTTAATGCTTATAAATCTACAGAAAACTCGACCAAGGTGAGTTTTGGTGTTTTGGAACATGAAATTTTACCCTTTTGCCAAGGGGACAGCTAGGAATTCCCTCTACATCGAGTGTAAATCAGATTTTCAGGTGTATTCAATCAGCAGCATTCAGGTTTCTTGTTTGGCAATTTCCTAATTTTGTATTCTGACTCCATGCAAAAAAGAGGTTAGGCAGAGTATCCCTAAATGAAATAAAAAACACACCGCTTTGGCTTTTCATGCTTACAAAACTACAGAAATCTCGACCAAAGTGAGTTTTTGTGTTTTGGAAAAAGAACTTTTACATTTTTACCGAGGGTTAAGCTAGCAATTCTCTCCACATGAAGTGTAAATGTTTTTTCAGGTGTATACTTTAGGCAGCATTTGGGTGTCTTGATTGGCAATTTCCTTAATTTTTTCTAACTTTGCTTTTGTTTCTCCTTCTTCCTTTCCGAAATTTGTATTCTTAGTCCTTACAAAAGAGAGGTTCGGCAGAGTTTTCCTAATGATATGAAAAACACAGCACATTGGCTTTTCATGCTAGGAATATTACAGGCAACTCGACCAAAGTGAGTTTTTGTTTTTGAAACAGAAATGTAATCATTTTCCCGAGGGGACAGCAAGGATTTCCCTCCACATTGAGTGTAATTGGGGTTTTTAGGTTTATCCAATCAGCAGCATTCAGGTTCCTTGATTGGCAATTTCCTAAATTTGTTCCGAGTTTGCATTTGTTTTGGCTTCTTCCTTTAACAATTTTGAATACTGACTGCATTCACAAAGAGGTTAGGCAGAGTGTACATAATGAAATAAAAAACACAGCACATTGGCATTTCATGCTTATAAATCTACTGAAAATTCGACCAAGTTGAGATTTTGGTTTTTGGAACATGAAATTTTACATTTTGCCTACGGGACAGCTAGGAATTCTCTCCAAGTGGAATGTGAATGAGATTTTCAGGTGTATTCAATCAGCAGCATTCAGGTTCCTTGATTGGCAACTGCCAAAATTTGTTCTGGGTTTGCGTTTCTTTTGCCTTCTTCCTTTCCAAATTTTGTATTCTGAATCCATACTAAAAAGAGGTTAGGCAGAGTATTTATAATGAAATAAAAGAACAGCACATTAGCGTTTCATTCATATAAATTTACAGAAAACTCGACCAAGGTGAGATTTTGTGTTTTGGAAATAGAAATGTAGCCATTTTGCCGAGGGGACTGCTAGGAATTCCCTCCACATCAAGTATGAATGGGATTTTCAAGTGTTTCAATCATAGCATTCAGGTTCCTTGATTGACAATTTCCTAAAATTCGTTCTGGGTTTGCGTTTGTTTTGCCTTCTTCTTTTCAAAATTTGGAATACTAACTGCATACAAAAAGTAGGTTAGGCAGAGTATTCATGATGAAATTAAACACACAGCACATTGGCGTTTCATGCTAGGAAATTTACAGACAACTCGACCAAAGTGAGTTTTTGTTTTTGGAAACAGAAATGTAATCATTTTGCCGAGTGGACAGCAAGGAATTCCCTCCCCATGGAGTGTAAAAGGGATTTTTAGGTTTATTCAATCAGCAGCATTCAGGTTCCTTGATTGGCAATTTCCTAAATTTGTTCCGAGTTTGCGTTTGTTTTGGCTTCTTCCTTTAACAATTTTGAATACTGACTGCATACACAAAAGAGGTTAGGCAGAGTATTCATAATGAAATAAAAACCACAGCACATTGACGTTTCATGCTTATAAATCTACAGAAAACTCGACCAAGGTGTGTTTTTGTGTTTTGGAACATGAAATTTTACCCTTTTGCCAAGGGGACAGCTAGGAATTCCCTCTACATCGAGTGTGAATGGGATTTTCAGGTGTATTCAATCAGCAGCATTCAGGTTTCTTGCTAGGCAATTTTCTAAATTTGTACTGAGTTTGGTTGGCTTTACCTTCTGCCTTTCCAAATTTTGTATTCTGACTCCATACAAAATAGAGGTTAGGCAGAGTATTCATAATGATATAAAACACAGAGCACATTGGCGTTTCATGCTAGGAAAATTACAGACAACTCGACCAAAGTGAGTTTTTGTTTTTGGAAACAGAAATGTAATCATTTTGCCGAGGGGACAGCAAGGATTTCCCTCCACATGGAGTGTAAAAGGGATTTTTAGGGTTATTCAATCAGCAGCATTCAGGTTCCTTGATTGGCAATTTCAAAATTTTGTATTCTGACTCCATGCAAAAAAGAGGTTAGGCAGTGTATTTATAATGAAATAAAAAAACACACCGCTTTGGCTTTTCATGCTTATAAAACTACAGAAATCTCGACCAAAGTGAATTTTTGTGTTTTGGAAAAAGAACGTTTACATTTTTACTGAGGGTGAAGCTAGGAATTCTCTCCACATGAAGTGTAAATGGGATTTTCAGGTGTATTCTTCCGGCAGCATTCGGGTGTCATGATTGGCAATTTCCTAAATTTGTTCTAACTTTGCTTTTGATTCTCCTTCTTCCTTTCCAAAATTTGTATTCTTACTCCTTACAAAAGAGAGGTTTGGCAGAGTATTCCTAACGAAATGAAAAACACAGCACATTGGCTTTTCATGCTAGGAAAATTACAGGCAACTCGACCAAAGTGAGGTTTTGTTTTTGGAAACAGAAATGTAATCACTTTGCCGAGGGGACAGCAAGGATTTCCCTCCACATCGAGTGTAAATGGGATTTTTAGGTTTATTCAATCAGCAGCATTCAGGTTTCTTGATTGGCAATTTCCTAATTTTGTATTCTGACTCCATGCAAAAAAGAGGTTAGGCAGAGTATCCCTAAATGAAATAAAAACCACACCGCTTTGGCTTTTCATGCTTATAAAACTACAGAAATCTCGACCAAAGTGAGTTTTTGTGTTTTGGAAAAAGAACTTTTATATTTTTACCGAGGGTGAAGCTAGGAATTCTCTCCACATGAAGTGTAAATGGGATTTTCAAGTGTATTCTTTGGCAGCATTCGGGTGTCTTTTCTAACTTTGCTTTTGATTCTCCTTCTTCCTTTCCAAAATTTGTATTCTTTCTCCTTACAAAAGAGAGGTTCGGCAGAGTATACCTAATGAAATGAAAAACACAGCACATTGGCGTTTCATGCTAGGAAAATTACAGGCAACTCGACCAAAGTGAGGTTTTGTTTTTGGAAACAGAAATGTAATCATTTTGCCGAGGGGAGAGCAAGGATTTCCCTCCACATCGAATGTAAATGGGATTTTTAGGTTTATTCAATCAGCAGCATTCAGGTTTCTTGATTGGAAATTACCTGAATTTGTTCTGGGTTTACATTTGTTTTGCCTTCTTCCTTTCAAAATTTGTAATACTGACTGCATTCAAAAAGTAGGTTAGGCAGAGTATTCATAATGCAATAAAAGCACAGCACATTGGCTTCTCATGATTATAAATCTACAGAAAACTCGACCAAGTTGAGATTTTGGTTTTTGAAACATGAAATTTTACACTTTGCCTAGGGGACAGCTAGGAATTCTCTCCAAATGGAATGTGAATGGGATTTTCAGGTGTATTCAATCAGCAGCATTCAGGTTCCTTGATTGGCAACTTCCAAAATTTGTTCTGGGTTTGCGTTTCTTTTGCCTTCTTCCTTTCCATATTTTGTATTCTGAATCCATACTAAAAAGAGGTTAGGCAGAGTATGTATAATGAAATAAAAGAACAGCACATTCACGTTTCATTCATATAAATCTACAGAAAACATGACAAAGGTGAGATTTCGTGTTTTCGAAATAGAAATGTAGCCATTTTGCCGAGGGGATGACTAGGAATTCCCTCCAAATCGAGTGAATGGGATTTTCAGGTGTATTCAATCATAGCATTCAGGTTCCTTGATTGGCAATTTCCTAAATTTGTTCCGAGTTTGCATTTCTTTTGGCTTCTTCCTTTAACAATTTTTAATACTGACTGCATACACAAAGGAGGTTAGGAAGAGAATTCATAATGAAATAAAAAACACAACACATTGGCGTTTCATACTTATAAATCTACAGAAAACTCGACCAAGATGAGTTTTTGTGTTTTGGAACATGAAATTTTACCCTTTTGCCAAGGGGACAGCTAGGAATTCCTTCCACATCGAGTGTAAATGGGATTTTCAGTTGTATTCAATCAGCAGCATTCAGCTTTCTTGTTTGGCAATTTCCTAAATTTGTTCTGGGTTTGGTTTGCTTTGCCTTCTGCCTTTCCAAATTTTGTATTCTGACTCCATATAAAAAAGAGGTTAGGCAGAGTATTCATAATGATATAAAACACACAGCACATTGGCGTTTCATGCTAGGAAAATTACAGACAACTCCACCAAAATGAGTTTTTGTGTTTTGGAAACAGAAATGTAATCATTTTGCCTAGGGGACAGCAAGGATTTCCCTCCACATTGAGTGTAAAAGGGATTTTTAGGTTTATTCAATCAGCAGCATTCAGGTTTTCTGATTGGCAATTTCCTAAATTTGTTCCGAGTTTGCGTTTGTTTTGGCTTCTTCCTTTAACAATTTTGAATACTGACTGCATACACAAAAGAGGTTAGGCAGAGTATTCATAATGAAATAAAAAACAAGGCACATTGGCGTTTCATGCTTATAAATCTACAGAAAACTCGACCAAGGTGAGTTTTTGTGTTTTGGAACATGCAATTTTACCCTTTTGCCAAGGGGACAGCTAGGAATTCCCTCTACATCGAGTGTAAATGGGATTTTCAGGTGTATTCAATCAGCAGCATTCAGCTTTCTTGTTTGGCAATTTCCTAAATTTGTTCTGGGTTTGGTTTGCTTTGCCTTCTGCCTTTCCAAATTTTGTATTCTGACTCCCTATAAAAAAGAGGTTAGGCAGAGTATTCATAATGATATAAAACACACAGCACATTGGCGTTTCATGCTAGGAAAATTACAGGCAACTCAACCAAAGTGAGTTTTTTTTTTTTGAAAACTGAAAAGTAATCATTTTGCCTAGGGGACAGCAAGGATTTCCCTCCACATTGAGTGTAAAAGGGATTTTTAGATTTATTCAATCAGCAGCATTCAGGTTTTCTGATTGGCAATTTCCAAAATTTGTTCCGAGTTTGCGTTTGTTTTGGCTTCTTCCTTTAACAATTTTGAATACTGACTGCATACACAAAAGAGGTTAGGCAGAGTATTCATAATGAAATAAAAAACACAGCACATTGGCTTCTCAGGCTTATAAATCTACAGAAAACTCGACCAAGATGAGTTTTTGTGTTTTGGAACATGAAATTTTACCCTTTTGCCAAGGGGACAGCTAGGAATTCCCTCTACATCGAGTGCAAATGGGATTTTCAGGTGTATTCAATCAGCAGCATTCAGGTTTCTTGTTTGGCAACTTCCAAAATTTGTTCTGGGTTTGCCTTTCTTTTGCCTTCTTCCTTTCCAAATTTTGTATTCTGAATCCATACTAAAAAGAGGTTAGGCAGAGTATTTATAATGAAATAAAAGAACAGCACATTCGCGTTTCATTCATATAAATCTACAGAAAACTCGACCAAGGTGAGATTTTGTGTTTTGGAAAAAGGAATGTAACCATTTTGCCGAGGGGACTGCTAGGAATTCCCTCCACATCGAGTGTGAATGGGATTTTCAGGTGTATTCAGTCATAGCATTCAGGTTCCTTGTTTGGCAATTTCCTAAAATTTGTTCTGGGTTTGCTTTTGCTTTGCCCTCTGCCTTTCCAAATATTGTATTCTGACTCCATACAAAAAAGAGGTTAGGCAGAGTATTCATAATGATATATTAAACACACAGCACATTGGCGTTTCATGCTAGGAAAATAACAGGCAACTCGACCAAAGTGAGTTTTTGTTTTTGGAAACAGAAATGTAATCATTTTGCCGAGGGGACAGCAATGATTTCCCTCCACATCGAGTGTAAATGGGATTATTAGGTTTATCCAATGAGCAGCATTCAGGTTTCTTGATTGGTAATTTCCTAATTTTGTATTCTGACTCCATGCAAAAAAGAGGTTAGGCAGAGTGTCCCTAAATGAAATAAAAAACACACGGCTTTGGCTTTTGATGCTTACAAAGCTACAGAAATCTCAACCAAAGTGAGTTTTTGTGTTTTGGAAAAAGAACTTTTATATTTTCACCGAGGGTTAAGCTAGGAATTCTCTCCACATGAAGTGTAAGTGGCTTTTCAGGTGTATTCTTTCGGCAGCATTTGGGTGTCTTGATTGGCGATTTCCTTAATTTGTTCTAACTTTGCTTTTGATTCTCCTTCTTCCTTTCCAAAATTTGTATTTTTACCCCTTACAAAAAAGAGGATAGGCAGAGTATTCATAATGAAATGAGAAACACAGCACATTGGCGTTTCATGCAAGGAAAATTACAGGCAACTTGACCAAAGTGAGTTTTTGTTTTTGGAAACAGAAATGTAATCATTTTGCCGAGGGGACAGCAAGGATTTCCCTCCACATCGAGTATAAATGGGATTTTTAGGTTTATCCAATCAGCAGCATTCAGGTTCCTTGATTGGCAATTTCTTAAATTTGTTCCGAATTTGCATTTGTTTTGGCTTCTTCCTTTAACAATTTTGAATACTGACTGCATACACAAAAGAGGTTAGGCAGAGTATACATAATGAAATAAAAAACACAGCACATTGGCGTTTCATGCTTATAAATCTACAGAAAATTCGACCTAGTTGAGATTTTGGTTTTGGAACATGAAATTTTACACTTTTGCGAGGAGACAGCAAGGAATTCTCTCCAAATGGAATGTGAATGGGATTTTCAGGTGTATTCAATCATAGCATTCAGGTTCCTTGATTGGCAACTTCCAAAATTTGTTCTGGGTTTGCGTTTCTTTTGCCTTCTTCCGTTCCAAATTTTGTATTCTGAATCCATACTAAAAAGAGGTTAGGAAGAGTATTTATAATGAAATAAAAGAACAGCACATTCACGTTTCATTCATATAAATCTACAGAAAACTTGCCCAAGGTGAGATTTTGTGTTTTGGAAAAAAGAATGTAACCATTTTGCCGAGGGGACTGCTAGGAATTCCCTCAACATCGAGTGTGAATGGGATTTTCAGGTGTTTCAATCATAGCATTCAGGTTCCTTGATTGGCAATTTCCTAAAATTTGTTCTGGGTTTGCGTTTGTTTTGCCTTCTTCCTTTCAAAATTTGGAATACTGACTGCATACAAAAAGTAGGTTAGACAGAGTATTCATGATGAAATTAAACACACAGCACATTGGCGTTTCATGCTAGGAAATTTACAGACAACTCGACCAAAGTGAGTTTTTGTTTTTGGAAACAGAAATGTAATCATTTTGACGAGGGGACAGAAAGGTATTCCCTAAACATGGAGTGTAAAAGGGATTTTTAGATTTATTCAATCAGCAGCATTCAGGTTCCTTGATTGGCAATTTCCTAAATTTGTTCCGAGTTGCGTTTGTTTTGGCTTCTTCCTTTAACAATTTTGATTACTGACTGCTTACACAAAAGAGGTTAGGCAGAGTATTCATAATGAAATAGAAAACACCACACATTGGCGTTTCATGCATATAAATCTACAGAAAACTCGACCAAGGAGAGTTTTTGTGTTTTGGAACATGAAATTTTACCCTTTTGCCAAGGGGACAGCTAGGAATTCCCTCTACATTGAGTGTAAATGGGATTTTCAGTTGTATTCAATCTGCAGCATTCAGGTTTCTTGTTTGGCAACTTCCTAAATTTGTTCTGGGTTTGGGTGGCTTTGCCTTCTGCCTTTCCAAATTTTGTGTTCTGACTCCATACAAAAAAGAGGTTAGGCAGAGTATTCATAATGATATAAAACACAAAGTACATGGGCGTTTCATGCTAGGAAAATTACAGGCAACTCAACCAAAGTGAGTTTTTGTTTTTGGAAACAGAAATGTAATCATTTTACTGAGGGGACAGCAAGGATTTATCTCCACATCATGTGTAAATGGGATTTTTAGGTGTATTCAATCAGCAGCATTCAGGTTCCTTGATTGGCAATTTCCTAAATTTGTTTCGAGTTTGCATTTGTTTTCGCTTCTTCCTTTAACAATTTTGAATATTGACTGCATACAAAAAAGAGGTTAGGCAGAGTATTCATAATGAAATAAAAAACCCAGCACCTTGGCTTCTCATGCTTATAAATCTACAGAAAACTCAACCAAGTTGAGGTTTTGGTTGTTGGAACATGAAATTTTACACTTTTGCTGAGGAGACAGCTAGGAATTCTCTCCAAATGGAATGTGAATGGGATTTCCAGGTGTATTCAATCAGCAGCATTCAGGTTCCTTGATTGGCAACTTCCAAAATTTGTTCTGGGTTTGCGTTTCTTTTGCCTTCTTCCTTTCCAAATTTTGTATTCTGAATCCATACTAAAAAGAGGTTAGGCAGAGTATTTATAATGAAATAAAAGAACAGCACATTAGCGTTTCATTCATGTAAATTTACAGAAAACTCAACCAAGGTGAGATTTTGTGTTTTGGAAAAAGAAATGTAGCCATTTTGCCGAGGGGACAGCTAGGAATTCCCTCCACATCGAGTGAATGGGATTTTCAGGTGTATTCAATCATACCATTCTGGTTCCTTGATTGGCAATTTCCTAAAATTTGTTTTGGTTTGTGTTTGTTTTGCCTTCTTCCTTTCCAAATTTTGTATTCTGACTCCATGCAAAAAAGAGGTTAGGCAGAGTATCCCTAAATGAGATAAAAACACACTGCTTTGTCTGTTCATGCTTATAAAACTACTGATTCCCTACCAAAGTGAGTTTTTTTGTTTTGGAAAAAGAACTTTTACGTTTTTACCGAGGGTTAAGCTAGGAATTCTCTCCACATGAAGTGTAAATGGGATTTTCAGGTGTATTCTTTCGGCAGCAGTCGGGTGTCTTGATTGATAATAATCCTAAATTTGTTCTGGCTTTGGTTGGCTTTGCCTTCTGCCTTTCCAAATTTTGTATTCTTACTCCTTACAAAAGAGAGGTTCGGCAGAGTATTCCTAATGAAATGAAAAACAGAGCACATTAGCGTTTCATGCTAGGAAATCTACAGGCAACTTGATCAAAGTGAGTTTTGTTTTTGGAGACAGAAATGTAATCATTTTACTGAGGGTACCGCAAGGATTGATCTCCACAGCGAGTGTAAATGGGATTTTTAGGTGTATTCAATCAGCAGCATTCAGGTTCCTTGATTGGCAATTTCCTAAATTTGTTCTGAGTTTGCGTTTGTTTTGGCTTCTTCCTTTAACAATTTTGAATACTGAATGCATGCACAAAGAGGTTAGGCAGAGTATTCATAATGAAATAAAAAACACAGCACATTGGCTTCTCATGCTTATAAATCTTCAGAAAACTCGACCAAGTTGAGATTTTGGTTTTTGGAACATGAAATTTTGCACTTTGCCTAGAGGACCGCTAGGAATGCTCTCCAAATGGAATGTGAATGGGATTTTCAGGTGTATTCTATCAGCAGCATTCAGGTTCCTTGATTGGCAACTTCCAAAATTTGTTCTGGGTTTGCATTTCTTTTGCCTTCTTCCTTTCCAAATTTTGTATTCTGAATCCATACTAAAAAGAGGTTAGGCAGAGTATTTATAATGAAATAAAAGAACAGCACATTCGCATTTCATTCATATAAATCTACAGAAAACTCAACCAAGGTGAGATTTTGTGTTTTGGAAAAAGAAATGTAGCCGTTTTGCCGAGGGGACGGCTAGGAATTCCCTCCACATTGAGTGTGAATGGGATTTTCAGGTGTATTCAATCATAGCATTCAGGTTCCTTGATTGGCAATTTCCTAAAATTTGTTCTGGGTTGGCGTTTGTTTTGCCTTCTTCCTTTCCAAATTTTGTATTCTGACTCCATGCAAAAAAGAGGTTAGGCAGAGTATCCCTAAATGATATAAAAAATACACTGCTTTGGCTTTTCATGCTTATAAAACTACACAAATCTCGACCAAAGTGAGTTTTTGTGTTTTGGAAAAAGAACTTTTACATTTTTACCGAGAGTTAAGCTAGGAATTCTCTCCACATGAAGTGTAAATTGGATTTTCAGGTGTATTCTTTCGGCAGCATTCGGGTGTCTTGACTGGCAATTTCCTAAATTTGTTCTAACTTTGCTTTGGATTCTCCTTCTTCCTTTCCAAAATTTGTATTCTTTCTCCTTCCAAAAGAGAGGTTTGGCAGAGTATTCCTAATGAAATGAAAAACACAGCACATTGGCATTTCATGCTAGGAAATCTACAGGCAACTTGACCAAAGTGAGTTTTTGTTTTTGGAAACAGAAATGTAATCATTTTGCCAGGGGACAGCAAGGATTTCCCTCCACATCGAGTGTAAATGGGATTTTCAGGTGTATTCAATCAGCACCATTCAGGCTCCTTGATTGGCAATTTTCTAAATTTGTTCTGGGTTTGCATTTGTTTTGCCTTCTTCCTTTCCAAATTTGGAATACTGACTGCATACAAAAAGTAGTTTAGGCAGAGTATTCATAATGAAATAAAAAACACAGCACATTGGCGTTTCATGCTTATAAATCTACAGACAACTCGACCAAGGTGAGTTTCTGTGTTTTGGAACATGACATTTTACCCTTTTGCCAAGGGGACAGCTAGGAATTCCCTCTACAGCGAGTGTAAATGTGATTTTCAGGTGTATTCAATCAGCAGCATTCAAGTTTTTTGTTTGGCAATTTCCTAAATTTGTTCTGGGTTTGGTTGACTTTGCCTTCTGCCTTTCCAAATTTTGTATTCTGACTCCATACAAAAAAGAGGTTAGGCAGAGTATTCATAATGAAATTAAACACACAGCACATTGGCGTTTCATGCTAGGAAAATTACAGGCAACTCAACCAAAGTGAGTTTTTGTTTTTGGAAACAGAAATGTAATCATATTTTCAGGGGACAGCAAGGATTTCCCTCCACATCGAGTGTAAATGGGATTTTTAGGTTTATCCAAACAGCAGCATTCAGGTTCCTTGATTGGCAATTTCCTAAATTTGTTCCGAGTTTGCGTTTGTTTTGGCTTCTTCCTTTAACAATTTTGAATACTGACTGCATACACAAAAGAGGTTAGGCAGAGTATTCATAATGAAATAAAAAACACAGCACATTGGCTTCTCATGCTTATAAATCTACAGAAAACTCGACCAAGTTGAGATTTTGGTTTTTGGAACATGAAATTTTACACTTTGCCTAGGGGACAGCTAGGAATTCTCTCCAAATGGAATGTGAATGGGATTTTCAGGTGTATTCAATCAGCAGCATTCAGGTTCCTTGATTGGCAACTTCCAAAATTTGTTCTGGGTTTGCGTTTCTTTTGCCTTCTTCCTTTCCAAATTTTGTATTCTGAATCCATACTAAAAAGAGGTTAGGCAGAGTATTTATAATGAAATAAAAGAATAGCACATTTGCGTTTCATTCATATAAATCTACAGAAAACTCGACCAAGGTAGGATTTTGTGTTTTGGAAAAAGAAATGTAACCATTTTGCCGAGGGGACGGCTCGGAATTCCCTCCAAATCCAGGGAATGGGATTTTCAGGTGTATTCAGTCATAGCATTCAGGTTCCTTGATTGGCAATTTCCTAAAATTTGTTCTGGGTTTGCGTTTGTTTTGCCTTCTTCCTTTCCAAATTTGGAATACTGACTGCATACAAATAGTAGGTTAGGCAGAGTATTCATAATGAAATAAAAAACACAGCACATTGGCGTTTCATGCTTATAAATCTACAGAAAACTGGACTGATGTTAGTTTTTCTGTTTTGGAACATGAAATTTTACCCTTTTGCCAAGGGGACAGCTAGGAATTCCCTCTACATCGAGTGTAAATGAGATTTTCAGGTGTATTCAATCAGCAGCATTCAGGTTTCTTGTTTGGCAATTTCCTAAATTTGTTCTGGGTTTGGTTGGCTCTGCCTTCTGCCTTTCCAAATTTTGTATTCTGACTCCATACAAAAAGAGGTTAGGCAGAGTATTCATAATGAAATTAAACACACAGCACATTGGCGTTTCATGCTAGGAAAATTACAGGCAACTCGACCAAAGTGAGTTTTTGTTTTTGGAAACAGAAATGTAATCATTTTGCCGAGGGGACAGCAAGGATTTCCCTCCACATCGAGTGTAAATGGGATTTTTAGGTGTATCCAATCAGCAGCATTCAGGTTCCTTGATTGGCAATTTCCTAAATTTGTTCCGAGTTTGCGTTTGTTTTGGCTTCTTCCTTTAACAATTTTGAATACTGACTGCATACACAAAAGAGGTTAGGCAGTGTATACATAATGAAATAAAAAACACAGCACATTGGCTTCTCATGCTTATAAATCTACAGAAAACTCGACCAAGTTGAGGTTTTGGTTTTTGGAACATGAAATTTTACACTTTGCCTAGGGGACAGCTAGGAATGCTCTCCAAATGGAATGTGAATGGGATTTTCAGGTGTATTCTATCAGCAGCATTCAGGTTCCTTGATTGGCAACTTCCAAAATTTCTTCTGGGTATGCGTTTGTTTTGCCTTCTTCCTTTCCAAATTTTGTATTCTGACTCCATGCAAAAAAGAGGTTAGGCAGAGTATCCCTAAATGAAATAAAAAACACACCGCTTTGGCTTTTCATGCTTATAAAACTACAGAAATCTCGACCAAAGTGAGTTTTTGTGTTTTGGAAAAAGAACTTTTACATTTTTACCGAGGGTTAAGCTAGGATTTCTCTCCACATGATGTGTAATGGGATTTTCAGGTGTATTCTTCCGGCAGCATTCGGGTGTCTTGATTGGCAATTTCCTAAATTTGTTCTAACTTTGCTTTTGATTCTACTTCTTCCTTTCCAAAATTTGTATTCTTTCTCCTTACAAAAGGGAGGTTTGTCAGAGTACTCCTAATGAAATGAAAAACACAGCACATTGGCGTTTCATGCTAGGAAATCTACAGAGAACTCGACCAAAGTGAGTGTCAATGGGATTTTCAGGTGTATTCAATCAGCAGCCTTCAGGTTTCTTGTTTGGCAATTTCCTAAATTTGTTCTGGGTTTGGTTGAATTTGCCTTCTGCCTTTCCAAATTTTGTATTCTGACTCCATACAAAAAAGAGGTTAGGCAGAGTATTCGTAATGAAATTAAACACACAGCACATTGGCGTTTCATGCTAGGAAAATTATAGGCAACTCGACCAAAGTGAGTTTTTGGTTTTGGAAACAGAAATGTAATAATTTTGCCGCGGGGACAGCAAGGATTTCCCTCCACATCGAGTGTAAATTGGATTTTTAGGTGTATCCAATCAGCAGCATTCAGGTTCCTTGATTGGCAATTTCCTAAATTTGTTCCGAGTTTGCGTTTGTTTTGGCTTCTTCCTTTAACAATTTTGAATACTGACTGCATACACAAAAGAGGTTAGGCAGAGTATACATAATGAAATAAAAAACACAGCACATTGGCTTCTCATGCTTATAAACCTACAGAAAACTCGACCAAGTTGAGATTTTGGTTGTTGGAACATGAAATTTTACACTTTGCATAGGGGACAGCTAGGAATTCCCTCTACATCGAGTGTAAATGGGATTTTCAGGTGTATTCAATCAGCAGCATTCAGGTTCCTTGATTGGCAATTTCCCACATTTGTTCTGGGTTTGGTTTGCTTTGCCTTCTGCCTTTCCAAATTTTGTATTCTGACTCCATACAAAATAGAGGTTAGGCAGTGTATTCATAATGATATAAAACACACAGCACATTGGCGTTTCATGCTAGGAAAATTACAGGCAACTCGACCAAAGTGAGTTTTTGTTTTTGGAAACAGAAATGTAATCATTTTGCCAAGGGGACAGCAAGGATTTCCCTCTACATTGAATGTAAAGGGATTTTTATGTTCATCCAATCAGCAGCATTCAGGTTCCTTGATTGGCAATTTCCTAAATTTGTTCTGGGTTTGCTGCTGTTTTGCCTTCTTCCTTTCAAAATTACGAATACTGACTGCATACAAAAAGTAGGATAGGCAGAGTATTCATAATGAAATGAAAAACACAGCACATTGGCATTTCATGCTAGGAAATCTACAGCCAATTTGACCAAGGAGAGTTTTTGAGTTTTGGAAAAAGAAATTTTACCCTTTTCATGATGGGACAGCTGGAATTCCCTCCACATCGAGTGTAAATTGGATTTTCAGGTGTATTCAATCAGCAGCATTCAGTTTCCTTGATTGGCAATTTCCTAAATTTGTTCCGAGTTTGAGTTTGTTTTGGCTTCTTCCTTTAACAATTTTGAATACTGACTGCATACACAAAATAGGTTAGGCAGAGTATTCATAATGAAATAAAAAACACAGCACATTGACTTCTCATGCTTATAAATCTACAGAAACCTCGACCAAGTTGAGTTTTTGTGTTTTGGAACATGAAATTTTACCCTTTTGTCTAGGGGACAGCTAGGAATTCCCTCTACATCGAGTGTAAATGGGATTTTCAGGTGATTTCAATCAGGAGCATTCAGGTTGCTTGATTGGCAACTTCCAAAATTTGTTCTGGGTTTGCGTTTCTTTTGCCTGCTTCCTTTCCAAATTTTGTATTCTGAATCCATACTAAAAAGAGGTTAGGCAGAGTATTTATAATGAAATAAAAGAACAGCACATTCGCGTTTCATTCATATAAATCTACAGAAAACTCGACCAAGGTGAGATTTTGTGTTTTGGAAACAGAAATGTAGGCATTTTGCTGAGGGGATGGCTAGGAATTCCCTCCACATCCAGTGCATGGGATTTTCAGGTGTATTCAATCATAGCATTCAGGTTCCTTGATTGGCAATTTCCTAAAATTTGTTCTGGGTTTGCGTTTGTTTTGCCTTCTTCCTTTCCAAATTTTGTATTCTGACTCCATGCAAAAAAGAGGTTAGGCAGAGTATCCCTAAATGAAATAAAAAACACACCGCTTTGGCTTTTCATGCTTATAAAACTACAGAAATCTCGACCAAAGTGAGTTTTTGTGTTTTGGAAAAAGAACTTCTACATTTTTACCGAGAGTTAAGCTAGGAATTCTCTCCACACGAAGTGTAAATGGGATTTTCAGGTGTATTCTTTCGGCAGCATTCAGGTGTCTTGATTGGCAATTTCCTAAATTTGTTCTAACTTTGCTTTGGATTCTCCTTCTTCCTTTCCGAAATTTGTATTCTTAGTCCTTACAAAAGAGAGGTTCGGCAGAGTATTCCTAATGAAATGAAAAACACAGCACATTGGCGATTCATGCTAGGAAATCTACAGCCAACTCGACCAAGGTGAGTTTTTGAGTTTTGGAAAAAGATTTTTTACTCTTTTGAGGAAGAGACAGCAAGGATTTATCTCCAAATCGAGTGTAAATTGGATTTTCAGGTTTATTCAATCAGCAGCATTCAGGTTCCTTGATTGGAAACTTCCAAAATTTGTTCTGGGTTTGCGTTTGTTTTGCCTTCTTCCTTTCCAAATTTTGTATTCTGACTCCATGCAAAAAAGAGGTCAGGCAGAGTATCCCTAAATGAAATAAAAAACACACCATTTTGGCTTTTCATGCTTATAAAACTATAGAAATCTCAACCAAAGTGAGTTTTTGTTTTTTGGAAAAAGAACATTTACATTTTTACTGAGGGTTAAGCTAGGAATTCTCTCCACATGAAGTGTAAATGGGATTTTCAGGTGTATTCTTTCAGCAGCATTCGGGTGTCTTGATTGGCAATTTCCTATATTTGTTCTAACTTTGCTTTGGATTCTCCTTCTTCCTTTCCAAAATTTGTATTCTGACTCCTTACAAAAGAGAGGTTCGGCAGAGTATTCCTAATGAAATGAAAAACACAGCACATTGGCGTTTCATGCTAGGAAATCTACAGGCAACACGACCAAAGTGAGTTTTTGTTTTTGGAAACAGAAATGTAATCATTTTACTGAGGGGACAGCAAGGAATTATCTCCACATCCAATGCAAATGGGATTTTTAGGTGTATTCAATCATAGCATTCAGGTTCCTTAATTGGCAATTACCTAAATTTGTTCTGGGTTTGCATTTGTTTTGCCTTCTTCCTTTCAAAATTTTGAATACTGACTGCATACAAAAAGTAGGTAAGGCAGAGTATTCATAATGAAATAAAAAACACAGCACATTGGCGTTTCATGCTTATAAATCTACAGAAAACTCGACCAAGGTGAGTTTGTGTGTTTTGGAACATGAAATTTTATCCTTTTGCCAATGGATAAAGGGATACATCGAGTGTAAATGGGATTTTCAGGTGTATTCAATCAGCAGCATTCAGGTTCCTTGATTGGCAATTTCCTAAATTTGTTCTGGGTTTGGTTTGCTTTGCCTTCTGCCTTTCCAAATTTTGTATTCTGACTCCATACAAAATAGAGGTTAGGCAGAGTATTCATAATGATATAAAACACATAGCACATTGGCGTTTCATGCTAGGAAAATTACAGGCAATTCGACCAAAGTGAGTTTTTGTTTTTGGAAACAGAAATGTAATCATTTTACTGAGGGGAGAGCAAGGATTTCCCTCCACTTTGAGTGTAAAGGGATTTTTAGGTTCATCCAATCAGCAGCATTCAGGTTCCTTGATTGGCAATTTCCTAAATTTGTTCTGGGTTTGCTGCTGTTTTGCCTTCTTCCTTTCAAAATTACGAATACTGACTGCATACACAAAAGAGGTTAGGCAGAGTATTCATAATGAAATGAAAAACACAGCACATTGGCATTTCATGCTAGGAAATCTACAGCCAATTTGACCAAGGTGAGTTTTTGAGCTTTGAAAAAAGAAATTTTACCCTTTTGCCAAGGGGACAGCTAGGAATTCCCTCTACATCGAGTGTAAATGGGATTTTCAGGTGTATTCAATCACCAGCATTCAGGTTCCTTGATTGGCAATTTTCTAAATTTGTTCCGAGTTTGAGTTTGTTTTGGCTTCTTCCTTTAACAATTTTGAATACTGACTGCATACACAAAATAGGTTAGGCAGAGTATTCATAATGAAATAAAAAACACAGCACATTGACTTCTCATGCTTATAAATCTACAGAAAACTCGACCAAGTTGAGTTTTTGTGTTTTGGAACATGAAATTTTACCCTTTTGTCTAGGGGACAGCTAGGAATTCTCTCCAAATCGAATGTGAATGGGATTTTCAGGTGTATTCAATCAGCAGCATTCAGGTTCCTTGATTGGCAACTTCCAAAATGTGTTCTGGGTTTGCGTTTCTTTTGCCTTCTTCCTTTCCAAATTTTGTATTCTGAATCCATACTAAAAAGAGGTTAGGCAGAGTATTTATAATGAAATAAAAGAACAGCACATTCGCGTTTCATTCATATAAATCTACAGAAAACTCGACCAAGGTGAGATTTTGTGTTTTGGAAAAAGAAATGTAGCCGCTTTGCCGAGGGGACTGCTAGGAATTCCCACCACATCGAGTGTTAATTGGATTTTCAGGTGTATTCAACCATAGCATTCAGGTTCCTTGATTGGCAATTTCCTAAAATTTGTTCTGGGTGTGTGTTTGTTTTGCCTTCTGCCTTTCCAAATTTTGTATTCTGACTCCATGCAAAAACGAGGTTAGGCAGAGTATCCCTAAATGAAATAAAAAACACACCGCTTTGGCTTTTCATGCTTATAAAACTACAGAAACCCCTGCCAAGGTGAGTTTTAGTGTTTTGGAAAAAGAACTTTTACGTTTTTACCGAGGGTTAAGCTAGGAATTCTCTCCACATGAAGTGTAAATGGGATTTTCAGGTGTATTCTTTCGGCAGCATTCGGGTGTCTTGATTGGCAATTTCCTAAATTTGTTCTAACTTTGCTTTGGATTCTCCTTCTTCCTTTCCAAAATTTGTATTCTGACTCCTTACAAAAGAGAGGTTCGGCAGAGTATTCCTAATGAAATGAAAACAGAGCACATTGGCGTTTCATGCTAGGAAATCTACAGGCAACTCGATCAAAGTGAGTTTTTGTTTTTGGAAACAGAAATGTAATCATTTTACTGAGGGGACAGCAAGGATTTATCTCCACATGGAGTGTAAATGGGATTTTTAGGTGTATTCAATCAGCAGCTTTCAGGTTCCTTGATTGGCAATTTCCTAAGTTTGTTCCGAGTTTGCGTTTGTTTTGGCTTCTTCCTTTAACAATTTTGAATACTGCCTGCATACGCAAAAGAGGTTAGGCAGAGTATTCATAATGAAATAAAAAACACAGCACATTGGCGTTTCATGCTTATAAATCTACAGAAAACTCGACCAAGGTGAGTTTGTGTGTTTTGGAACATGAAATTTTACCCTTTTGCCAAGGGGACAGCTAGGAATTCCCTCTACATCGAGTGGAAATGGGATTTTCAGGTGTATTCAATCAGCAGCATTCAGGTTTTTTGTTTGGCAATTTCCTAAATTTGTTCTGGGTTTGGTTGGCTCTGCCTTCTGCCTTTCCAAATTTTGTATTCTGACTCCATACAAAAAAGAGGTTAGGCAGAGTATTCATTATGATATAAAACACACAGCACATTGGCGTTTCATGCTAGGAAAATTACAGGCAACTCGACCAAAGTGAGTTTTTGTTTTTGGAAACAGAAATGTAATCATTTTGCCGAGGGGACAGCAAGGATTTCCCTCCTCATCGAGTGTTAAAAGGGATTTTTAGGTGTATTCAATCAGCAGCATTCAGGTTCCTTGATTGGCAACTTCCAAAATTTGTTCTGGGTTTGCGTTTCTTTTGCCTTCTTCCTTTCCAAATTTTGTATTCTGAATCCATACTAAAAAGAGGTTAGGCAGAGTATTTATAATGAAATAAAAGAACAGCACATTCGCGTTTCATTCATATAAATCTACAGAAAACTCGACCAAGGTGAGTTTTTGTGTTTTGGAAACAGAAATGTAGCCATTTTGCTGAGGGGATGGCTAGGAATTCCCTCCACATCGAGTGAATGGGATTTTCAGGTGTATTCAATCAGCAGCATTCAGGTTCCTTGATTGGCAATTTCCAAAATTTGTTCTGGGTTTGCGTTTGTTTTGCCTTATTCCTTTCCAAATTTGGAATACTGACTACATACATAAAGTAGGTTTGGCAGTTTATTCATAATGAAATAAGAAACACAGCACATTGGCATTTCATGCTAGGAAATCTACAGCCAATTTGACCAAGGTGAGTTTTTGAGTTTTGGAAAAAGAAATTTTACCCTTTTGCCAAGGGGACAGCTAGAAATTCCATCTATATCGAGTGTAAATGGGATTTTCAGGTGTATTCAATCATAGCATTCAGGTTCCTTGATTGGCAATTTCCTAAAATTTGTTCTGGGTTTGCGTTTGTTTTGCCTTCTTCCTTTCCAAATTTGGAATACTGACTGCATGCAAAATTAGGTTAGGCAAAGTATTCATAATCAAATAAAAAACACAGCACATTGGCGTTTCATGCTTATGAATCTACAGAAAACTCGACCAAGGTGAGTTTTTGTGTTTTGGAACATTAAATTTTACCCTTTTTCCAAGGGGACAGCTAGGAATTCCCTCTACATCGAGTGTAAATGGGATTTTCAGGTGTATTCAATCAGCAGCATTCAGGTTTCTTGTTTGGCAATTTCCTAAATTTGTTCTGGGTTTGGTTGGCTTTGCCTTCTGCCTTTCCAAATTTGGAATACTGACTGCATACAAAAAGAGGTTAGGCAGAGTATTCATAATGATATAAAACACACAGCACATTGGCGTTTCATGCTAGGAAAATTACAGGCAACTGACCAAAGTGAGTTTTTGTATTGGATACAGAAATGTAATCATTTTGCCGAGGGGACAGCAAGGATTTCCCTCCACATCGAGTGTAAAAGGGATTTTTAGGTGTATTCAATCAGCAGCATTCAGGTTCCTTGATTGGCAATTTCATAAATTTGTTCTGGATTTGCATTTGTTTTGCCTTCTTCCTTTTTAAAATTATGAATACTGACGGCATACAAAAAGTAGGTTAGGCAGAGTATTCATAATGAAATAAAAAACACAGCACATTGGCATTTCATGCTAGGAAATCTACAGCCAATTTGACCAAGGTGAGTTTTTGAGCTTTGAAAAAAGAAATTTTACCCTTTTGCCAAGGGGACAGCTAGGAATTCCCTCTACATCGAGTGTAAATGGGATTTTCAGGTGTATTCAATCAGCAGCATTCAGGTTCCTTGATTGGCAATTTCCTAAATTTCTTCCGAGTTTGAGTTTGTTTTGGCTTCTTCCTTTAACAAATTTGAATACTGACTGCATACACAAAAGAGGTTAGGCAGAGTATTCATAATGAAATAAAAAACACAGCACATTGGATTCTCATGCATATAAATCTACAGAAAACTCGACCACGTTGAGTTTTTGTGTTTTGGAACATGAAATTTTACCCTTCTGTCTAGGGGACAGTTAGGAATTCCCTCTACATCGAGTGTAAATGGGATTTACGGGTGTATTCAATCATAGCATTCAGGTTCCTTGATTGGCAACTTCCAAAATTTGTTCTGGGTTTGTGTTTCTTTTGCCTTCTTCCTTTCCAAATTTTGTATTCTGAATCCATACTAAAAAGAGGTTAGGCAGAGTATTCATAATGAAATAAAAGAACAGCACATTCGCGTTTCATTCATAGAAAACTCCAGAAAACTCGACCAAGGTGAGATTTTGTGTTTTGGAAACAGAAATGTAGCCATTTTGCCAAGGGGACGGCTAGGAATTCCCTCCAAATCCAGAGAATGGGATTATCAGGTGTATTCAGTCATAGCATTCAGGTTCCTTGATTGGCAATTTCCTAAAATTTGTTCTGGGTTTGCGATTGTTTTGCCTTCTTCCTTTCCAAATTTGGAATACTGACTGCATACAAAAAGTAGGTTAGGCAGAGTATTCATAATGAAATAAAAAACACAGCACATTGGCGTTTCATGCTTATAAATCTACAGAAAACTCGACCAAGGTGAGTTTTTGTGTTTTGGAACATGAAATTTTACCCTTTTGCCAAGAGGACAGTTAGGAATTCCCTCTACATCGAGTGTAAATGGGATTTTCAGGTTTATTCAATCAGCAGCATTCAGGTTTCTTGTTTGGCAATTTCCTAAATTTGTTCTGGGTTTGGTTGGCTTTGCCTTCTGCCTTTCCAAATTTTGTATTCTGACTCCATGCAAAAAAGAGGTTAGGCAGAGTATCCCTAAATGAAATAAAAAACACACCGCTTTGGATTTTCATGCTTATAAAACTACAGAAATCCCGACCAAAGTGAGTTTTTGTGTTTTTGAAAAAGAACTTTTACGTTTTTACCGAGGGTTAAGCTAGGAATTCTCTCCACATGAAGTGCAAATGGGATTTTCAGGTGTATTATTTTGGCAGCATTCGGGTGTCTTGATTGGCAATTTCCTAAATTTGTTCTAACTTTGCTTTTGATTCTCCTTCTTCCTTTCCAAAATTTGTATTCTGACTCCATACAAAAAAGAGGTTAGGCAGAGTATTCATAATGATATAAAACACAGAGCACATTGGCGTTTCATGCTAGGAAAATTATAGGCAACTCGACCAAAGTGAGTTTTTGTTTTAGGAAACAGAAATGTAATCATTTTGCCGAGGGGACAGCAAGGATTTCCCTCCACATCGAGTGTAAATGGGATTTTCAGGTGTATTCAATCAGCAGCATTCAGGCTCCTTGATTGGCAATTTTCTAAATTTGTTCTGGGTTTGCATTTGTTTTGCCTTCTTCCTTTCCAAATTTGGAATACTGACTGCATACAAAATGTAGGTTAGGCAGAGTATTCATAATGAAATAAAAAACACAGCACATTGGCGTTTCATGCTTATAAATCTACAGAAAACAGGACTGAGGTTAGTTTTTGTGTTTTGGAACATGAAATTTTACCCTTTTGCCAAGGGGACAGCTAGGAATTCCCTTTACATCGAGTGTAAATGGGAATTTCAGGTGTTTTCAATCAGCAGCATTCAGGTTTTGTTTGGCAATTTCCTAAATTTGTTCTGGGTTTGGTTTGTTTTGCCTTCTGCCTTTCCAAATTTTGTATTCTGACTCCATACAAAAAAGAGGTTAGGCAGAGTATTCATATTGAAATTAAACACACAGCACATTGGTATTTCATGCTAGGAAAATTACAGGCAACTCGACCAAAGTGAGTTTTTGTTTTTGGAAACAGAAATGTAATCATTTTGCCGAGGGGACAGCAAGGATTTCCCTGCACATCGAGTGTAAATGGGATTTTTAGGTTTATCCAATCAGCAGCATTCAGGTTCCTTGATTGGCAATTTCCTAAATTTGTTCCGAGTTTGCGTTTGCTTTGGCTTCTTCCTTTAACAATTTTGAATACTGACTGCATACACAAAAGAGGTTAGGCAGAGTATACACAAAGAAATAAAAAACACAGCACATTGGCTTCTCATGCTTATAAATCTACAGAAAACTCGACCAAGTTGAGATTTTGGTTTTTGGAACATGAAATTTTACACTTTGCCTAGGGGACAGCTAGGAATTCTCTGCAAATGGAATGTGAATGGGATAATCAGGTGTATTCAATCAGCAGCATTCAGGTTCCTTGATTGGCAACTTCCAAATTTTGTTCTGGGTTTGCGTTTCTTTTGCCTTCTTCCTTTCCAAATTTTGTATTCTGAATCCATAGTAAAAGGAGGTTAGGCAGAGTATTTATAATGAAATAAAAGAACAGCACATTCGCGTTTCATTCATATAAATCTACAGAAAACTCGACCAAGGTGAGATTTTGTGTTTTGGAAAAAGAAACGTAACCATTTTGCCGAGGGGATGGCTAGGAATTCCCTCCAAATCAAGGGAATGGGATTTTCAGGTGTATTCAATCATAGCATTCAGGTTCCTTGATTGGCAATTTCCTAAAATTTTTTCTGGGTTTGCCTTTGTTTTGCATTCTTCCTTTCCAAATTTGGAATACTGACTGCATACAAATAGTAGGTTAGGCAGAGTATTCATAATGAAATAAAAAACACAGCACTTTGGCGTTTCATGCTTATAAATCTACAGAAAACTCAACCAAGTTGTGTTTGTGTGTTTTGGAACATGAAATTTGACCCTTTTGCCAAGGGGACAGCTAGGAATTCCCTCTACATCGAGTGTAAATGGGATTTTCAGGTGTATTCAATCAGCAGCATTCAGGTTTTGTTTGGCAATTTCCTAAATTTGTTCTGGGTTTGGTTGACTTTGCCTTCTGCCTTTCCAAATTTTGTATTCTGACTCCATACAAAAAAGAGGTTAGGCAGAGTATTCATAATGATATAAAACACACAGCACATTGGCGTTTCATGCTAGGAAAATTACAGGCAACTCGACCAAAGTGAGTTTTTGTGTTTTGGAAACAGAAATGTAATCATTTTGCCGAGGGCACAGCAAGGATTTCCCTCCACATTGAGTGTAAATGGGATTTTTAGGTGTATCCAATCAGCAGCATTCAGGTTCCTTGATTGGCAATTTCCTAAATTTGTTCCGAGTTTGCGTTTGCTTTGGCTTCTTCCTTTAAAAATTTTGAATACTGACTGCATACACAAAAGAGGTTAGGCAGAGTATACATAATGAAATAAAAAACACAGCACATAGGCGTTTCATGCTAGGAATTCTACTGGCAACTCGAATAAAGTGAGTTTTAGTTTTTGGAAACAGAAATGTAATCATTTTGCCGAGGGTACAGCAAGGATTTCCCTCCACTGAGTATAAATGGGATTTTCAGGTGTACTCAATCAGCAGCATTCAGGTTCCTTGATTGGCAACTTCCAAATTTTGTTCTGGGTTTGTGTTTCTTTTGCCTTCTTCCTTTCCAAATTTTGTATTCTGAATCCATACTAAAAGGAGGTTAGGCAGAGTATTTATAATGAAATAAAAGAACAGCACATTCGCGTTTCATTCATATAAATCTACAGAAAACTCGACCAAGGTGAGATTTTGTGTTTTGGAAAAAGAAATGTAGATATTTGGCCAAGGAGACGGCAAGGAATTCCCTCCAAATCCAGGGAATGGGATTTTCAGGTGTATCAATCATAGCATTCAGATTCCTTGATTGGCAATTTCCTAAAATTTGTTCTGGCTTTGCGTTTGTTTTGCCTTCTGCCTTTCCAAATTTTGTATTCTGACTCCATGCAAAAAAGAGGTTAGGCAGAGTATCCCTAAATGAAATAAAAAACACACTGCTTTGGCTTTTCATGCTTATAAAACTACAGAAATCTCGACCAAAGTGAGTTTTTGTGTTTTGGAAAAAGAACTTTTACATTTTTACCGAGAGTTAAGCTAGGAATTCTCTCCACATGAAGTGTAAATGGGATTTTCAGGTGTATTCTTTCGGCAGCATTCGGGTGTCTTGATTGGCAATTTCCTAAATTTGTCCTAACTTTGCTTTTGATTCTCCTTCTTCCTTTCCAAAATTTGTATTCTTTCTCCTTACAAATGAGAGGTTCGGCAGAGTATTCCTAATGAAATAAAAACCACAGCACATTGGCGTTTCATGCTAGGAATTCTACAGGCAACTCGACCAAAGTGAGTTTTTGTTTTTGGAAACAGAAATGTAATCATTTTGCCGAGGGGACAGCAAGGATTTCTCTCCACTGAGTATAAATGGGATTTTCAGGTGTACTCAATCAGCAGCATTCAGGTTCCTTGATTGGCAAATTCCAATATTTGTTCTGGGTTTGTGTTTCTTTTGCCTTCTTCCTTTCCAAATTTTGTATTCTGAATCCATACTAAAAAGAGGTTAGGCAGAGTATTTATAATGAAATAAAAGAACAGCACATTCGCGTTTCATTCATATAAATCTACAGAAAACTCAACCAAGGTGAGATTTTGTGTTTTGGAAAAAGAAATGTAACCGTTTTGCGGAGGGGACGGCTCGGAATTCCCTCCACATTGAGTGTGAATGGGATTTTCAGGTGTATTCAATCATAGCATTCAGGTTCCTTGATTGGCAATTTCCTAAAATTTGTTCTGGGTTTGCGTTTGTTTTGCCTTCTGCCTTTCCAAATTTTGTATTCTGACTCCATGCAAAAAAGAGGTTAGGCAGAGTATCCCTAAATGAAATAAAAAACACACCGCTTTGGCTTTTCATGCTTATAAAACTACAGAAATCTCGACCAAAGTGAGTTTTTGTGTTTTGGAAAAAGAACTTTTACATTTTTACCGAGAGTTAAGCTAGGAATTCTCTCCACATGAAGTGTAAATGGGATTTTCAGGTGTATTCTTTCGGCAGCATTCGGGTGTCTTGATTGGCAATTTCCTAAATTTGTCCTAACTTTGCTTTTGATTCTCCTTCTTCCTTTCCAAAATTTGTATTCTTTCTCCTTACAAAAGAGAGGTTCGGCAGAGTATTCCTAATGAAATGAAAACCACAGCACGTTGGCGTTTCATGCTAGGAATTCTACAGGCTGAAGGACCCCAATCCCCTTAAAGTCCTTCAGAACGCGACCCCAGACTCAATGATCCTCAGACCAGACGATGCAATTTGCAAGAGGAGGTTTTTTTTATTTTTCACGAGTGCTCGTGGACGCTGCTCCACACCCGACGCAGCGGGTTATCGGAGAAGCGTATACGGTAGTGTCTGGGGGACACTTATATACCCGGGTGGGGGAATTGCAGAAGCAGGAGTACAGAAGCAGAAGAAAAGCAAAGTTACGGGGAGGGTTACAGGGGTTTGATAAGACCACGGAGTAAGAGCGGGCAGGAGACATTTCGCTGCCGCCCTGCCCCACCGATAAGGGGCAGCTGGATGCCGGGCGGTGTTATCTTAACCCACAGCTGCCCAGGGGCGGCTAGGTACCGAGGCGGTGCTATCTTAACCCACAGCTGCCCCTCCATAACTTATGGTTTCGGCCCTAACTCCAGGAAAGTTTTTGCTAAAGTTACTTATGATAAAACTGGGGCATTTAAAATGGCTTCACTGTTGTTAAGCAGCTAAATAGCACAACTACTGCTAGGGTTATTCATTCCCCCCTTTGGTCTTGTGCATTAGGAAAATCCTTTCCTAAGGGCATCCCCGATCCTCTGAGTACTTTAAGGCCTGGTATTGCTGGGTCAGGACCATGGCTTGGACACGCGACAGCCCGTCCCTAACAAACTGTGTTAGCCGGTTAAAAAGGCACGGGCCAAGTGTCAGGATCAATAACAGCAAGAAGATGGGGCCTATAAGGGAGGAGAGTAGGGTCGTGAACCAAGGGGATTGCTTCCAGATACTTTCATACCAGCCCTGCTGTGACTCAATTTTCCGTTGTCTTTTGTCCAGTCTTTCCTTAAGTTTATCTAGGGTTTTAGTTACTACCCCAGTTTGATCGGCGTAGAAGCAGCACTCTTCCCTCAGTGCTGCACAGAGCCCTCCTTCCTTAAGGAGCACAAGGTCCAGCCCCCTTCGGTTCTGCAGAACTACTTCCAAGAGGGAGGTTAGGGACTCTTTTAATGCCCTAACTGATTGTTCAAGGGCACTTAGGTCTTCATTCATGGCTTGGTGCAGGTACATATATTGGTCTGTACGTATTATAGCGGTGGTACCTGTTGCTATTCCAGCTGTGATGCCACTTAAGCCCAGGAGCACAGCCAGGGTCAGAGACACAGGCTCTCACCTGACTCTGTGTAGGGAAGACTCAAAGAACTGGAGAACGGGCTCATCAGAATGGTATGTTATGCGGGGCCAGATTTGCACCAAGACACAGTAGTCCCGTGTTTGATTGAAGACCCCTGCGTGAACACACGGGGTCAGCCCAGTGCTACAAGCCCAGTAGGTGCCATTGGGCACCGGGAGGTAATAGTTTCCCGGAGGGACCGGCACTGAAGTATAGCATAGGTCAGGGGGGCTCTTACCCAAACATAAACCTCTTCCTTGGACATGGGTCAGGGTCAGCGGGTGATCAGCTTCCTGACAGCTGGGCGGTGGGGAGGAAACATTTTGAAGAACAGAGGCATTGTAGGGCAGTGGAATGCCTTCAAAATAGGGGGGGTTCGGGTTCAGGCAGAGCCAGCAACTGTCTGCTTTTGCTGGGTCTGACTGGTTTAGGGCCTGATGAGCTGCTTTTATTAGGTTTAGGAGACGTTCCCTTGTACCAGGGGACGGAGCTGGAGGTGAGCAGGGGCTCGTGTCGGTGGACGGTGTAGGGCTCGGGGAAGCTTTTACCCTAGCCGGTAGGGGTCTGTCAGAAAGAACTTTGCTGGGCCCCACAGATACCACTCGAGTGGGGAAGGTGATTTTACGGCTTAACATGAAAATAGTAAACGGGTCGGTCCCATGGGAAACATAGAGATGGACTCCCCAGACTCTGGGCGAGTCCCATGATTCCTGTCGTCCTTTGATAGTGAAGTTCAGAACCAGGAGGTGGCATCGTTCCGGGCTCCGGTGGTTGAGACAGGTGCCCGTTTTGTCTTCCAGGGAAGGTGTGAAATCAGATTGGGATATGCCATACCCCGGGGGTGCAGCTAGGGTGATTAGACTGTCAGTGGACTGAGGTTTCCAGTAGGCATCCCCTGCTGTCTCGCAACCCCACGCACGGCAGAATCCCACCTCTGGCCCCCCACACCGATAGGAGTCTTTTCCGCCGGGGCAAGCATAGATGCCCCTCCCGCGCAGGCACTTTGGAATTTCTCCTCTGACTCGTGGAAATAACTTGCACAAGTCAAACCAAATTGCGGGGAAATAGGTACTCGGGGGGGCTATTCGAGAGGTTTGGCTAATGATTTCCCCGCCCATACTACTTATAGTCCAGGTTACATTGTAAGGGGTATGAGGGGACGAGGCCAGGGAAGCTCTAAAAAAGAAAAGAAGGACTACAAAGAGTCGGATACGCGAGAGAGTCTTATCTTCAACGGGTTTTGAGAGCGCTGCACCCTCCATGTTGTTCGGTCAACCGGGTGGCCGCCCAGTGGCTCACTCTCCTCCCGTGGGGTATGTTTTACGTGTGACGCGTGGACCCAGGCGGCGACCCCGTCAACCTTAACTGCAGTGGGGGTTGTCAGCAGGACGGTGTATGGTCCCTTCCAACGCGGTTCGAGAGTTCTGGATTGGTGTCTGCGGATGTAGACAGAGTCTCCAATCTGGAATGGGTGAGGCACTGCTGGACACTTGGACTGGTACACGGCAGCCAAAGGCTTCCAAATCTGTCCTTGGATCAGCTGTAAGGCTCTCAGTTGGGTCTGCAGGTTGGGGGAAGTGGCATAAGAGTCAGTGCTGGGTCCCAGCAAGTCAGCAATCGGGGGAGGCCCTCCATAGAGTATCTCATATGGAGTTAGCCCAAAGACAGAGGGGGTGTTCCGAGCCCGGAACAGGGCCATTGGTAGCAACTCAACCCAGTCTCTAGTGCCAGTCTCCATCATTAATTTGGTTAAGGTCTCCTTTATGGTTCGGTTCATTCGTTCTACCTGCCCTGAGCTCTGGGGTCTATATGCACAATGTAATTTCCAATCAATCCCCAGCACCTTGGCCACCAGCTGACTTACCCAGGAGACAAAAGCTGGCCCATTGTCGGACCCCAATACCTTGGGAAGGCCAAACCGCGGGAAGATTTCTTTAAAGATTTTCTTGACGACTACCTGTGCCGTCTCCTTTTTTACCGGAAAAGCTTCAGTCCAACCGGAAAAGGTGTCTACGAATACTAATAGATATTTAATCCCGTACCTGCTGGGGCGAATCTCAGTGAAATCAATTTCCCAGTTAGTTCCAGGCCTGGTCCCGCGCACCCTTGCCCCTTCTGGCATTTTGAGGCGTTTTGGATTTACTTTCGCGCATGGAACGCAAGATTCAGTTACCTGTTTAACCAGCGAGTCCAATCCTATTATGAAGTGGGTCTGTTCCTCCCTTTGTAGTAAGATTTTTAACTTTTTATATCCCAAGTGGGTCCACCGATGGAGATTACTCACTAGGTCCCTGGCCGCTTTTCTCGGTAGAACTATCTTGTCCTGAATTTTCCAAGCCTTTTCTTGTTTGTTATACTCTCCCCCTAGCCTCTGGATGGCGTTCACATCCTCCTCTGAATATGTCCACCCACCTTGGTCAGGAGAGGTGGGGGGGGTCTCAGGAGAGTACACTGTCAGTACTGGTTCTTTTAAGGCAGCTGTTTTAGCCGTTACATCTGCCATTCTGTTGCCTCTTGCCACCGGGTCCTCCCCTTTTTGGTGGCCTGGGCAATGGATGATACTCAGCTTCTTTGGGAGATGGAGGGCTTGTAGGAGATCGAGGATCTCCTGTTTGTTTTTAATGTCCTTCCCTCCTGAAGTCAACAGCCCCCTTCTACGGTATATCTCCCCGTGAATGTGAGCCGTAGCAAACGCGTAGCGGCTGTCAGTGTAAATATTTACTTTTTTTCCCTTGGCCGCCCGGAGAGCCTCAGTCAGTGCCACAAGCTCAGCCTTCTGAGCTGAAGTCCCCGGTGTCAGGGCCGAGGCCCAGATAACAGTATTCCCGTCCACCACCGCCGCCCCCGCCTTTCTCTCACCTTGATGCAGGAAACTGCTTCCGTCGGTGTACCAGGTGTGCTCCGCGTCTGGCATGGGCAGGTCTGTCAAGTCTTCTCGGGTTCCATGCGCCTCAGCCAGCACTTGGTGACGGTTGTGATTGACCTGCGACTCGGCTCCGGGCTTCGGGAGCAGGGTGGCTGGATTGAGCGAGGCCGGGTTCCCAAAGTGGATTTTCTCAGGGTTGAGTAGCACAGTCTGATAATGAGTAATTCTGGCGTTTGATAACCACCTGTCCGGGGGCTGATGGATAATTGTCTCTATGGCATGGGGCGCCACTATAGTGAGGGGCTGGCCCAACGTTAACTTGTCTGAGTCTTTTACCAGAACAGCCACTGCGGCAATCATGCGGAGGCAGGGTGGCCATCCTGTAGCGACATTGTCCAGTTTCTTTGAAAAATATGCTACAGGCCTCTTCCAAGGTCCCAGCCTCTGGGTTAGGACTCCCTTAGCTATTCCCCCATTCTCATCTACATATAAAGTGAACGGTTTGGCTGGGTCAGGCAGACTCAATGCCGGGGCCTCCAGGAGGGCCCTTTTGATCTTATCAAATGCTAATTGTTGTTCCCGGCCCCATATGAAAGGGGCATTTGTCTTCGTTAGGGGGTAAAGTGAGGCTGCCTTTTCGGCGAATCCCGGTATCCAGAGGCGGCAGAAGCCGGCGCTACCCAGGAACTCTCTGAGTTCGCGGGCATTTTTAGGCGGCGGGATGAGCGCCACAGCTTGCTTACGCCCTTCAGTAAGCCACCTCCGGCCTCCCTCCAGTACATATCCCAAATAGATTACACGTCGGGTGCACAGTTGGGCCTTTTTTGCAGAGGCCCTATACCCCAACTCACCCAGTTTTTGAAGCAAAGCCTCGGTCCCTTTAGTGCAGCTCTGCTCTGTCTCCGCTGCCAGCAACAAATCATCCACATACTGTAATAAGATTAGCTCTGGATGGCTCACTCGGAAGTCTGCCAAGTCCTGGTGAAGTGCCTCATCAAATAGCGTGGGCGAATTCTTGAATCCTTGAGGCAGCCTGGTCCAAGTCAGCTGTCCTGAGAATCCGGTCTCAGGGTCTTTCCATTCGAAGGCGAAGATGGGCTGGCTCTGCGGGCTCAGCCTCAGGCAGAAGAAGGCGTCCTTTAAATCAAGAACTGAGTACCAGGCATGGCTTGGAGGCAAGGTACTGAGCAGATTATAAGGGTTAGGGACCGTGGGGTGAATGTCCTCAGCCCTACGATTTACTTCCCTTAAATCTTGTACAGGCCTGTAATCATTAGAGCCAGGCTTTCTGACTGGTAGCAGGGGAGTGTTCCACGGCGATTGGCAAGGCTTTAATATGCCCAGCTGTAGGAATCTTTGTATATGGGGCCGGACTCCGTCCTTAGCTTCCTTAGCCATAGGGTATTGGCGGATAGACACAGGAGTAGCTGCAGGCTTTAAAGTCACTATTAGCGGGGGCCGCCTAACAGCCAGCCCTACCCCCGCCGTTTCTGCCCAGGCTGCGGGAAATTTAGCAAGCCACTCGGGGCTATTCCGATGGGTCGGGGGGCTCTCGTGGAGGCGGTGTTCGTCCTCCAGTTGGAGAGTCAGTACGTGGAGGGATTGACCTGTGGGGCCGGTCACCGTAGCCCCCTTGTCTTGAAAGTGGATCTGCGCCCCGACCTTCGAGAGGAGGTCCCTCCCCAATAAGGGGTAGGGGCAGTCTGGCACCAATAAAAAGGAGTGGGTCACCTGCCCCGTGGACAGGTGAACCTTACGCTCCATTGTCCACCGGTATAGTTTCCCTCCAGTGGCTCCCTGTACCCAAGATGTCTTGGAACTTAACGGCCCTTCAGCACTAGTAAGAACTGAATGTTGGGCCCCAGTGTCGACCAGGAACGTGACCGGTCGGCCTCCCACTTTAAGGGTTACCCGGGGCTCAGGGGGAGGCTCCTGGCCCTGACCCCCCTAACTCTCATCCCCGAGTGACAACACCGGGACGGTTCCTCTTTGGCCCCCTCGCTGTTTTTTGTTGGGACAATCTTTTGCCCAATGTCCCTTTTTCTTGCAGTAGGCGCATTGGTCACGCTCTATCCGTGGTTTATGCCGGTCTCCCGGGTCCCTGCCTTGCCTAGGCCTGGCCTGCTCTGGCCCCTTAACTACAGTGGCCAAGATTTTATTTAGTTCTTTATTTCGTTTCCTGTCCCTCTGGTCTTGTCTGCTCTCCTGTTCCCTACGTATTCTTTCTTCCCTCTCTTCCTGTGTTTCTCTTCTATTGAAAATCTTTTCTGCTTCTTTTACCAAATCCAGCAGGGTGTAGCCCTGTAACCCCTCCAGCCTCTGTAGTTTAACCCGAATGTCCGGTGCTGACTGTCCGATAAAGGACATTATTACCTCAGCCTGCCGGTCGGGGGCCTGAGGGTCAAAGGGCGTGTACATTCTGTATCCTTCCATTAATCTTTCTAGAAATCCTGCCGGGGTCTCCTCACTTCCCTGCATAATGGCACGTACCTTGGCCAAATTAGTGGGGCGTCTCCCGGCCCCCCGGAGACCTACCAGGAGAATCTGGCGATAGAGACGGAGTTGTTCCCTACCAGCCACCGTGTTGAAATCCCAGTCCGGGCGGGTGAGTGGGAACGCCGCGTCGATTTCGTTGGGCAGCTGAGTAGGCCGGCCGTCGTTCCCTGGCACATTTTCGCGGGCCTCCAGGAAGACTCGCTGTCTCTCCTCGGTGGTAAGAAGTGTCTGTAAAAGCTGCTGACAGTCATCCCAAGTGGGCTGGTGGGTCAGTAAGATGGATTCAATTAGCCCTGTCAGGGCCTGAGGATCTTGGGAAAACGAGGGGTTATGAGTTTTCCAGTTATACAAGTCAGAGGCCGAGAAGGGCCAATACTGGATCTGGCCTGCCACCGAACGGAGGGGCAGGGCATGAGACGACCAGGCGTCCTCCCCTCCTTTGCCTCGCTCGCGGCGCAACCGCAAGCGATGGGCTAGCGTCGGGGAAGACGATTCTGCAGGAGGCTGAACCTCCTCTTCCTGCATGGTCGAGTCTGGGGACGGGGCAGAAGGAGCCGGCCCCACCGGAACGGGGTGAGCATATGGAGGCGGCGGGGGTTCTAATAGCAACAGATCCTCCTGTTTGGGTTTCATCTTTGAAAGTTCCTCCAGTGGGTAAAGTGAGGCCACCGGGGAAGGGTCCTCTGGCTTAACAGGCGCGGGGAGGGCCGCGGGCAAGGGAGGAGGAAGGGGGACCAAAGGCATCACCGGAGGAGGAGGAGGAGACTTAGGTTGAGGTTTCTCATCCGCAGGTGGAGTCGGCAAGAGGAAGGGCTTAACCCATACAGGTGGGTTTCGAACCAAATCCTCCCAGACGGTAATATAGGGCACCTGGTCGGGGAGCCCCTGTGATCCGGCTCGACAGACACGATCCTTCACCTGCGAGATAACATTCAGGTTAAAGGTTCCTTCCCCCGGCCATCCTACTTCATGAGTCGGCCACTCCGTGGAGCTGAGGGTGGCCCACTTTTTCTTGTTGATTTCCACCGAAAGACTGCGTGCACGCTCCTGGACCTCCTTCCAGTGACCTAAAGTGAGGCTCAACGGGGTGGTTAGCTGCTGCCCCATGGCAGGGGAAGAAGGGGAGAAAACGAAACACAGACCACAGAACACAGACACGCACAAGACAAACAATACAAGTCGCGCGACTACAGATTGGCGTAGAAGTAAACCTAACAGTTCAGATGGGAGCGGCCTCCTGGCCAGGCCCCCTCGGGAAGGAGAGAGAGACAATCTCTCTCTCTCTCTTCCCCAGACCGCCACTGGAGCGTCCTCCAGGGCAGGACCAGGGGTCTCCGGACACGTCTGTCTCCTCCGCTGGTCCGATACAGATACAGGTCCTGTACAGGCACAATTTCAGGCAGAAGGCGCCGCTAATAAAAACAAACACACACCACGACACTTATACAATTACACAAAAGGGAAAAACCTTACCTCCGACTGGCTTTCTGAGGGGGTGAGTCGGGGGTCGTTTGTTCCCGGCCAATGCACCAGATGAAGGACCCCAATCCCCTTAAAGTCCTTCAGAACGCTACCCCAGACTCAATGATCCTCAGACCAGACGATGCAATTTGCAAGAGGAGGTTTTTTTTATTTTTCACGAGCGCTCGTGGATGCTGCCCCACACCCGACGCAGCGGGTTATCGGAGAAGCGTACACGGTAGTGTCTGGGGGACACTTATATACCCGGGTGGGGGAATTGCAGAAGCAGGAGTACAGAAGCAGCAGAAAAGCAAAGTTACGGGGAGGGTTACAGGGGTTTGATAAGACCACGGAGTAAGAGCGGGCAGGAGACATTTCGCTGCCGCCCTGCCCCACCGATAAGGGGCAGCTGGATGCCGGGCGGTGTTATCTTAACCCACAGCTGCCCAGGGGCGGCTAGGTACCGAGGCGGTGCTATCTTAACCCACAGCTGCCCCTCCATAACTTATGGTTTCGGCCCTAACTCCAGGAAAGATTTTGCTAAAGTTACTTATGATAAAACTGGGGCAATTAAAATGGCTTCACTGTTGTTAAGCAGCGAAATAGCACAACTACTGCTAGGGTTATTCACAGGCAACTCGAATAAAGTGAGTTTTAGTTTTTGGAAACAGAAATGTAATCATTTTGCCGAGGGGACAGCAAGGATTTCCCTCCACATCGAGTATAAATGGGATTTTCAGGTGTATTCAATCAGCAGCATTCAGGCTCCTTGATTGGCAATTTCCTAAAATTTGTTCTGGGTTTGAGTTTCTTTTGCCTTCTTCCTTTCCAAATATGGAATACTGACTGCATACAAAAAGTAGGTTAGGCAGAGTATTCATAATGAAATAAAAAACACAGCACATTGGCGTTTCATGCTTACAAATCTACAGAAAACTCGACCAAGGTGAGTTTTTGTGTTGTGGAACATGAAAATTTACACTTTTGCCAAGGGGACAGCTAAGAATTCCCTCTACATCGAGTGTAAATGGGATTTTCAGGTGTATTCAATCAGCAGCATTCAGGTTTCTTGTTTGGCAATTTCCTAAATTTGTTCTGGGTTTGGTTTGCTTTGCCTTCTGCCTTTCCAAATTTTGTATTCTGACTCCATACAAAAAAGAGGTTAGGCAGAGTATTCATAATGATATAAAACACACAGCACATTGCCGTTTCATGCTAGGAAAATTACAGGCAACTCGACCAAAGTGAGTTTTTGTGTTTTGGAAAAAGAAATGTAGCCATTTTGCCGAGGGAACGGCGAGGAATTCCCTCCACATCGAGTGAATGGGATTTTCAGGTGTATTCAATCATAGCATTCAGGTTCCTTGATTGGCAATTTCCTAAAATTTGTTCTGGGTTTGCGTTTGTTTTGCCTTCTTCCTTTCCAAATTTTGTATTCTGACTGCATACACAAAAGAGGTTAGGCAGAGTATTCATAATGAAATAAAAAACACAGCACATTGGCGTTTCATGCTTATAAATCTACAGAAAACTCGACCAAGGTGAGTTTTTGTGTTTTGGAACATGAAATTTTACCCTTATGCCAATGGGACAGCTAGGAATTCCCTCTACATCGAGTGTAAATGGGATTTTCAGGTGTATTCAATCAGCAGCATTCAGGTTTCTTGTTTGGCAATTTCCTAAATTTGTTCTGGGTTTGATTTGCTTTGCCTTCTTCCTTTCCAAATTTTGTATTCTGACTCCATACAAAAAAGAGGTTAGGCAGAGTATTCATAATGATATAAAACACACAGCACATTGGCGTTTCATGCTAGGAAAATTACAGACAACTCCACCAAAATGAGTTTTTGTGTTTTGGAAACAGAAATGTAATCATTTTGCCGAGGGGACAGCAAGGATTTCCCTCCACATCGAGTGTAAATGGGATTTTTCGGTTTATCCAATCAGCAGCATTCAGGTTCCTTGATTGGCAATTTCCTAAATTTGTTCCGAGTTT